>NW_012193969.1:1571464-1593467 GCF_000504015.1 Erythranthe guttata
ATATATATATATATATATATATATATATATATATATATATATATATATATATATATATATATATATATATATATATATGGTAGCCGACGGCTAGTACCGAGTATACATTGAAAAATTTAGTTTATTCGTAAGCTGATAAAGTTGCTTTTTTTTCGGTAGCCGTTGCTCTGAAAATACAAATTACGCACAATCGAAACTACATTTTCTTCGAAATGGTTGTAATTGCATAGCTGAATCTTTTTATCTGTCGTATTTTCTGGATCTTTTACTCAATTTAGACTATATATATTTTATGGTGCAGAAAATCGGCAGACGACTAATATTTGGAAAAGAAATGCAAGTGGTGAAAAACGAGACCTTGGAGCGAAAAAAGAAGATTGAAAAATTCAAGGAGTCAGCATGGAAATGCGTATATTTTCTCTCAGCCGAGTTTTTCGCACTCGCTGTAACCTATAACGAGCCTTGGTTCACTAAGACTAGATACTTTTGGGAAGGGCCCGAAGATCAGGCCTGGCCCGACCAAAAATATAAGTAAGCTTCCCTACTCTTCTTTTTTTTTTTTTTTTCCCTTAATGTGCAAGGAAATCAGTTTTTTTTTAATCGATTTTTTTTATTTATTGGCCAGGTTAAAACTGAAGGGCCTATATATGTATACAGGTGGATTCTACACATATTCGATATTCGCGTTGCTATTTTGGGAAACGAAGCGCTCCGATTTTGGAGTTTCTATGGGCCATCATGTTGCATCGTCCCTTCTTATCGTGTTATCGTATATATATTCAGGTATTATATTAGCTTAAATAACTATTACATGAACAACGAAAAAATGTTGGAATTAATAATTTATGTTTTGCAGATTTGCTCGTGTGGGTTCGGTTGTATTAGCTGTACACGATGCTACCGACGTGTTTAGGAAAAATGTCCAAGTACAGTGGGGCGGAAGCAATCGCCAGCTGCTCATTTATTCTTTTCGTTTTCTTCTTCACTCTTCTTCGTCTCGTTTACTACCCTTTCTGGATTTTGTGGAGCACAAGGTTAATTCTTGAAATCATTTTGTTTTTTTTTTAATTTATAATTTATATTCTTGAAATATTATTGTTGAAATTGATTTAAATTGTGGCAGTTATGAAGTTATAGAGTACTTGGATAAAGAGAAGCACAAATTGGATGGACCATTGTATTACTACATATTCAATTCACTTCTCTACTCTTTGCTTGTTCTTCATATCTACTGGTGGGTGTTGATGCTTCGAATGCTGGCCAATCAAATCCGAGCTGGCGGACAGGTCAGCGACGATGTTCGATCTGGTATGTAAATCCTGATTTTTTTTTATTATTTATTTAGTGTTTTTTCGAAATTTATTTTTTATGGATTTTCGAAGTTTGCTGTAATAAGTACTTATTTGTAAAATTTGCAGATTCTGAAGATGAAGATTTGCACGAAGATTGACTGAGTGCTGTGAAATGTCATAACTCATGAGTATTGGTCGGGATGTGATAAACGTCGTTTGAAGTTTTAATAATAGCGTTTCGAGTTTTCGATTTTACAGATGTTTTTGACTATTTTGAAGTTCGGGTTTAGCAAAACTCAAAATACGGGTTTTGTAGTTATTTGCTTTACAATCCAATTTGAATAACCAAAATTTGAAATTAGGTGACAAAGATATGAGTGAATCAATGAACAGTGTCTATAACTTCGAAGTTTTGAGTTATCTAAAATTCAATATGTAATTAATTTATGCATAACTTTGTCATCAAACATTCAGTCTAGCTTATTCAAATTGGATTATAAAGCTAACTTAAAGGGCTACAGTTTACGTGTTTTATATTTTGCTAAAATCATATTAGAAAATAGTCAAAATCACGTTCGGATAGCAAAATAAAACAACATTTAACAATTTAGATTTCGATTTCGGTTAGAGGAGAATTTGGATAAACAAATAAATTAATGTTTATTTGTATTTTGAGATAAAACATCTTATACATTGCAACTATATAATTAAAAGAAAAATTGATTTATGTTTATAAAAAAAATGAATGAAAAGAAAAACAATTTTCATATTATGAGATATTCAAAATTAAAATGAAAAAAAAAAGAAAAGAAAAGAAAAAGCAGATCTTGTTTGGTAAAATAGCATATTTTAAATCTTGCCCCAAAAGTTATGTTCGCTTAAATATTTCTCCTTTCATTTTTCAATTTTCACCTTCTCTGTTTCTTCTTCTTCACCGAGCCGCCAAACGCTTCCGCCGTCAGCTACCGTGCAGTCTCACCGCCGCCGTCGCTTCAATTAGGTTTTTCACTGCATCCTCTTTCGTTAATAATTTATTCGTTTTTTTTTCCTTCAATTGTATGCCTGTTGATTTCCCCTTTTCTTTTTCTTTTTGTCCATACTCTTGTTGCTTCAATGATGAAATTACTGTAGAAAAATTACTTAATTTTGTGCTTAGCTACAGATAATTAATGGTCCGCATTTTCGTTATTCTCTGATTTGGTTATTTAAAAAGGCTCATTTTATTCTGGAGAAATATACCTCAAATAAATTAAGTTTTGAGGCAAAATGTTTTGCCCTAATCTCTTTCCTTTTAGTTATAGCTTAATTATTGTGTTCTGTTGACAAAGCCTTATTGATAAAAAAAAATTAAAAATAATGGGATGAACCTTGGCTCACAGGTTCAGTACTAAAGATTTGTATAGCTTTATGAGAAAAAATGGATTACTGTAGATTCTTTTAAGTTGGTGGCGAATGGCACCGTCAATGTGGTCGAATGCTATAATTATTGCTTGTAATATTTTTTTTCCTTCGGAATTTGCAACGACAATCATAAACGAAAAGAATTTTTTTAGTTGTGTATCAGCTTATTGAAAATTAGCACATTGATTTGAAAATATGCTCGTAGCACATAGCGAGTGTAAAATTTACAGGAAGCTTGTAATTGAGTGTACAATGCAGCGTTGCAAATTTTCACTTCATTCTGGAGAACATCTTGATGCTAATTTGCAGTTTCTTATTAGCAACTAATATATGACTTTGTCGAGACATTTTTTAGATGTTTTATGACTTCTTGATCTGCAAATATGTCGCGTGTAATCCTTGCATGTATTTCTTCTAGCTTGCTTCTCAATTCCTTTGTACTTCAATTTATAATTACTAATTGATTGGGTCTCTATAATTAATTTTTGTCCTAATAGATATTGATACCCTGTTGCACGAAATTTCAGGTTATAATAGAACTCGAACAGAAGAGATGGATGATGTAATAACAGACTTACCACCACCATCAAGATTCTTGTTGGAAGATCTGAACAACTTCACTCCTCGGCCACCTCACCTCCCGTCTCCGTTCCTCGTATTCTCATCTCCGAATTCCACCAAAATTTTCTGCCCCTCAATTCTTATAATCGCCTTATCTTCCCCATCTCTTCACTTCTTACACCACTTATCCCCCAAAACCCTAATCGGGACACTTATTCTCCCAGAAATCCCGTTCTCCGGTAACTCCACTAAACCCTCGCTCAAAGACAAATCATGCAACATATACACCCTCAACGAAAAAGCTGACGAAACCATCATGATTGCCTTGGTCCAATTTTCCGTCACTTCAGAGAGAGCCCATGCAGTGTCGAAGCTTCTGATTGGTGGAAAGATAAACCCTCGGAGGGTTTTGATTCTTGATTCTGTTGAAAGGCGCAACTTTCGCGGGAAGCTTTCGTCTGACGAGGCAATTGCCTTCAAGCTGGTGACATCATCAGAAAGAGGAAATTTGACAGCTGGCGATTCATCGGTGGTTAAAGGGTTGGATTATTATCCGTCGGGCAGTGTGGTGGATGGATTGGGTGCTGCTTTACTGAGTCGGTGTGAGCTAAAGAAGATTAAGGGAACTCTGTGCGTTTCTTGGCCTGATTTAGGTGTTCCGGTTATGACTCTGGTTAAGTCTCTGCTGGTTAAGGATGTCTTAACTGGGGTTAGTTACAGTGATGATGGAGATTACGAGGCGGAGTACTTGAAATTGAGCCGCAGAAAGGATCGTGTCGACTCTGATCTCTACACATGATTGATCTTTTTGGAATTGTTAGTTGCCCTTTTATTTTCGGAAATTAGAATCGGTTGAGTTGTAATCTTTTACGGATTTAACTATCTTATTACATGAATTTTTGTACGAACCATGGTCCAGAATCTTTTCTATGAAGTTATATCAAGGAATTTAGCAGAGAGGGGTCAATCTGCATATGACACATTGTATCCTTTTTAAGTATATGCAAGAGCAGCGTCCGTAGATCTCTGTCTTGTTCGATAAGTTATTACAGGTGTTCTGTTTTTCTTTTTCTTTACGAATTGTTGCGTTTACTAGTTCAGCTTAGATCATTCATCCAACGGTTTAACTCTTTATTGTTATGAAGCAGTTGAGAAAGAAATGATTTGCATATCATAAGTCAATAATAGTTCTACCGTTCACAACCTCACAGTAAAATCCAAGAAACACTTTCCATTGTTTGTTGATTGCCCAAATTCAATGTACAGTCATGTTGAAACAAGGTACAACTCTGTTTCCTCTTTTTATTTTTTTTTATTTTTTTTTTTTAACTTTAGGTTTGGGAGAATCAACCAACTAGTAGTTGCATCCTCTATTGACTAAATATTTTTCACAAATTTACACTCAAAAGGCATCCATTCTTTTCACTTATATAATCTACTCGTAAACTTGTCGAAGAACATCAAGAAAATGGCATCATCTTCGTCTCTTTACTCGAAAGGGCTAATTCTGCATGGCTTAATACTAGCAATCTGCACATCCCTTTCCATCTTGCATGCAAGTGAGGGCCCCACTTTAACCCTAGACTACTACAAATCCACATGCCCAACAATTCTCGAAATCGTTCGGAAAGAAATGGAATGTGCAGTGCTGTCTGATCCACGCAATGCAGCCTTAATCCTCCGGTTACATTTCCACGATTGCTTTGTCCAGGTCATCTTCTTCGTAAAATATAGTTCGTATAATTTTTGTGCGTATTATAAATTTTTTTAGGTTTTCTTTTAATACGAATGTAATGGATGCAGGGGTGTGATGGGTCGGTTTTGCTAGACGATACGATCACACTTCGAGGAGAGAAAAAGGCGCCTAATAACAGAAATGCCCTTAAAGGATTTAGAATAGTCGACAGGATCAAGAACAGGCTCGAATCCGAGTGCCCTGGAATAGTTTCTTGTGCCGATATTCTCACCGTTGCTGCTAGAGATGCTGTTCTTCTCGTAAATCACACAACATCTAAATTAAATTAAATCATTTTATTTAAATTACGATATAGAGTAACATCAATTTGCTATGTTAATTCATTATTCAGGTTGGTGGACCTTATTGGGATGTTCCTCTGGGAAGGAAAGACTCGAAGACAGCTGGCTATGCCCTCACCGAAACGAACCTTCCGAAAGCTGACGACGGGCTTATTTTCATTATTTCCAAGTTTTTTTATCAGGGCCTTTCGGTTACTGACATGGTGGCACTTTCTGGTAATTAATTAAGGATTTTTTTCAAAAATAAAAATAAAAATATTTTGAATTTCCGACTTTTTAATAATATTTTTCATTCTAAATTCCGAAAATTCCGATTTCCAATTTTTTTTCGATATTTATTTTGTAACGAATTGGAATAAATATTAGAATCCAATTTTTAGATTCCGCATTTTTTTCCCGGAAAATTACACTTATAATATCAATACTATTAGTCTATTATGTATTTTGTGTTATATGTGATGCAAAAACAGGAATTTCTGTATTCCGCCAATTCCGATCAGAAAATTTCTGGTTTTGGAACATTTTTTTTTAATTCCATTTTTTAAATTTCCGATTTTTCGATCGTACCTTTCTGTTGTACAAGGTTTTCAAAACTCAAAACAATGTCTTGTAGGGGCACATACAATCGGCATGGCAAGATGCGTAAATTTCAGGAACAGAATATACGGAGATTTTACGTCAACTTCAAGTGTAAATCCACTTTCACAGCAGTACCTCAACAAATTGAAATCTATTTGTCCGCCTATTAAAGGATCAGACAACAACGAATCAGCAATGGATTACGTCTCTCCGAATTTATTCGACAACTCTTATTACCAAATACTTTTACGAGGAGATGGATTGATCAATTCGGATCAAGAATTATATTCCAGTTTTCTAGCAATGGAAACGAAGAAGCTCGTTTCAAAATATGCAGAGAATCCGATCGCTTTTTTCGAGCAGTTCTCCGAATCCATGGTGAAAATGGGGAATATTACTAATCCTGATACTTACGCTAACGGAGAAGTTCGGAAAATCTGCAGGTTTGTGAATACATGAAGAGACACAAAGCTGGAATTTTTTTTATTTTTTTATTTTAATTAAATATTCTTGTGCAAGAGTTTGTTCTTTTAATTAAGTAATGGAAAATTAAAATTAAATGATGAATGAGTGTTATTTGATTCATTTTAGATTCATCACACAAATACCAGTTGAGTTGTAGTCAAAGTTTATTCTGTTTTGCGGGGAATCAAGTATTTTGTGTTTGGGAGTTGATGTTTGTTGTTATATATATTCTACTCCACTTTTACTTTTTGTCTTGCCAAACCGTCCAACTTATTTAAGTCATAGCTTATGTGTATGTGTCTTTGACATATGAGAATCAATTATTAATAAGTGTATGAGTAAATTAAACTAGCATAAATAATAGAATTCAATTCGACAATATACAGATAGGGTTCGAATAAAACCATAGGATAATTATTTGATCTAATGAAACGCAATAAAAGAGTTGAATTAATCCAAAAGAATCCGTAACTAAAGATGAAGAAGAAGAAGTCTAAAATTGAATAGGAAAACACATATTGTCTCGATTTTAGGTGGTGGTGTCGTTTTTATTGCGTTTTGAATCTTAAACGAGTTTAATATTTCTTGAAGTGGAAAATTAATTCCATTTCCATTCTAAAAAGAATTAGAAAAAAATTGGATAGCGGAATTTTGGATTTTGAAGTGAGAAACTAATTCCAAGTTTATTCGAAGAAAAATCGAAAAAGTCGGAAATCTGTATTTTGGAAATTCGAATGATTTTTTTTTACGAAATCAATTTTTTTAATGGAATTGATGGAATTCTAAGTTTCATTTTTATTCACATTAGTTGTAGAATACATAATAGTGGTCATTACAAAAGCCCACCAATGGGTACTTATTCATAAAGAGATTCAGACAAAAAACTTATTTACCAATAAGTCTACACATGGTCCAGATTTTTGTAAATGACTAAAATAACCCTTCATACTTTAATGTGCTCCGATTTCATCATTAACTTTATGTAACCTCAATTTAACCATAAATTCACAAATTATTCAATTTTGACCCAAAACTTCTTTTTTGCAAAAAAAAAATTTCCCGCCGGATTCCGACGTTGACTTTTCAATTTTTATTTTTTATTTTATTTTATTTTATTTTTTTTCGCCGGTTTCCGGCGTTGACTTTTTCGATTTTTTTTCTTTTTTTTCTTTTCTTTCTTTATGTAACTTTTTTTTTCCGTTTAAATAGCAATATTGTTGTGATTGACAGTAATATTAACTATATTACTGTTAAACACAGTGAAATTAACTAAACTACAGTTTAACACAGTAATATTGCTATATTAATCTCTAGCACAGTAATATTAACACAACAAAACTCAATATTATTGTGTAATAGAGTAATATTACAACAGTAATATTACCGTCAACCACAGTAATATTATTACGTTACTCCGTGAATAACTCAAACAAACAAAAAAAATCAAACAAAATAATAATATAGATGTGGTTGACAGCAATATTACTATAACAACAGTAATATTACCGTCAACCACAGTAATATTATAGTGTTTACAGTAATATTACAATAATAGACAGTAATATTATTACGTTACTCCGTGAATAACTCAAACAAAACAAAAAACCCAAAAAAAAATATTAATATTGATGTTGTTGACAGTAATATTATTGTGTTTACAGTTATTTTACTGTCAACGACAGTAATATAATTACGTTGATTTGTCAACAAATCAAACAAAATAACAAAAAATAACAAAAAATAAAAAATAATAATATTACGTTAATTTACTGTCAACGGCAGAACAATTACATAAATGTATTGTTAACGGCAGTACAATTACGTTAATTAACTGTCATTGACAGTATAATTACGTTAATTTACTGTCAGTGACAGCACAATTACGGTCAACGTTTGACGGCGGACGTAAAAAAAAAGAACAAAAACTTAAAAACCAGTAAAAAAAGTAAAGGACGGAGACCGCCGAAAAAATCCGGAAGAAAAGAAAAGAAAAAAGAAAAAAAAAGTCAACGCCGGAAACCGGCGAAAAAATCCGAAAGAAAAAAAATTTGAAAAGTCAACGCCGGAATCCGGCATCAAAAAAAAAATTGAAAAAAAAAGTTTTGGGTCAAAATTGAATAATTTGTAAAATTTGGGGTCAAATTGAGATTAAATTATGTTAAGGATGAAATTGGAGCATATTTTTAATATGCTCCAATTTTGAAAAGTCAATGCCGGAGCCCGACGTTGACCGCCGGAATCCAGCGGAACAAAAAAGAATTTTTTGATAAAAAAAAATTATTGAAAAAAAAAAGTCAAAATTGAATTTGTGTGGTCAAAATTGGATTTTTGTGGACAAAATTGATTAAATTGGTCAAAATGATTGAGGGTAATATTGGCATATACATGAATGTTTACTTTATTTATAATAAATATTAAACGAATGGACTTATTGGTGAAAGATATATAGCTCATAAACATAGAATAATAAAGATGCTTTATTGGGGACTTATGCACAAAACCCCTAGTATGAACGTAATTCTCTGGGATTTTAACATATTTAATATTTGATGGTAGAAATATAACTTTTGTCGGAAGATCGGAATTTTTGAAATTATTTTCAGAAATTAAAATTAAATCCGAAATAGAAATCCTTTTTTTATATTCCTTTTCCAAACAAAAAAAAAATCAAGCAAATTGAAAATTCGGACTTTTCAGAATTATGAATGAAACGTGTTATTTCAAATTGGAATTATTTTAAGAGGAAATGTGGGATAACCCAAATTATATATAGGGATAAGTCCTATGGATTTTTCTTCCTTAGTCAAAAACCCAAATTCTAATCTTAATTTGATAGACACCCTAGACAAATCGAAATACCCATTTTACCCTGTTAATTACAATTTAAAACCCTAAACCCTAGCTTTTTTTTCTTTCCCCCAACAACTTAATCAGCCGTCCCCTCCCCACTCCCCCACTCTCTCTCTTTCTTTCTCTCTCTGACTCTCTCTCTCTCTTCTCTTTCTTTCTTTCTCTCTCTTCATCTCTTTCTCTCTAACTCTCTCTCTATCCACAGCTCTCCGCCGCCGTTGCTCCCCTCACCTCTGTGTCGTCGCCGCTGCTCCCCCACCTCATTGCGTCGCCGTCGCTCCCCTCACCTCCTTGCGCTGCCTTGCGTCGCTGCTCCGCCGCCGCCTTGCGTCGCTGCTCCGCCACGGCCTTGTGCCGGCCGTCGTTGTTCCTCCCACCGCCTTGAACTCGGTACTAAACCATTCACTTCACTTTTTTAAGTTATTTTTTTAATTTATGAATGAACATCCATTTTTAATTTATTTTTTAAAATCTGAATTCTCTTAACTATTTCACCTTATTTTATTGTTTTTTTTTTATGAAAATCAACTAAATTCAAAAATTTTAAATTGTGATCCGACGATGTGTAGTCAGATCTAAAATTTCAGATCTGGAATTGATGGTGTTCGATTTGTATATATTTACTGCATTTATATATAAAAAAAACACAGATCTACTATGTTTTTGAAGATCTGTGAACAATTAATAATAAAATATTTTTCTTTGGATTAATTTGATTTTTTATTATAAATCATATTATAATTTATTTGAAGATGATTCGAAATGCCTAAAGTGTAAGAGTTTTGTTTGTCTGTAATGGAAATTTAACCAGTAGTGGCTTCTTACATGAGTGATTTGAGTCAGGTAAATATACAATTATATTTAGTCATATACAGTCATGTATAGTCAGTCACATGTAGTCATGTATAGTCATGACTACATGTAACTATACATGACTATATATAGGACTTGTAGTATAATATAGTTATTTGTAGTCGATTTTAGTTCAGTAAATTTATCAACAAAAAAAATCATATTTTTTTTGTATTTTTCATGTAATTTGATTTTTTATTATAAATCATATATATGTAAATTTTTTTTTGTATTTATTTGAAGATGATTTGAAATACCTAATGTGTGAGAGCTTAGTTTGTCTGTAATAGAAATTTAACCAGTAATGGTTACTTACATGGGTGATTTGAGTCAGGTGAATATACAGTTATATTTAGTCATATACAGTCACATATAGTCAGTCACATGTAGTCATGTATAGTCATGACTACTTGTAACTATACATGACTATACATAGGACTTGTAGTATACTATAGTCATTTGTAGTCGATTTTAGTTCAGTAAATTTATCAACAAAAAAAATCATGTTTTTTTTTTTATTTTTCATGTAACCTAACTCGCATGTTCCATTTTGCTATTTAACTCGTATTTTTTTGTCGCAGGTTTTGCTTTTATTATAATTTTATGACATGCAGAGAATAAAATTCGATGAAGTGCCTTTGTGAAGTTGGATTCATGCTACAGTACTCCGGACTTATGCCACTTATATAACTATAGATAATTGTATATAACTATAGTCACGTGTAGTAACATATATTTATATGTATGTTATGTGTTTTTTAATGTATAGTAATGCGTGTTCATGTTTTAAAGATTATATGCATGTGATTGTGTTTTTTTCAATTTTTTTGGGTTAGTTGATTTATAATATCAAGATTAAATTGTGAATTTTGTTGTAGGTGTAGATTAATTTTGGGGTAAAAAGACAGTACATGATTACATATAACTATACATGACTTTGGTTTACTGTAGTCATATATAGTCAATTCAGTACAGTAAATTTATCCAAAAAAATTAAAAAAATTAAAATATTAAAAATTAAAAAATTAAAAAAAATAAAAGAATTAAAAAAATTTAAAAATTAAAAAAATTTAAAAACTTAAAAAAAATTAAAAATAAAAAAAATACAAAATACGATATATATAAAAAATAATAATAAAATAAGAATTTATATTTTTATTAAAATAATCTATAAAAATGATAATGCAGGCCTAAAATGCTAAATGGAGTTCAGCATTATGCTGAATGTAGGGGCGAAAATGCTGAATGCAGTTGGGTAAAAATTGAACATAAGGGCCCAATAGTACTTTTACCTCTCCAGGGGTTATATCAAAGAAAGAATTTTAGGGGTGGACCTAGCCCTATATAAGTTCCATATGAGGGGTGTATAATCAAATGGGCCCTTATTTTAATCGAAATCAACAGAATAAGGAAACTATGTTCCAAAAGAGTAGACTAAAATGGAATTAATTAAATTCATATGTTTATAATATTTCAAAAAAAAAAAAAAAAAAAAAAACCGTTCACTTATTTTCAACTACGTTTCTTAAGACTAGGTAAATGAGGGTGCAAAGTGCCAAAAAAAATTATAATAAAAGGGTGCATTCTGCTATTTTTTTAATTGAAGGGTGCAAAGTGCCAAAAGCATATAATTTGAGGGCTCAAAGCGTCAATTACCCAAGTTGTATTAGTAATAAATTAATTATAATATTCAGTAAATCCCGACCGACCTTCTGACACGCCAAAACCTCATTTTTGCCCAATTCATTCATTCATGGCTTTTCCCTCAGTCGGTCTGCTTAATCTCTGAAACAAATGAAGATCAGCTGATTCAAAAATTCTCGCGAGAAGAAAAGAGAAGCCCTAATTCTATTTTCATTCGATTATTCGCTTTGCTTTATCACGGTACATTTCATTTATGCCCTTTTCTCTGCTTCTGTATACGCCGTATTGCGGTTTTTGTTTGATCACAGCTATCAATTCTTTCTTCTATTTACTGTAAAAAAATTAATTTAATTTAATCGAGTAACGAATTGTGATTACTGAATTTTTTTTATTTTTTTTAAATGGTGGTGAAGTAGTTTTGCTGTGGTGTATTCGGTTTGTGAGGAAGTTGAGAGAAAAATAAATTGTGAGATTGTGCGATTGCTAATTTTGTATTTCATCCATAATCATGCGAATCAGTCTTTACGAAGAAAATCGATTGGCGATCTGTGGCGTTATCCGTGTATTACCAAATTTGTAATGATTTTTCGAACATATGCTAATGCTGGTGTGGTGTCTCTGTTTATTGCTTAGGGGATCGTTTTTTCGTAGTTGACGGTTACAATGGAAGAGCATACGGGCCGTGATTTGATAAGCGAACTGCCTCAAGGCATTATAGAAACCATACTCACAAAGCTCCCAATCGGCGACGCGGTAAGAACGAGCGTGCTATCGACCAGGTGGAGGAACAAATGGGCTCTGCTGACTCATCTAGTATTCAACGACAGAAGCGCAATCCAATTCCACGACATAACTGCCTTGCAGCACATAATCGTCAATTTCGTTACGAGATTTTTGTTCCTCCACGACGGGCCGATTCACAAGTTCTCTCTCTGCACCTCGTATCTGCAGAGCTCTCCGGATATCGACCAGTGGCTCCTCTTCATCTCGCGAAAAGACGTCAAGGAGTTGATTCTTGAATTAGGAGAAGGCGAGTGGTTCAGGGCGCCATCGAGTGTGTTTTCTTGCAAGAACTTGACCCGTTTGGAGCTCGTTCGGTGCGAATTGGACCCCCCTCCGAATTTTAAGGGTTTCTTGTTTTTGAAGTACCTCAGCCTTCAGCAAGTTTTGATTCCACCGGACGATGTTGAGCGTCTGATTTCGAGTTGCCCGCTCCTCGAAAGTCTCACTTTGTCATACTTTGACAGCTTGGAGCTGACTGTGCGGGCCCCGAATCTCAAGTACTTGATTTTGGAAGGCGAGTTTAAGGATTTGTGCCTTGCTAATACGCCGCTTTTGGTTGCTATTTCCGTTGCTATGTACATGACCGATGACATTGCGGAGCACTTCGAGCAAAGCTCGAGCTGCAATTTTGACAAGCTTCTTGGCGGTGTTCCCAATCTCGAGAGGCTTATTGGGCATATATACTTCACTAAGGTAATTATGTCTCGTTTATCCAATTTACATTTTGATTAAATCGGTTGGGATTACATTGTTTATAAAGTAATATGTGATTATCTTATGTTTGGAATCTGTGATAAAATTGGTTTCAGTAAATTTTGTTAAATCGGTTAGCCTTATTCTCTTGCCATATCTTTTTTTTATTTTCTTGAAATGTGTTGAACTTGGATTTACCGAGCTTGCATAAACTAATCGTTCATCAATCTCTTTGGTTTCAGTATCTGAGCATAGGTAATGGCAGAGGAAGAAGCCGGATAACCTATAACCAATTAAAGTTTATCGAGTTATATCAAGTTAGCTTCGACGACATGAAAGAAGTTCTCGTTGTGCTTCAGCTGATTATGCATTCTCCGAATTTGAAAGCACTCCAAATCTCCGTGAGTTATTAATTGCCTCAAAAATCCCAAAGATAATAAAAACCCTTTTATTATCTCGGTGCTTCCACTTTTATTAACCCGTCTTTTTAATTTCTGTAGGGTTCCTCAAACACGTCTGGTACGATGCGGAGTCCTGATTCGGAAATATGGGACGAGAAATTCTCAATCGATTGCACATTTCACAAGCTGAAAACCGTGAAGTTGACCGATGTTTCTGGTGTGCCACATGAAATGAAGTTTATCAAGTATCTACTCGAACGCACGCCTGGTCTTGAAGAAATGAGTATTACGCCTGGTTTGTACGTGACGGATAAGAGATTGAATATGTTGATTGATTTGGTGAGTTTTCGAAGAGCTTCTCCACAAGCATCGATCGTTTTTATTCACGAACCAGTATGACAATTTTTTCAATGATTCTTAGTATTTCTTAAAAATCATTTATGTATGTTGTACTCTTTACGAAACGGGATGTACCAAAATAAACCCTTTTGGTGTTTGAGTTGAAGGCTTCATTTCGATACAAGGAATTTGTAGTAGTGGATTTTAAATCGATATAACAAAGTCATTGAGGTTATATGCTCTTGTTTTTTAGTCTCGAATCTTGATCGTTTATGTACGGTGTTGTCTTTGCTGCGTAGTGAGAAATAAGAAAATCATGTGGATCTTAAATCGATGAATAGTTTGGGAAAAATACATTTTTCGCCCATGAAACGGACTTGTTAAAACAGTTTTCGTCCCTCGTACAAACTAGAAAAAGAATTAGTTTTTGCTTAGCTAATTCTGATCAATATCCTCATCAGTGAATTTCTTGTTGTTTTCTTTTTTTCTTGTCATTGAAATTCATATATATATATATGGATTTAAATCAGACACCATATATATATATATATATATATATATATATATATATATATATATATATATATATATATATATATATATATATATATATATATATATATATATATATATATATATATATATATATATATATATATATATATATATATTGTCACAGAAGAGGATCTTGAAATATTAAATTATGCTTTCTTCTATGTACTACATATAAATATTATTAATCCAACCTCAAATTAAAGATGCACCACATAAAGATCACTCAACATAATATTTCTATAAAATATATATTAAAAAAAAAAAAAAGACTGATGATGACGTCATCAGCAAGTAAAATGATGTCACCTAGGGCCTGAGAG
Organism: Erythranthe guttata; assembly: GCF_000504015.1. Next base: position 1,586,237 of record NW_012193969.1, read on the forward strand.
TTCCATAGCTTGAACAAACAACAAAGAGTCATCTGTAAGATCAGAGTACCTCTCCGAAGAAGAAAACTCGTTATTAGCCCGACACCTCATCGCCTCCGCTCTCTGCGAAGCCTCCCATTTTTCCGCAAGTCCGTCTCCTTCGAGCATGCGTACAACTTCAGACATCTTCGGCCTATGGCTCGGTAGGTACTGCGTGCAGAGCAACGCCACCTGTACCGTTTCCTCCACCTCCATCCCGTCGTACCCGTTCATCTTCAAACCCTTGTCCACCAACAACTCAAGCTTCTTCTCTAGATGAATTTTCCTCACCTTCAAAAATCCATATACATAACATTATTAGACGTGTTTTTATAATCATTTTCATTCCAAGAAAATAAAATAATTATATAAAAATGGGTTTTATTTCATTCTGCACCCTCTGTGTTATAAATATTAGCAAATATCTCGAGTCTACCTTTTAGAAACTCACCGTTTTAGGGAGTTGTGTGCTTAAGAAAATGCAGCATAAGGGGTATTTTGGTAATATTTGAAACATAGGGAGTGTTTTTAGCAATTCGATATAATGCAGGGATACTGGGGTTGTGTGCTGAAAAAATGTAGCACAAGGAGTATTTTGCTAACATTAGTAAAATAGGGGATTTTTTGCTAATATTTGTAACATTGGGAGTGTTGTTAGCAATTCGATATGATAAAGGATACTGGGTTGTGTGCTGAAAAAATGCAGCATAAGGGGTAATTTGCTAATATTTGTAACATAGGGAGTATTTTTAGGAATTCGATATAATACAGGGGTACTGGAATTGTGAGCTGAAAAAATGCAGCGTGGCAGTTATTTTGCTAATATTTGTAACATAGAGAGTGTTTTCAGCAATTCGATATAATACAGTGGTATTGGGGTTGTGTGCGAAAAAATGCAGTATAAGGGGTATTTTGCTAATATTTGTAACATAAGGGGTGTTTTTAGCAATTCGATATAACACAAAGGTACTAAATGCAATAAACTCATATAAAAAATAAGAAGTTGTGCTCACCCAGTCAAGCATGGCTCCTTTCTGATTTGATCCTTTGCCAAATTCTAGAGCCCTCTGGCCCGTGATGAGTTCCAACAGAAGAATTCCGAATCCGAAAACATCTGTTTTCTCAGACGACTGTCCGGTGGATAGATACTCGGGTGCAATGTGGCCCACGGTCCCACGGACAGCTGTCGTGACATGGGAGTCGCAGTGGTCGAGAAGCTTTGCTAGTCCGAAATCTCCGACAACTGCTTCGCAGTCGTCGTCGAGGAGTATATTTGCTGCTTTGACGTCTCTGTGGATGATCTTTGGATCGCATTGCTCGTGTAGGTATAAGAGACCCCTTGCCGCTCCCAATGCTATCCTTTTTCTCGTACCCCAGTCGAGGGGCGGCTTTCCTATTATATATAGCACGACCACACAAAATCGAGTGTTATGTTACACTCCATCTGTTCCGTTATAACTATTATTTTTAAGATTTTTAAACACATAGTATGAAAGTTACTAAATATGGTTGAATTTAGAACAAATATCATTTACTATTTGATGAGTTGGTAAGAGAGAGTTAATATTTAATAGAGTCGAACTAATAACGGCATAACACGAAAAAAAAATGCATTATTGAAACTCTTAAATGACAGATAATATGGCAAAAAAATCTGTAAAGAGACAAATAATATGAAACTGAGCGTTGAATGTCGTTTCAATTTTAATGGTACTATTTCTACTCCAAATATGATTTTGGCCATTTTTCAATCCGAATTTGGCAAAACTCGAAGCACCAAATTTGTAGTCTTTGAGGAGGCTTTCTGATCCAACTTAAATCAACTAGATTGGATGTCGTGTGAGTAAGTTATGGATGAATGAACGAACAATGCCCTAACCCACAATAAATTTACTTAAAACCTGGTTTTGACCATTTTACATCAAAATTGAAGCCGTTTAGTTTTCTAACCCAACTTTAATCGGCTACATTATTGATCAGATGGCAAAATTACGCATAATCTTGGATTTATGATACAACTAAAATTGAAACGATATTTAGTGGGGTTTTTTTTTTTCTTCTAATTACCTTTGAGACGGGAGGCGACGCTTCCGTTGGACATGTAGGGATAAACGAGGAGGCGTTCAGTTGGAGTTATGCAAGAGCCGTATAGACGGAGGAGGTTTCTGTGAACCGCGAGGCTAATCATTTCGACTTCCGTCTGAAATTGAGTGTCACCGCCTACGTTATTACCGTCTTTGAGGCGCTTCACCGCCACAATTGTTCCGTCGTGTAGATGCCCCTTGTACACGTTTCCGAAGCCGCCTTTTCCGAGAATGTTCTTGCTACTGAAATTGTGTGTTGCTGTCTGAAGCTCTTTGAATTGGAACTTTCTCAGGTTTCCTAGGGCCACTTCTTCATGGTGTTGCTCTGAAATTTTAACGTGATTTTTTAAAAAAAAAAATTCGATATATTGAGGGACTATTACTAGTTATTTTTTTTTTATTTTTTTTATATATATATATATATATGTACCGTTAACGTCGAAAAAGATCTGTTGGTTGTGTTTGTGTCGCCACCAGAGAAGAAAACCGAATCCGAGAATAAGTAGGGCGATGCAGCCGAGGCTTGAGCCGAAGGCTAAAGCGATTCGGTGACCGGTTGGCCTTGTTGGTTGATCTTTTGAAGAAATAAAAAACAAAGATAAATGGACAATGTTAATTTTTTTGATTTTAATGAATTGGTACAAAAGCTGGTAATTTAATTTCTGAAATCTTACTTTGTGAATTGTTTTGAGAGAAAGATAGAGGCAATGGTGAAGTTCCATTGCACTGTGGCTCTTTCCCAGTTGCACATATCATTGGATTTCCTACAACACTGTAATTATCAAACATTACATGTATATCAACATAGGTGCCTTATAATCATACACGCTAAATTACGACCATCCGACTAAGGTAAGGTCAAATTACGAAAAAACCTTTTATGTTCGGGTATTTACAACCATCCCTCAACTATGAATCTTCTTATTCTTCTTGTACTCGTTTTATGCGAAAATGCAGTTTCTGACACCACAAACAATCTGATATTTGCAAGCCAAAAGGCATATCTTATGATTATCTTGTTTCAAAATATAGAGCTTAAGTAGGGTAAAATAGGTACAAACTGGAGAGTATTCCACATAAACTAGAAGATTCCACTAACTTTGACACTGCAATGGAGGACGAGTAAGAAGATTCATAGTTGAGGGGTAGTCCGTAGTTGTTAATTACCCAAACATGAGGCGTTTTTTTGTCGTTCGTAATTTGACATTACCTCATGGTTCGGCAGTAATTTACCCAAAAATATAATAATAAAATAAATAAAAAGTAAAAATTTTACTTGAATGTTTTGGCAAGAAGAGTTGGCACTGGCCCACTTAAATTATTGAATGACAAGTCCCTGAAACATTATAGAAAAAAACATAACCAAACCAATATTCAAATCAGATCAAAACAGCAACAAAAAAACACTGCAGTAAAATATTTATTTACACCAAACAAGTAAATATGGGAATTTAGAAACTTTATTACAGAAAATTTAGCTGAGTCAAGTTTCCCAAAGACAAAGGAACAACTCCACCAAGGCTATTATTGTTCAACCTCCTGTTTCCAAATAAATTAATAATTAATAATTAATAATTAATAAATAATAAATAAAAATACGAAAATTTTTAAGACGAAAAGTGAGGGTAAAAATGAGATTAATTACATGTACTGGAGGCTTCTCAATTGAGATAGAGAAGATGGTATTTCTCCAGTAAGCAAATTATCAGAAAGATCAAGTTCTTGAAGTTTTTGTAATTTTCCCAACTCAGACGGTATTGCCCCTGATATATTATTATCCTGCAATAGTCTGCAAAAAAAATTAAAAAAAAAAAAATTCTGTTAAAAACTATATATCATCTTGATTCTATATTGTTTTAAATTAATTTTTAAATTTTTATTGTTTTTTGTAGCTACTCACACACTTGTGAGGTGTGTCAAGTTTCCGATACTTCGCGATATCGTCCCCGATAAACTTTGGCTTGGTATTGCGCTGCAAGATTGTTGTTATGCACTTCAATAATAATTTTGAGATCACTTGAATTATGCAAAAAATAAATAATGTGAAATATTAATCTTAATTACAAAAATATATATATATATATATAAATATTAGCTTACAGTGTAATAACAAGATTATCATGAGAACAACCAATCATAGTCCAGCCACATGGATCAACAGAGTTTTCATCCCAGTTAAGAACTCCATGAGGATCACTCAAAGCCTTCTTTATTTCCATTAATGCTTGCACTGAAAATTCAAAAAAAAAATAATAATAAATAAATAATAAATAATAATAATAATAATAAGACAATTTGTGTAATAATTTATACTAGTTGAATTACACATACTGACCTTCAAAGTTGACACCATTAGGTGTGAGCAGAGCTGATGAACAAGAACACAAGCAGAACAAAGCCACAAATACTATAGCCATTGAATAATTCAGAAAGTTTGTAGTAAAAATTATTTTTATTGGGAGTTGGTAATTATTATTTTTTTTTGTTTGGTTTTGAAGGATTGAACAAAATCTTGGAAGAATAGTACAATTTGTTTATGAAATTTGGTGTAAGATACTAGAATAGCTTTGTGTCAGGACTTAAGAAGAAAAAGAAAGAAAGAAGAGGGTTTTGTAGTAACATGCCTACCACTTGTCCACCAAAGATCAAGAAAAGAATATGTTATAAAGTTAAATTGTGATAAATAATAAATAAATAAATAAATAAATATTCAAAAGTTGATGGGGGAAAAAAGAAAATTCCCTCAATCATGCTTGTGCTTGGAGTGGTTTTTTTTCCTTTGGCTCCTTTTTGAAGCTTTCCAATTCTTGGAATTTTAAATTTAAAGCAACTTGCATTCTTACTAAAATCTACATTTGTGAAGTATAGTGAATTATTTTTTCTCTTATATTTGATTTATACACAATCACATATATGTTTGAAAAAATGAACGGATCTAAACACGTGTATGATAGAATATAACTCGATGAAGTTTTCTCGTAAATGGATCTGTATGTATTTTACACACATCCATATATATAACGACTCAATTTTCGGTTTACTTTATTCTTGTAAAATTCTATTTTTTAGTTAATAATTGCGCATCGACTTGTTTCTCTTTCGTTCTAAAACTTTCAAATTTTGAATATTTTAGTATCATAATCAGGGGCGGGGCTATGTTCACTCCAGGATGTGCTGAAGTCCACCCTGATTCACTTTTTTTTTTTTAATGCAATATTTTAATGTTAATCATGTTTAGTTAATCCTTTTATATTAACAGTAATCCAATTTAATTACCTCATTAACTATTGTGTACCGTAGTTTAAAGAGCTCCAATAATTATATTTTGAAAAATATACTATTGCATTTATATAATTTAATTAAAATATACAATTTCAATTTATTTTACCGCTATATTTTCTAAAAAATCTCTTAAAAAAATTCGAGGGCGCCACCTTGAAATTCCATAAAACTTTAGTCCCACTCTTACGTACAACAAATCCGGGCTCCGCCGCCGATCGTAATGGAAGAGAGTTGGAAATTTTCGTAAATATGCAAACCCTTTATAGTATCGACGAAGCCTAACAAGTTTGCACATAAATTTATTATTTTCAACAAAATGAAATAAATTATAGATAATTCGTAAGGGAAAAAAAAACAATAATTCAAAGTCAGAAATTTTATTGCTAAAAGATTCAACTATCGAGGTGAAAATCAGTTATAGTATATATATGGGGCATATACACACACAATACACACAAGTTAAGAAAGATAGCAATCATCATGGGTTCGTTGTGTATATATTTTGCATCGGAGGGTGTGTTTGCAAAATACAAAGACAACATGCGTGTATTGGGATTTGGCTTCTGGCTTCTGCTTATCTTTTGTCTGAATCCAAACATTCTCACTGTTTGTCTTTTTTAACATTAATTATTAAATATTTTATGGGTAAATTACAAAACCCCCCACTCCATAACTTAGACTAAATTATAAAAAATGCCCCCACCTATCTATAATTACTAAAATCCCCCGATGTTTGTTTATGTCTTACACCGACTCCTTTATAGTGTGATTTTTCACTGAATCTTTTTTATTTCAGAAAATATTTTTCGAAAAATGTCAATCCACTCCTGCAGATGTGGCATTTATTTAGCTACTTTTTAAGGTAAAAAATAGTCTGAAATGGATAATGTTAATACTAAAAAGTTGTGAAAATGTCATGTAAAATAATAAATATTCCGTGCAAAGGGCTCCCAAAGGGTATTTGTTATCTTTAAGAAGTAGCATAAAGAAATGTCGTGTCTGCAAGGGTAGAATCGATATTTTTTGATAAATATTCCCTGGAATTTTCGTGAAAAATCACACCCGCAAGAGATCGGTGTAATATGGAAACAAACATCGAGGAAATTTTGATAATTACAAATAGGTGGAAGTTGTTTTTCATAATTTAATCTATGTTAGGGGAGTTTTCATAATTTATGCTTTATATTATCAAATGACAAATCTTATCTTATATATAAAAGAAAGAAACGCTGGGCAACCCTAAAAAACCCTAATGGTATTTCTGTAATTATTTATTTTTAATATTTGTTCTCTACTAATTTCTAACTATAATTTTTAACAATTATCAATCTCCTATTTTTCATCAATATATCTCAAATCTTAAGAGATAAATATATAAATACGATTTTTTAAAATCCTGATCTACATATTTGGATTATAAATCTTAATATGTCAGATTTAAAAAAAAAACAATGTTATATAAAATATGAATAATACTACATTATTAAATTTTACTATGTTAGTGTACGACATCTTCGTTTTATGTATTAAATTGATTATTTTTTTCACTTTTGAAATAATAGCCCGTGCATCGCACGGGGAAAAAATGCTAATAATAATAATAATAATAATAATAATAGTAATAATAATAATAATAATAATAATAATAATAATAATAATAATAATAATAATAATAATAATAATAATAATAATAATAATAATAATAATAATAATAATAATAATAATAATAATAATAATAATAATAATAATAGTAATAATAATAGTAATAATAATAATAATAATAATAATAATAATAATAATAATAATATATAATAATAATAATAATAGTAATAATAATAGTAATAGTA
>NW_012193969.1:1595283-1606629 GCF_000504015.1 Erythranthe guttata
TATATATATATATATATATATATATATATATATATATATATATATATATATATATATATATATATATATATGAATTCTCTCATTGTTTGTGTATCATTGTATGTACTACGTAGTCTAGCTTAGGCGTGTAAATGAGTTGAACCGGCTCATGTGTTCGATGATGTGGCTCGAAAAAAGCTCGAACTCAAGCTTGAATTTTCAAGCTCGAGCTTTAGCTTTCTAACGAGTATGAATTTGAACTCATCTCTAGTTGTTCATAAGCTCATGAGCTGGCTCGCGAGTTTTTTATATATCTAAATGAGTTGAGCTCGAGTTCGAACTCATCAAAAGTTCGATGAGGTTGAGCTCGAGCTCGAGCTCGAAAAATCTGCCGAGCTCATCTTGAGCTCGACTCATTTATACCCCTAGCCTAGCTTATGTAAACTACATAAATTGATTTTTATCTTTATTTTCTTATTCTTAATTCGAAAAAAAAAAAAAATTCCCCAACTCTTGAGGGATTGAAGAAACAAGAAAAAATGGAATCTATCTCTAAAGCATGAATTGTTGTTATATAAAGATTCGCTTTCTTTGGGATTCTAATTAGAGAGAGGGATAAAAAAGAAGTTAGAAGAATTTGTTCTCTTCATAACTTTTTTGACAATTTAACCTTTTAAAGCTTAGGATTCCTTCATCGTTCATTCAATACCTATGTTTTTTCTATTCCCTTTTTCTTTTTCTTCTTTTTTTATTTTTATATTTTATTTTATTAATTATTATTATTATTTTATTTTTTATTTCTTTTGGTGGATGTCCTTAGAGCATCTCCCACCCTTAACACCATTTTTTCACCAAATCCTATTTTTGGTGGTGAAAAAATGGTGTTATCTCCCACCCGTAGCACACTATTCTATAATTTCTCTATTTTTAGTGACAAAATAGTGTATTTGGTCTCCCACCAATTCCATCAAATTTTACACCAAATAATAAAATATTAATATTTCACCATTTTACCATTTATAGAGAATATGATTTAGTTTGGTCTCCCATGACATTTCACCAAATATATTACAAAATTATAATGTTAATGTTAATTGTAAATTTAGTCTATTTTTTTACCAAAATATTGATTATGAATTTGATCTTAAACATTGATTTTATTAAGTATATAACTTAAAAATTATGATAAATATCAAAAATTTATTGAAACATGAATGAAAATCGACTTAGATTATTATACATATAATAAAACCATGAATTAAGCAATAATTTCACTAATTATTTCCTAAAAGCCTTACAGCATAAATTAATCATATAAACATTACAACATAAATTAATTATAAAAACATTACAACATTTTTTTTGGCCAAAAAAATTATTTCATTGATGACAGGGGCCTCGTTAAAACCTTGATTGTCCTTACAAGGAAAGAGCACCTTTTATTAGCAGATGAGTCTCATTCACCATTATTATCGTCATCATCTTCAACATCATCTATTTGATCACGTTTATCCCACAACTGTGCTACCAGTCTTCTCCTTATATAGTTCATTATGCTCTCGTCGATTGATCAGATTTTGATGTTGATTAAGAAAATTAACATATTTTGTATTATCTAAATCTCTTGAAAGCTTAGCAGGCGGGACAGTGGATAAACTTTCATAGTCAAGGTTGCCGTGTAGATACCCACCACGTTCTTCTTCATGTAAGTCTTCTTTCTTCCAAAATCGAGCTGCTCCTCTAATAATTGCAAACCAAGCTTGAAGAACTCCAAATGCCCGTTCTACATCTTTGCGATATGATTCATGTTTCTGTACGAAATATTTTTCTTTGGCGCATTTGGGTTCACTAATGGCTAATGACTTGTACTAAAGCTGACCATTTAGGATAAATACCGTCAGCTAAATAATAGCCGACATTATAATTCCTACATTTGATTGAATAATTAACTGACATAGATGTACCATGGGTCAGTGCTTGAAATAAAGTTGATTTTTGTAAGACATTAACATCGTTATTTGTAAAACTAATTCACTAATTAAAACTAATATATTTACTATAAATATGTTTATAAGTTGGTAATCCCATGAAATTAGTTAATATAATAATTTTATATGCTAATTATAAAATGGTGTTAATTACACCAAATCCTATTTTCACTTCTATATTTGATAGAAAAAATAGGATTTGGTGAAAAAAAATGGTAAAATGGTGGATGGGTGGGAGATGAAAATTTCTTCACCAAAAAAATTGCTGAAAATATAGGATTTAGGGATATAGTGATATAGAGTTTGACCATGGTGGGAGACTAAACTAAATTACTATAATTTTAGGTGTAATGGTGATTTAGAAATTTAGGTTGGGAGACTAAAAACACCTAAATTAGGTGATAATTATAGGATTTGGTGATGGGTGGGAGATGCTCTTACAATTCCTACTACGCACTATAAACTAGCTGAAAATAAGAAATTAGAACAGTAATGTTATATTCCTTCATATATTATTGAATGTATTTCTATATGGTTTACCAAAAATATTCACTAATTAACGAACAAAAATCAACAAGAAATTGGAAGTCGAATTTCTGTTTGAGTTTATTTGGAGTTGTCTGTTTGTTGCACGATGCATAGTTTTTTGCAGTCGTTATACAAGTTCGGCTCATTTATGGTGGATCTATAAGTGACATCGGCTGGTTTGGTGAGGCAAACGGACTCTTTCGATTTTCTCATGCTTTCTGTTATCATTCTCATTCTTTTGTCTTCTCGTTAGTTTGGGGTTCCTAGCTATCTTGCACGTACTATTCTATTTTCATAAGTTTTTTTTCTAGTTTTTTCGAAATTTTGAAATTTATATTTTTAGCCATTTTTCGGACTGTAGCCTATTGTCGGAATTTTTTTTTTATATACTCATTGATTTTTTATCTGGTTGATCGTTCTTAATTGAAGGTCCCCCAACTCCCCACCCTCATCGGATGATCGTTCTTATTAAAATAAATTAAGAAAAAAAATAGTGAGAAAAATGAACATAGATATAGTTTAAACATATGTAATATGTTAATATGTGACTTATAAAAATGAGAAAAAATATAAGCCTTTACCATTTAATTCCCACTTTAGCTTTTCTTGATACCCTATATTAATCAAGAATGCATAACCTCCATTCTTTTATGGCAAGTCCCATGAAAATTTGACAGCTCCAATGGAATCTTTAAATGGGATATATACCTAATTGATGTCCCTTTCATTGACATCGCAAATATTTGGAGGAGCTTAAACTATTTTTTTTCTTTTTTTTATATATTTTTTTCTCAATTTTTTCCTCAATTAAATTTACATTTAGGGTTAAAATGTATTTATATTCAGGTTTACCTTCAAGAGATAATTTGTGAAAATAGTTCCGATTTTCGATTTATCCGAAATATTTTGATCGAAATTCAGATTCCAATTTCCGCTCCGAAGAGTTTCTTATTTAATTTAACACAATCAATTAAAAAAATGTTTATTTATTGCTCTCCGGTTTTAAATTTTCCTCACTTGTGTTTCATTACATTTTATTGAAGTTTAATTTGAGCTGACGTGCATATCATTTTATGTGTACATTTTGGCTAAGGAGAATTCTGGGATTACTACCCCAAATTTCAAAAGGAAAATTTGTAAATTTGGTCCTAAATGTTGGTATGTTTAGAAATTTAGTCCTATAAGTTGTCCTGTTTTAAATTTACATGCAATGATTATACAAAATTAGTATTGTTGGTCTTATTTCACTCAAATTTTGAAATGTTAGATGTCATTTATGATGTAGCTAACAAACTCACTGAAATTTAGTTAATAAATGTGTCATCTCACACAATCAAAGTCCTACCAAGGTTACGTTGGATGTCAAATTTATAATTTTTCAAGCCTCCATATAAGTAAAATGGGTCAAGTTTATGTGTCGCGTCATAAAATTAAAAATCATGCAGAATAGGACTAAAAATACTATTTTGTAAAGTTATTGCGTGTTAACTTGAAATATGACAAGTTAGGGGACTAAATTCCAAAACAGACCAACATTGATTTAATTTGTGAAATGGTGCAGGTCAAGATGGTGGTAAAAGAATGGGGATCAACTTCGACAGAGTAAAGTGAGTGTGTTTGTTCCAGTTCTAATTTTCGGTTGCTCGATTTTTTAAAAGTTATTTCGACTCTTTAACGATGTGTATTCTGAACTTTTCGGTTTATCTCTTCTTTGATATTTTCGTACCCTACCAACTTTTTTTCCGGTTGCATCTCTTTAGTTACACACTTAGCTTTCCATTAGTGAATGAACTGGAACCTTCATTGATCTGATTAATAACGCGTATCTGTGGTCGTATTCAATATACGTACGTGCATCTCGTCGTTCTCAATTACAAGTCCATCGTCTACATTGTTCGTCCCGAACTAACATCAGCGAGCACTAGTAAGCTAAATTCATATCTCTTAAAACGGTTCTATTGCATGCTGACCACTCCTGTAAATCCTGTAACGAACTTATTCGAAATCACAATCTGCAATAACAAATACTTATTCCTTCTTTCTGTTTTTTTATTATTATTATGTAATGTTCTGATGGAGGCAATGAAAAGGTATTGGCTTTCTGTGGGGGCACAATCGTCAGATCCAGTCGAGCGGCTTCTGTTCAGAGCGAGGATGTTACCGCCGAAAAGGGGGTCCACGTGACACGAGCATTGTTGATCCAATGAGTGGACGCGTTAATGGCACATGGAAAACAAGAAACTGTTGAATCGAAAGAGAGTTCAGCTTCTTCATAACGCGCCTTCGTTTTTCCGCTCTGGGGTTTGTGTCCTATTACATGTTTTGTTGCTATTTTTTAATGTCCTAATATAAATTACCATATCCTTAAAAAATTTAAAGCTTTATTGCAGCTTCAACTTGTGTTTGGTTACCATGATTGTTACCAAAATTGTTTTATCGATGACGGATGAACAGGTTCACTTGTAAAGACGTACTACTCGTATCCAGTGGATAAAAGATAGCCCATGTTCAGATTCAACACAGTTCGTCCGTAAAACATAATTTGCCTTCAGAAGTAGAGTGGCTTTCCACAAATCAAACCCCAAACTACAACTGACAAATCATAATAAACTACAACTGGTTATATAAAAATCAGATGCTCAATCTTTAAATTAACTGTAATATACTTTTAAATACTGTAAAATGCAGTTGCAAAACAAAACAAAACAAAAACACCAACAACATAAACAATTAATACCAAAATCGAGTCTTTATAATAGATAGCAACACAGCCGTATATTCGACTGTCAATCGAAACAAAAACAGAGTCTTCAACGATAGAATATTCAAACACAAACAAAATAATATCAAAATATTACTGACCGCTAACGAATGGCAAAGCCAATCATTTTATTCAAAGCAGTAAAAAATAAAAATAAACGAACGATGCTACTCCTTTTCTTCTTCTTCAGAATCCTCTTCTCCAAAACACTTGAGAGTTGACCTAGGAGATCCACAGAAAGCAGCCCTAGCAAACTTATGGTAGACAATCGACCCATCCATTCCCAGCTCCTTAATGCTCCTCTCTTCATGAGTGTATCCTTTCACATCCAGCGCTTGAATGTGCTGGAACATCTTCGCACCTAGTTGTGCGTGCACAGACACAGAAAACTCGCTCGGCTCAAAACAGTACAGAACCCTATCAATCAGCTCACCAAGATTCACATGCTTGAAATCATATCCAGCCGCCTCAAAGCTAGCGTAGCTAAAACCATCTTCAGGGGTGATGTGGATAGTCGAGATCGCGGCTCCTTCAATTGAGTTCATCGAATAGCCACACGGCTCGAAATCAAAGTCGCAGATGTCTGATTCTGGGAGAATGTCTCTTATGCCAGAAACCTCAGTCATCAAAGCAGCAGAGCTGGATTGTTTCTTGAAGAAAACAGAAGCCTTTTCCCTGTCAAGGCCAGTCATGCACATCTCCAGTGTGTAAACGGGGTTCTCAGCTTCGACCGATGCAGCGCATGCAGAGTAGATATGCCACTTCTGCTCTTTGTCGGAACCTCCCATAACGTAAGCCTTGCTGCCTGAACCAAGCTTGCCGAAATAGCCATCAAGAACAGCAACTTCTTCGGAGAAGTTGCGGTGAGGGTACGACTGGGCTCCAGGGAAGATGAAGCTTCCACGGGTGTACCTCACGGTTTGGACCGAAAGAGAGAGGGACTTGGCCAGGTTCAGAATGGGTGGGATCGAAAGAAGCAATTTTGTTGTACCGCAAGTTTTGATGATAATCTTGTAGGGGTACACAAAGAGGCTGGACTCGGAGAGGACGTACGAGTCAATGTGTTCGTTAGACAACGAAGAAACTATGGTGCATTCAGCGGGTCCCAAGATTTCGTCAATCTGAGATTTGGAAAGGGATTGGAGTCCCTTTCCTTCGGGGTCAGCAAAGATGCTTGGCTCGAAAAAGGATATTTCGAGCCTTTTCTCAAAACCTTCAAAACCGATTGGGGAAGCAGACAGAGCCATTTCTAAGAATCTTACAGAGACGGAGAGTAGACAAGAAGGTTGTAGGAGAAGGAAGAAAAGGAGTGCAGGTAAGACAAAAAATAAAAACTAATCCTAGAAAGCAGTAAAAGATCACGCCCGAAGACGTGATAGGGGGCAGAAGTATAAAGGGGTATCAGGATGGCTTGCGAGCGCACTGCAAAAGGAAGAGAAGAATTTGAAGCATTAGCAATTTGCGAATGGATAAAAGTACAAAAATCAAGAAAGTTGGCCATAATTTGGAGGTTAAGACTTACGTTGGAGTAAGCAGCAGATCTGAACTTCTTGATGCCACCGTTTGGTCGAATGTCTTCAATGCAGTATCCAAGGGGAGCTTCGTAACATAAGGAACTACTACTGGACTTCTTTTTTCCACCTTTAGACTCCATTAGTACATCAATGTTAACTGCATGATATAACCAGATAAAGTCAGATAGTGAAGCTTTAAGCATGAGATCGATGGCATAACAGAGCAAACAAGTAAAACGGCAAAAATAGGGTCCAATTCTTTGTCAACGACATGAAAGACACGCATTGTGCACAACACAGGGTACAAAATAAAGAGCTATGAACTTCATTGAAATTCAAAAATCTACATTTAGTTATTCTAAACATAGAGCAGACTTTTATTTCAACAAAAACAAATCTCATCTGAAACACGAAAATAAGACGCATAATTATATTCATTAATCAATGGGAGAAAAGGGACCATCTAGAGTCAAGACAGGTTCAAAATGATGAAAATAATTTGTTTCCGCAAAAAAAAAATCAAGTCGAAAATCAATTAATACAAAAGATATAAAGGCATGAATATCCATCTCTCTGGATATAATTTCAAAAAACAAGCAATTGTTAAAAGGAAACTGCTTCATCAACATTTCAAAACTCTAGATCTGAAAAAGATTTTTCATTAAACTAGATCCGAATTTTTTTTAAAGATGCTTGAATACAATAATGCAAATATTAATAACCTATGCAAAAAATTGAGAACAAAAATCGAATCCACACAATTTAGCGATTAAATATCGAAAAAATAAAACAAGAGATGATGAATACAGATCGTTTCCTTCACGCAATAAACCAACATTACAAAAATATTCAACAAACACGCACAGAATCGATATATTTCAACGGCGCAGAAATTTCAAATCACAGATTTTGATGTATATAAACACACATTAATATTCAACATCAGATCTCAAACAATTCGAATGATAATAATAAATAAAAATCAAAAATAAAAAAAACTTACAAATATTATGATTTAATTTTGTGCGCAATCCCCTTGAAACCACAAATTCACGTTCTATAATTTCTGCAAAAAGAAAAACGATACACAAACAACGATTCAGAACATTGAAACAACTCAGCGATATAATTCTATTAATTTTGCTAATTAAAAAAATTACTCACAATTAAGCAATTTGGGTAGCGGCGGCCGATGAGGAATATTTAACCTAGAAATATTTCCCTTTTTCCGCTGCGAGATTGAGTAATTTTCGTGATTGATTCGTTGAGGCGAGAGGTTTATTTATACACGTAGGGAAACAGTCATTGCCACTCGTTTGTTCCGTTATTACGGTCTTACCCTTCGTGATTTTGTTCTATTATTGACTAGGGGAGGCTTTTATAATATTTTGCTAATTATTATATATCAAATTTCATTTAAACCTTTTCTTTTTTTAACTAAAATTCCGTAAAATCATTGGGTAAACTTCGTTTTCGTTTTTGTGCAACCTTTGTCGATTATATTACAAATGCAAATAAACAAATGTAATTTCAAATTGGTCACACCAATTTATTGTTACATGGTGGAATGATTATTAGAAGATTACATTATATATGTAATTTATTTTCTCAACTAGAATTTAAATTAGGGTTAGTCAACAAGATTTATATATATATTTTATGAAAGGAAAAAAGTAGATTTACCCCCACAATATCAAATCTCCTAATTAATTTTCTTTTTAAACAAAGACAATAGATCCAAACTTTTTGTAACCTAATTGCTACTTTTAATTTTTAACCAAATCATGCCTACTTTGTTTTTATATATAATATTATGAGTGAACAAACAGTTAATCGTATAGATGTATTGAGTAAATCTATATCCTGTATAATAATTTAAAAACTATACAAGAGACGTAAATTACATTAGATTGATCATATGTGACAAATTCGGTCTAATGACGTTAGTAAAGGAATTCAAATTTGTATCAATTAATACAGCCAGTACTTTCGATTATATGTGGTGGCAAAAGTTTGTGATACGTTTTAATTAATTAATTGTCCAATTGTATCCCTATTTTGAATGGAAGGTTTGGAGGGTAAGATTGGGATATGAAATAGTGGGTACATGGTAGAAAAATGATTTGGAACTTTTCATTTAATAATTATGTCTATCATTCAAAAAATACCACTAATGATTGGTAATATTATATGCCTTCTTATCCTCAACCCCACTACCGATTTTGTTGGCCAGCTTTTAAATCCTTTCATTTTCTTTTTCTTTTTTCTTTTTTTCTTTTTTTCTTTTCCTCCATTCTAATTAATTATTGGTACTTGGTCAATATGGACCACACAATCTGTCTGTACCACAAGTAATTTTTTATATGTGTGGCTGTAGTAATCTTGGAATCGTACGGCCGAGAAAAATAACTCTTATTGTTATTACTATATTATTATTATTATTAGGAAATTACATCTACGCCCCTCAAGTATGCTAGAATAATTTTAAGATCCATATGGTAACAGTAATTACAGTGACAGACATTGTTACAAATCCTAACGGACTAACGCATTGATAAGTTATTCATTTAGGTAATTACAATTATCTCCATCAACTATGAATTTTCTAACACGTCTATCCTTACGTTGTCAAATTTAGTAAAATCTTCTAAATTATATGAAAGATTCTCAAGTTTGTACCCGTTTTATCCCATTCGAGCTCCACATTTTGAAACAAGATAATCATAAGATATGTTTTCTGGCTTCTATATATCAGATTGTGATGCATCAGAAACTACATTTTTGCACAAAAACAACTAAAAACTAGAATACATTGTACGAAATCTAAAAGAATATGTTCAATTTAACACCATGAGAGTAAATATATAAGAAAATTCAAAGTTAAATGATAATTATAATTATTAAAATACGAGAGAATTTTTCATAATTTAACGTGGTCGTAATTTAGCCAATAAATAATAGAAGACAAAAAAAACGGAAGATTTGTGTTTGCACTTCTTTGCAAACCAAGTAGCAGCAGAAAGGTGGGCCCCCAGAAAATAGCTTATCTGATTCAGATTTCAGAGACGTGTATGTGAGCTGTATTTTGTGGTTCATATATGAAAAGACAAAAATGCCCTCTCTGTAAAATTTATCTTCTTCGACCTTGTCTGGATTTAGTCATTTTCGTAGGACAAGAAGATTCTTCAATTGATTCCCATTGTCATTGTCTAGATTATGTTTTCAAACATTACTTTCCGTGACTGATTTTTATTTATTTATTTATTGCAGCATTATTGGCCCCTTTTTTAAGGTTTTAAGCTTTCTTTTTTTGACTTTAATTTCAATTAATTAATTAGGTGTTTTCTTGTCACTTTGTACTTTACTTTGTAGGAGCTTTCCTAGTAGTTGCCGTGTAATCAATCGGTAATGGAATTGTGTGTGTGTAGATGAGTGTTATGATTTATTATCAATTCAAAATAAGAAACCTCTTCATTTTATTTTATTTTTCTTTTCTTGGTTGAGTTCCATTGATTTGGATTTGAATTTATTTATTTTAATTGCCCACCATATGTTATATTTCTTTTATAGATATTACACCTAATCACGATTCATGTGTTACTACTATATGATACGTTTCCGAATGTTATAGTGTTGAGTATTGACGATATTCAGTAAAAGCGATGGGATCATTATGGTATTATTGGGCCGCGCTCTCCATACCCAGAGTTATTAGGCCCAATCCCAAGTGAACGACATAAATCAAGCTCATCAAACTCAGGCCTAATGAACGGCGAGCATCAAGATGGACTGGATTGATGCTATAAGAATTTGTGGTAAAGAAGATCGTCAAACACACAATAGGTCGAGTAGGAAGATGAATAATTAGTGGTAGGTGGCAAGCTCGGAGGCAGCTGTTAGAGGAGAACTTTGTATGACTTCCATACATAATAGTAAAATATGCAAACTACGATCGGTGATTAATCAAACAGAATAAATCTCGGGCGAAAAGAGAGAATTTAAATTAAGAAATAACCATATGTAGTTCTCTATACAAACGAATGTGTAAAAACTCTATTGGGAATACAGTTTGAACGATCAATAAACATTATACTCTCTTTCAAGTTCTCTCTTTATATTGATTTACTTTTCAATAAGTTGAATTCATCTTCGTCGGGACTACAAGACGCTAGCTGAACTTTTCTGGGCGGCTAAGGGAGTAGAGTTTTAAAGGAGGTCTTGAAAGTGCAGATCAAACACCACCAAAATTTTATTAAAACTGCTCCGAAACTTTTTTGAGTGGTATTTACAGAAAAATAATACAAAATATATAGATATTTATAGCATTTAAAATAATATACATTAAAACATACATAGTATGTCAAAAATATTTCCATTAAGACTCATTGGGTATGTTTGTTTCTATTTCCAAAATCAGTTTCCAGTTTTATACTATTCACAAAACTGAGATTATGTTTGTTGGATAATTTTATCCAGAAATCCCATTTTTTCTTCTCAAATTTCTATTGGAATACACTATTCATACTTTTTTCAATTTTCAAACATACTAAACCCTACTAACTAACCTATATATTTA
>NW_012193969.1:1607041-1639438 GCF_000504015.1 Erythranthe guttata
GGTTTCTATTTCCAAAATCAGCATCCAGTATTATACTACTCACAACAATGAGATGATGATGGTTGTATAATAATATCCAGAAGATCCCATTTTTTCTTCTTAAATTTCTATTGGAAATACACTACTCATACTATTTTTAATTTTCATCCATCATAATCCCTACTACTTAACCTATATATTTTATTCCTCCACCTCCTCTCTCTCTTCTTATTAATATCAACACCCTCTCTCCTCCTCAATTTCTCTCTCCTCCTCAATATCAACACCCTCTCCTCCCACCTTATCTTTCTTCTTCTTCTAATAATAATAACAACAACAACAACAACAACAACAACAATAATAATAATAATAATAATAATAATAATAATAATAATAATAATAATAATAATAATAATAATAATAATAATAATAATAATAATAATAATAATAATAATAATAATAATAATAATAATAATAATAATAATAATAATAATAACAATAATAATAATAATAATAATAAAATAATAATAATAATAATCATAATAATAATAATTATTATTATTATTATTATTATTATTATTATTATTATTATTATAATAATAATAATAATAATAATAATAATAATAATAATAATAATAATAATAATAATAATAATAATAATAATAATAATAATAATAATAATAATAATAATAATAATAATAATAATAATAATATATAATCATCATCACTATCATCATCCTCAATCATCATATTCTACTTTTGCACGTACTTTCGTAGATAAAATTCACTACAATCAAACATATTCTCATTTCTACACCTACATAAAACTAAAAATACTCTTTCATCCAAACATATTCCCATTTTCTACACAAAAACCAATAAACTACTTTTTTCATAAGAAATTTTGAAAACTAGAAATTCCCATTGGAAACATAACCAAACATCCCCATTATTTTCCGATTTATAATTAAAAAAGAAATGCAATACTTGTAATAATCTAAACAATGTATGTGGGGATCACGCGCCTATGAAATTCCGTCGACGTGTGCGGTGTGCCCACCTCATATACAAAGAGGCCCTTGGGCCTGATTATGGGCCTTTCTTGAAAAACCAAAAGATAAATGGTAGCCCATATATATGTGGTCTATGCAAACAATTACTTATTTCTAAACTTTGGGATATTTGCAATTTAAAATGAGGATAAATTACGACAACCCCTGAGATAAGGTTAAATTACAAAAAATTCCCATATATTTGGATAATTACAATCACCCATCAACTATGAATTTTTTACACGTTTCTCTTTACGGTGTCAAATTTAGCGGAAACTTTTAGATCACGTGAAATATTCTTCAATTAGTACCCGTTTTACTTCATTCGAGGTCCACATTTTGAAACAAGATGTGTCTCTTGACTTGTAAATATCAGATTGTGGCGCATCGAAAACTGCATTTTTGCACGAAACGAGTACATATTAGAGAATATTCCACGGAATCTAGAAGATCCTGTTGAATTTGACATAATAATGGTGGACATGTAAGAAGATTCATAGTTGATGTGGGTGATTGTAATTATCCAAATACAAGGAAGTTTTTTCGTAATGTAACCTTACCTTAGGAGTTGGCCGTAATTTACCCTTAAAACAATTTACAAAAATAACTAAACTTTACATTATATGTTGCAAATTTTTCCCATAGCAGAATTAAATATAATTTCAAATAGACTATCCTCTCATAGTCTCATAAGAAAGTACAAATTAAAAACATCTTATGCATAAGATGATCTTGCAAGTTTAATTAATTAAATACTATCTCCTCTTCAATTAATTACAATTATTAGATCCTTAAACTAAATGTATACATTAGCAGAAAAAAAATGAATAATGAAAACGAACAAGATTTTCAAGTTTAAAGATAAAAATATAATCAAATATAATTATATGCATCAATTGAATATTTTTTCATTGGTAATAATAATATATGTAGACCGTAAGAATGAGAACTTTGACTAAAGTGCAAGTTGGGGAGACAAACTCTGTGGTTAGATGCACATAGTTGTGTGTGCATGCATATTTTTATTAAAATAAATAAATGGATTTGTAGTTGTGTGTGCATGCATATTTTTATTACTAATATATAGTGATTAAAATAAATAAATAAATGGATTTGTAAATATACTCCACAATACTATACATGTGCAAGTTGCAGTATGGGGCACCACCACACGTGATTTGGATGTAGGGAATAATTTTGAGAACACCAAACCCTATCCCCAAAACTCCACTTTCTATAACTAAATTCAACTAATTTAACTAATACTTTTCCAAACATATATATTTAAGTGCAAAATTAATTTGAATTGATGTCACAAAACCAGACTCAATGTTGCAACTATTTCTATTGATACGTAATATTAACGAATTTGAAATAACCTCATCATCCATCTTATTCATGTTAAACACTTATCAGGATCATGTGCTTTAAGCTGGAGCGCATGGAGCAAGTAAATGAGATATACTACATGAAGTTAGCTCGAATAACCACACACACACATTATACACGGAGTCATCGATCAAGTAGGCAACAACCAACTCTACGGGGGAGTGCAGTTAGAGTTTGCATGTCATGCACGTGCTATCAAGGAGGAATGCGATTTGACCAGGTGTACTATAAATATGCAGATTTCATTGTATAGATTAAGGTGTGTGATCGTTGTTGGAATTATTTCAATAATTATGTGGGCTCACATATGTGACGTAAATGTGTATGGCTATCTTAAAGAAAGTCCAAATTAATTGTGATCTAATAAATGTTATTGGGTTGGACTTATGGGTATTAAACTATAATTATGGGCCTAATGTGTAGAGACAATTAGGGCTTAGTTGTGATTTATTGATGGGGCTGAATCACAATTATAAAATAACTGGACTCTACAGTTATATAAAGGGTCGTGGTCCCCAAAGAAACGCAACCATTCCATCTCTTCTAAAATCCATCGTTAGAGAGATAATTAAGGAACTGCGGATTCTTTGGAAGACCCGTCCCAAATCCAGTGGAGATTCGAAGATTCGATTCCATGATGTAAGGTACGCTTCCGTGTTTATGTTTGTGTTTAATTCTCGTTGATTCAAGCATGTTGGTTCTTGGGATTCGTATGTATGTGCGATAAATTTCTAACAAGTGGTATCAGAGCCACCATGTTTTGGATCATCGAGAATTTTCCGTGTTAAATTATATATGTTGCAGTGTAATCAAATCTATATTCACGGATTTGATTTTTTAAGAATTACGGTCACTAATCAACATATATGAATTGGAATATGTTTTTTTTCCATGGATTCATATTTCTGAAAATTAGGCTTTATGCTGATCTAGAATTTAGTATTATATGAAACCTGTTTTTTGTGTCAATTTAATTATGAAAATTCCGGTCGGATATTAAATCCGAAATTAGGTTGCCTTGAATCTGAAATTCGGTTTTAATAAAATTAAGTTCAATTTTGCGAGATTATTCAATACTTTATTGATTAATTTCCATACGGTTTTGCATTCGTTCATTCAAAATTCGAATCGGAGTTATTTTGGATTATGACTCTCCTTCGGATGAATTGAATTAAGATTTACGGTAAAAGTCTGAAATTCCAATATGCAACGGTAAATGAATGGCGGCTGATTTGGTTTTCCGGCCGAGCCATCCTTCGGCATCATCGCTGCAATAATTTAAAATTAGTCCCCCCTATGGTTCCACCACCACCATACCAACACCACCACATCAAATTTTAGGTCCTCTAAAATACAGTTCAGCCACGAGAAGACGGCGGCCATTCGGCTGTGATTCACGGTCGCAAGATTTATATAGCGAACGCAAGTCATTGTCCTTCGCAATTCTTGGCGGCGGGGATTCGCTAATAAGGGATCTTTAGTGGCCGACGGAGAGAGACTGTGAGTTGTGTGTTCTCGGCGGTGGTGTTGCTTAGGTTGCAGTCATGGTGGTGGCGGCGGGTCTGAAGAAAGAAAATTGGGAAATTACAATTTAATCCCAGATTTAGGGTTTCTGTAGTTTCAAATTTGGTCCCCTAATTTGAGTTTGAGATATTAGCAATATTTCAATTTGGTCCATATTTTGGTTATTCCTCATTTTCAGCCGGGGTCAAGTTGAAATAATGAAGAATCTGTATTACAGCCCTCAAGCTTTCGAAAACTGCATTTCAGTCCCCACTTTTAAAGTTTCTCCCAAAACAGTCATATATTTTTCGAAAATATATTAAAAATCTCAAATTAAGTATTTCTGAATATTAGGCCCTTTTCACTCAAAGCTTTTTTCTTTCAAAATTTCAATTCAGTCCTTTAAGTTGAAAGATTTTCTGGTTTTGGGGCAAGGACAATTTTTTTTTGAGGAATAAAAAGTTAATTTAAGGTTTTGGGGCCGTTTAAAATATTTCAATTATTTTGAGGGACCGACTAATGTGTGAATTCTTTTAAATTCACTTAAGGTTTTGTTTGGTCAATAAAGTGAAATTCGTTTGGAATTTCAAATTCGGTTTTCTAAGGATTACTTAGGGAATTTTCAGATCTTAAAGTTCATGCCTTATTAGGCTTAAATGTTTCAATTAATTGGTCGAATTAAGGATATGAATTAATTTATTAATTCAATAAGTTTCTGACCAAGCATAATTTGAACATTAACGAATCAAAATATGAATAATGGTTATTAATTAACCAAATAAGGGTTGACCCATTCGGCATTTGAGTCGAAACCCTTGTTTTAAGTCTAAAATTGAGTTGCTAATGCAGTCCAAGTCCATATAAAGTTAGATTTATTGGTTAAAAAATTTATTTTTTGCCCCTAAATCTAAATAAAGTTGAATTGTGAGCCCCACATTATCTTTAGCTCAAATTCAAAATAAAGATGGATTTGATGTTTTCAATTCATACTTATTTTTATGAATAACCATATTACTGAGTTTGATTGAAAACAATACAGTGAGGTCTTTAGAGCTTTAGCGTTCAACGACTTTTAATTTTTTGAGTAATTTTTGGGTACATCTAATGACTTGTTATTAAGTTTGTCTGACATTTAAAAGAACTAATTGAAGCATGACGCCACCCTACGTGACCTCTCTGTGTAGATTAGCTAATTGAGAATGTCAAGATGTTTATGTGTATGTGAATTCATGTGAGTTTTAACACTACCCCTACGGTAGGTTAATACTTGGCCGAACCACATATTCAACTGTGGTAATAAACATGTGATAATTATTTGGCTCCATGTGAATAAAAGTTACATCCCTACGATGAACTTATTATTTGACAGGATTTATTATCAATGTTTGATTACTACAACAAGAGTGTCACTTACAATTAATATTACTGTCCCTACGACTTGATATTAATGTTGTGCTAGGCATCTTGAGATGTATTCCATAGTTATTTAAAATTTCAAAGTCAAACTTTGGATTATAATGTGAGCATATTGATTTTATTTGCATTCTCTATTTAATTTATTTATCTACTTACACATTGTCTGCCTATAACACTTTTGTGCTTAATTGCACAATTTTCTTATTATTCTTATTATTATTTATTATGGTGCATAGATCTTAATTTTTTTTGGATAGAACAATAGAAGAACCTATAGTATATCATCGTTCTAATTATAAAATTTAAGATCATTAGGTGCATCTATTTTAAATAACTTTTGGGGGCATAAGGTTTAATTAGGGGTTACGTACTGGAAGGTTCCTTAAAGATAGTAAGGATACGTTTTATTTTAAAACGATAAAGTTGCAACAATTAGATTTTGACATCTATTTTTTAAATAAGGTATAAAGAAAAGGAACATAAATGAGCACATCAAGTAATAGTCTAATCTCATATTGAGTTATAACACTTCAGTTAGTGTGGTTTCGCTGACTTGAAAGTGGATATGGTTTAATTTTTTTTTTTTTCTGTGAACGGTCAATATAAGGTTTGTTGTAAAACATAAAGAATAAAACTTTGACCGTTCACACGAAGAATAATTAATTAAGGCAGAAAAGACTAAGTGCTAATTTGACTAGTACATCTTAAGATAAATCATTATAATTGCAGTTTACATATGAGGTACGTTGAAAAACGTAATTATGTTTGTTTCTCACTTTAATTTGTTCTAAAATATATTTTGACTTTGTACCTAGACACATTTAGTGAATAGATCCTGGGTTACACTATTCACTTAAGTGTGTATATAAAGGGTTATTCACATAACCAACATTTAATTGATGTTGAAAGATATACATCTATAAAGATTATGTAAGCATTTGGGATTGAGGCTATGAGGACTCTTAGGGTTCTTTTGGATTATGAAATAGACATTTGGTACCGTCATTAGATGGATTTAGATTTTCTCTTGAACAAATTCGGTTAACTTGTTCATTTGAAAACATTAAGCTTGGTCTATTTCATAATTCAAAATTTGACCTATAATTTAAGTAAAAGTCTCATACAGTAAAATCTTACGTAAGCAATTTAAAATGGTACAAATTTCAAGAATAGAACATTCAAGGACATTCAAAGAAGTATGATAAGTCATTCTTCTTTGCTAAGGTACATTTAGGAGAAACATTAAGTGCTGCAATATATTATTTTTAAAAGGGGAAATTTAAAATCTTTTAAGGATGTTAAGTTTGAGGGGAGAAATTTAGATTATAGACATTGTCTTTAAAATGAATCAATTCGATTCCTAATACTGCTTTTGACAATATACATGTCTTTATACTTGTCGTTGTTTGAAAAGTAGATTTGGAGATTTGATAAGACAATGTTGAACAATTCCCCAATCAAGTCTTGATAATTGTTACTTAAAGAGCAAACTCAACAACCTTAAAATAATAAAGCATTAAAGATGAGTTGAAATTTAGAATGACAAGACATTAAGATCTTATCAAATTGCCATAAGGTGTGAATTTGGTTACAAATAATAGAGATCAAATGTAATCCAAATGGGCAATATTGAAAGATATATGGTACGTTTAGTCATTAAATATTTCACTCATATCGACTCTATTAAGAGATTTATGGACACAATGAATATGTTTCTCAAATAGTAATATTTTTGGAACAATAAAGTGCAACCATAAAATTTTAAAGATTTGAAGGATATTGATTGCAAACTAAAGTAGTCCATTAATGAAATTTAAAATTCCCGTTAATGATTTTACAATCCTAAGCTAATTATCTCATATGTACTTTGAGATAAATAAAGTTAATGATTGTACATACCCAAGGATCAGTGGGAGATGATCTCACAACAAAGGAGACTTGTTTAGTCTCAATTCAATGCCCAATAAATATTTTATGTAAAAGAATGTAAACATTCGGTTAAGGTGTGCATAAAGTTAGGCAAATATTTGAATAACCCTATAAAGTGGATCATTTAGCAAAGCAGCCAAATGGGTTATACAGTAATTATAGGGAATGTAAGTTATATACATATGCTCATTTATCAAAATCAGATATTTTGGGAGATCGTGTGGTTTATTCATGATTTTGATTTTTATGATGCGTATAAAGTATAGATCCATTTTGGTTAATGTAAACCTAAGTGATTGAGCTATTTTGACATGGGTGTTAAGCAAACACTTTAAGCTCTATTCACGATGGTTAAGAATTTATGGTAATTTTTGGCATCTTCTTTTTTAATATAGCTATAAACACTTGTCATTAGGCTGCACATGTTGATTTGTATTAAAGTTATACGGTGACAATATTTAACAGCTATACTTTCGAACAACAACAAGAGCTTGTGAAAGTTCTTTGTTGTTAAAGGTACAAAGTGAACAGTACATAGAGCATATTAAGATAAACTCCACAATTGCGGATCCGCTTACTAAAGGATTAACACATAAGGTATTCATGAGCATTGCTCATGTAGGTGTTATATCATTTAAGGATATTTTAGTTCAGTGGGAGTTTGTATGTATGTGTACATATAAATACATTTTGGTAGCTCTATGATATGTTTGGACACAATTTTGTGTATTTGGTTTTCTGCAGAAATAAAGTATTTGGTTGCGCTTTGTACAATTATGTTAAGGTTTGGTCTCAATAAAGTTTAAAGTAGGACCAGTTGGAAATAGGCATGTTAAGATCACATTATATGTAATTTCCATGCTACACACCATGATTTGATCTATGTCGTTTGGCTATATTGGTATACGTGATTACTGTTGGGTTTAGACACGCTCAATATGACGAAAGCCTCTTTAGTCCTATATCAGTATGGTCAATGGACGAGATTGTAAGGAATACCTTTTTATATGGTAGCAATTTTGAGCTCATAAGGTGTACACATTTATAAGGTATATAACATATGTGGCCCAAGTGGGAGATTGTTGGAATTATTTCAATAATTATGTGGGCTCACATATGTGACGTAAATGTGTATGGCTATCTTAAAGAAAGTCCAAATTAATTGTGATCTAATAAATGTTATTGGGTTGGACTTATGGGTATTAAACTATAATTATGGGCCTAATGTGTAGAGACAATTAGGGCTTAGTTGTGATTTATTGATGGGGCTGAATCACAATTATAAAATAACTGGACTCTACAGTTATATAAAGGGTCGTGGTCCCCAAAGAAACGCAACCATTCCATCTCTTCTAAAATCCATCGTTAGAGAGATAATTAAGGAACTGCGGATTCTTTGGAAGACCCGTCCCAAATCCAGTGGAGATTCGAAGATTCGATTCCATGATGTAAGGTACGCTTCCGTGTTTATGTTTGTGTTTAATTCTCGTTGATTCAAGCATGTTGGTTCTTGGGATTCGTATGTATGTGCGATAAATTTCTAACAATCGTTTATTAAGATAGAAAGCAAAAGATAGAAAAGAATGAGAGAGAGAGAGAGAGAGAGAGAATGAGAAAAAAAAATTGAGATTGAGAGAATTCAATTCTAGAGGATAGAAAGCTTATTCTAATTAAACTGCATCTTTATAATTACCTGTTAATCAATAGTATCTCTTCACTGAAAAGTGGATATAGACCCTTTTGATTTGGCCGAAAACCACTATAAATATGTTCTTTGATGATGCTAATTACTTAGATCACCTGGGTAGTGTAGAAAAGAAACTGGGAGAGCAAAGCAGATCAGTAGCTTGACAACTTGATGATCCTGAGGTACCTGCGAAATGAACACACGTGAACTACGCCGGGGGTTGATCCGGCGGAAACCCCTCCGACGCTCAAGTCAGACGTGCTGATCATAGAAATAGTCCAGAGAATACGTATTGTAGTATTGCTCAGTTAATAGGACGTACCTTAAGGAATGAGTTCAAATGTGTATTTATAGCTTAGTTGAGATTGTCGGGCCCAAACCTTGCTTGAAGGTGATTGGGCCTCGGTGATAGTGGTCTTCGATATTGGGCTCGTGGCCCGGTAGGTAAATAATTTGTAGGCCCATTGGGTTGGGCCAATTAGGCATATCATTAAGCCCCCCACTCTCGAGTCGATGTGGGGGCCGTGTTGAAATGGGTGACATATCGTGTCGAGAGTAAAAATTGTAGTAGTCGATGGTGTGCGATAACGCGTTGGAGCGTGTGTCGGAGGGGCGTGAATGCGCGTTGGCGCATAGCGCGACCAAGTTGTCGCGATGTAAGTCAATTGAGTCGTCGGTTTTGTCCCGCGACGATGTAGTAGCGAATTATCTCCTCGTGGGAGTTGTCTCGTCGCGGGGTAATAGTGTTGATCGAGTTATCTCCTCGTGGGAGTTGTCTCGCGATAATGTAGTAGCACGGATCAAGTAATCTCCTCGTGGGAGTTGTCTATGGGGTAATAGAGTTGATCGAGTTATGTTCTCGTGGAAGTTGTCTCACGATAATGTAGTAGCACGGAGCTATTATTCTCCTCGTGGGAGTTGTTTGTTTTCGACATTGTCGATGTTTTGACGCGTTGCTTATATGTGTTTACATATAGCCTTGTGCGTGATGTACTTGAGGAGGGGATCAGACTCTCAAGATTTTTTTATGGGGGTCGTGCCCCTTGTTAGACCTCGTGGGTCTTAAGCATGTTTGGACCGTGGCCACGTTTTAATGAAGGACCCATCGAAAACAAGTAGATAAATTTGAGTAATCAAGCTGGCCAGGCTATATAGATTCTCATAATATTTCTAAGTGTTTCTAGGGTTGTAATCGTGCTAACTTGAGCTTGCGATTACATAGTGAGTTTCGGGCGAGTTGTCTCCTCATGGGAGTTGTCTCGCAGCGAAGTTGTAGAATCATTGGATGACGCGCGACTGACGAGTGTGCGGATTGATGTCGCTCTGAGCGATTTCTCTCCTCGTGGGAGTTATCTCGCTGAGGGAACGTAGTACCGAGCGAGTAGGCTCCTCGTGGGAGTTGTCTCACTGCGGGATGTAGGACATAGCGAGTTTGCTCCTCATGGGAGTTGTCTCACTGCGGGATGTAGGACAGAGCGAGTTTGCTCCTCGTGTGAGTTGTCTCGCTGCTGGTTGTAGGGCCGAACGAGTTTGCTCCTTGATATGCCTAATTGGGCCAACCCAATGGACCTACAATTTCTTTACCTACTGGGCTACGAGCCCAATATCGAAGACTAATATCACCGAGGCCCAAACACCTTCAAGTAAGGTTTGGGCCCAACAAAGCAAACCCAACCCAATAAACGACATATAAATAGAGGTTTTACTCATTTTATTAAGGTACGTCCTATTAACTGAGCAATACTATTAACCGTATTCTCTGGACTATTTCCACTATCAGCATGCCGACGATTACTCTTGGAGGGGTTTCCGCCGGATCAACCCCCGGCCTAGTTCACGTGTTCTATGATCGCAGGTACCTCAGGATCATCAAGTTGTCAAGC
Organism: Erythranthe guttata; assembly: GCF_000504015.1. The sequence continues at coordinate 1,617,880 of NW_012193969.1, forward strand.
TACTGATCCGCTTTGCTCTCCCAGTTCATTTTCTACACTACCCCAGGTGATCTAAACTTTAGCATCATCATTTTGGCGCCGTCTGTGGGAACGATGCAAACCAGATCACGTAGCCAACAAGATCCTCCTGAGGCGTCTGCTCGGAGAGAAAATGACACAGCTAACGACCTCCCACCTCGTGGAGGCTCTGGCTTGCCACCTCCTCCCCATCCCATGGATCCGCCTCGCGAGGTTCAGGTGATCCCCCATCGGGACCCACCACTCGCCGATCCATCACTCCCTGCTCCTCGAATGGTTCAAATAACCGAGGATGCGCTTCAACGCATGATAGCAGAAGCTTCAACTCGCGCTGCCACAGAGGCCGTGATCCAATATATCGCCACGATGGGAGCAAATGCTCCCAACGCGATACCAGCACCTGCTCCACATGTGGAGCCACCTATGGCACCACCGCCATCGACTCCCTGGGGGCTTACATAGCCCCCAAAATATTTTGCTCGCCAAGGGTTATCGACTCCCTGGGGGTTTACATCGCCCCCAAAATATTTTGCTCGCCAAGGGTTATCGACTCCCTGGGGGTTTACATCGCCCCCAAAATATTTCGTTCGCCAAGGGTTATCAACTCCCTGGGGCTTACAACTGCCCCCAAAAATATTTCGTTCGCCAAGGGCTATCGACTCCCTGGGGGTTCACAGTGCCCCCAAAACATTTCATTCGCCATGGGTCATCGACTCTCTAGGGGTCTACTTCCGCCCCCTCGAACGGTTCAAATAACCGAAGAGGACCTTCAACATATGATCGCCGAACCTTCAACAAGATCAACTTCTACTTGCTCCTCTAACGGTTCAGATAACCGAGGAGGCCCTTCAACTTATGATTACGGAAGCATCTTCCCGCGTTGCTACTGAAGCAGTAGCACAACGCATCGCCACAACGGAAACCAACGCTCCTCCTGTGGCTCCACCCATAGCACAACCTCGGAACAACAACCAACTTGCCACGTGCAGGTTCAGGTTTGACAACTTCTCAGGGCATCACCTGACGTCGTGACCGGGATCTCCTTCTAGACCATCCTGTGATGATCCTCGAGACATATCTCAGGACGTCACCTGACGTCGTGACCGAGATCCCCTTCTAGACGCCCTCGTGATGATCCTCGAGGCTATCTTCGAGATGACACTTGAGGTCGCGCTCGATATCCACTTCGAAACCTTCAGCAAGACCCTCATCAACCAGCTCCACCTCACATGGTTCAGATAACCAAAGAGGATATTCGACATATGATCGACTAGGCCATTCAGATGTCATGCTTCAGCTACATCTGATGTCATACCTCAGGTACATCAGATGTCAACTACATCTGATGTCATACTTCGAGTACATCAGATGTCCTACTTCAACTACATCTGATGTCATACCTATGGTACATCAGATGTCCTACTTCAGCTACATCTGTTGTCATACCTCAGGTACATCAGATGTCAACTACATCTGATGTCATACTTCGAGTACATCAGATGTCCTACTTCAACCACATCTGATGTCATACCTAAGGTACATCAGATGTCATGCTTCAGCTACATCTGATGTCATACCTCAGGTACATCAGATGTCAACTACATCTGATGTCATACTTCGAGTACATCAGATGTCCTACTTCAACTACATCTGATGTCATACCTAAGGTACATCAGATGTCCTACTTCAGCTACATCTGCTGTCATACCTCAGGTACATCAGATGTCAACTACATCTGATGTCATACTTCGAGTACATCAGATGTCCTACTTCAACCACATCTGATGTCATACCTAAGGTACATCAGATGTCCTACTTCAGCTACATCTGCTGTCATACCTCAGGTACATCAGATGTCAACTACATCTGATGTCATACTTCAAGTACATCAGATGTCCTACTTCAACTACATCTGATGTCATACCTCAGGTACATCAGATGTCATGCTTCAGCTACATCTGATGTCATACCTCAGGTACATCAGATGTCAACTACATCTGATGTCATACTTCGAGTACATCAGATGTCCTACTTCAACTACATCTGATGTCCTACCTCAGGTACATCACATGTCCTACTTCAACTACATCTGATGTCCTACCTCAGGTACATCACATGTCCTACTTCAACTACATCTGATGTCCTACCTCAGGTACATCAGATGTCCTACTTCAACTACATCTGATGTCATACTTCAAGTACGTCAGATGTCCTACTTCAACTACATCGGATGTCCTACTTCAAGTACATGAGATGTCTTATAGCCACGAGAAAACTCTCGAGTCGCTACTACGTCGCAGCGGGACAACTCCCCCGACGCCTACACTTAGCCTCGAGACAGCTCTTGAGTCGTTACCACCCGCAGCGAGGCAACTCCCACGAGAAGACAACTCGCTCGGTCCTACAACCCCTTACAAGGAAACTCCCACGAGGAGATAACTCGCTCAGTCATATAACCCGTTGCGAGACAACTCCCACGTGGAGTCAACTCCCACGATGAGTCAACTCCCTCGGGTCTACGAACCCACAACGAGATAACTCCTACGAGGAGACCACTCGCTCCATCCTACGACCCGCAGCGAGGCAACTCCCACGAGGAGCCAACTCGCTCGGTACCACAACCCGCAACGAGACAACTCCCACGAGGAGCCAACTCGCTCGATACTACAAATCCGTTGCAAGGCAACTCCCACGTGCAACCACCTCAGTCGATAAATATTACTCACCGCGAGACAACTCCCATGAGGAGACAACTCGCCCGAAATTCACTATATAATCACAAGCTCAAGTTAGCACGATTACAACCCTAGAAGCACTTAGAGACATTATGAGAATCTATATAGCCTGGCCAGCTTGATTACTCAAATTTATCTACTTGTTTTCGATGGGTCATTCATTAAAACGTGGCCACGGTCCAAACATACTTAAGACCCACGAGGTCTAACAAGGGGCACGACCCCCATAAAAAAAAATCTTGAGAGTCTGATCCCCTCCTCAAGTACATCACGCACAAGACTATATGTAAACACATATAAGCAACGCGTCAAAACATTGACAATGTCGAAAAATAACAACTCCCACGAGGAGAATACTAGCTCCGTGCTACTACATTATCGTGAGACAACATCCACGAGGACGTAACTCGATCAACTCGATTACCCCATAGACAACTCCCACGAGGAGATTACTTGATCCGTGCTACTACATTATCGCGAGACAACTCCCACGAGGAGATAACTCGATCAGCACTATTACCCCGCGACAAGACGACTCCCACGAGGAGATAATTCGCTACTACATCGTCGCGGGACAAAACCGACGACTCAATTAACTTACATCGCGACGACCTTGTCGCGCTATGCGCCAACGCGCATTCACGCCCCTCCGACACACGCTCCAACGCGTTTTCGCATACCATTAGGCCATACGCCAACGATCGACTTCTACAATTTTTACTCTCGACACGATTTGAGACCCATCACAACATGGCCCCCACATCGACTCGAGAGTGGGGGGCTTAATGATATGCCTAATTGGGCCAACCCAATGGACCTACAATTTCTTTACCTACTGGGCTACGAGCCCAATATCGAAGACTAATATCACCGAGGCCCAAACACCTTCAAGTAAGGTTTGGGCCCAACAAAGCAAACCCAACCCAATAAACGACATATAAATAGAGGTTTTACTCATTTTATTAAGGTACGTCCTATTAACTGAGCAATACTATTAACCGTATTCTCTGGACTATTTCCACTATCAGCATGTCTGACTTGAGCGTCGGAGGGGTTTCCGCCGGATCAACCCCCGGCCTAGTTCACGTGTTCTATGATCGCAGGTACCTCAGGATCATCAAGTTGTCAAGCTACTGATCCGCTTTGCTCTCCCAGTTCATTTTCTACACTACCCCAGGTGATCTAAACTTTAGCATCATCACTCCTCATGGGAGTTATCTCGCTGTGGTTATGAGACCCGAGGGAGTTGGCTCCTCGTGGGAGTTACCTCGCAACGGGTTATAGGACGGAGCGAGTGGTCTCCTCGTGGGAGTTATCTCGCTATGATTTCGTAGACCCGAGGGAGTTGGCTCCTCGGGGGAGTTGTCCCGCTGTGGGTTTGAGACCCGAGGGAGTCGGCTCCTCGTGGTAGTTACCTCGCAACGGGTTATAGGACGGAGCGAGTGGTCTCCCCGTGGGAGTTATCTCGCTATGGTTTCGTAGACGCGAGGGAGTTGGCTCCTCGTGGGAGTTGTCTCGCTACGGGTTGTAGGACGGAGCGAGTGGTCTCCTCGTGGGAGTTATCTCGCAAGCCCCCCACTCTCGAGACGATGTGGGAGCCAAGTCGAAAGGGGTACCGATCGTATTGAGAGTAGATCACTGTTGTAGTGTTTCTTTAATCGTTGGCATGGCGTGGAAAAATAATATTTTTTATTTAACCGTTTGATAGCGCGCGCGAATTGGCTAGTCGCGTTGGAGAGCTCGCGCAATTTGGTGAAGCGCGTTGAAATTTTCGTGCGATTTGATGAAGCGAGTCAAAATCTATGCACAATTTGGTGGAGAGTAGTAAAAGTTGCGCGCAATTTGATGAGTTAAGAAAGGGGCCGCGCGCGATGTCATGGTAGGTGATGCATGACATCATGCATGGAAGAGCATGATGTGATGGATGGCAGTCACTCACGTGCTGCTGTTCCCTTTATAACACTTTTTCTTTTTTTTTTTCTTTTTTTTTTTTTATTTAATTCTTCCAGCGCGGCAGCCGAGGCACGCGCTTGCCAAGACGCGCGGCGCCCCACGCGCGCTGGCAGCGTTCTTTTTTTTTTTTTTTTTTTTTCTCGCGCGGCAGCTGAGGCGCGCGCTTGACAAGACGCGCGGTGCCCCACGCGCAGTGGCAGCCTTTTTTTTTCCTTTTTTTTTTTTTTTTTTTTTCTTTTTTTTTTTTTTTAACTTTCTTTTCTTCCGCGCGCGCGCGCTATCCGAGGCGCGCTATCCGAATGCACGGTTGCTTCTCGCGTGCAGTGCACGCGCTAGCCGCTTTTGTACTTTTTTTTTTTTCATCTTCTTCTTTTTTCTTCTATTTTTTCATCTTCTTTTTTCTTCTTTCTTCTTCTCTTTTTTCATCTTCTTCTTTTTCTTCTATTTTTTCATCTTCTTTTTTCTTTTTCTTTCTTCTTCTGTTTTTTCATCTTCTTATTTTTTGAGTAGAGAGATTATCCTCGTTTCTTGAGATGGCATGTGCGCCCCCTTGGGGATGTTCTATTTTTTGAGTAGGGAGATTATCCTCGTTCCTTGAGATGAGATGTGCATCCCCTTGGGGATGTTCTATTTTTTGAGTAGGGAGATTCTACTCGTCTCTTGAGATGTGATGTGAACCCACTTAGGGTTGAAAGGTAAGGGTCATGCCCAACCTTAGGATGGGGATAACTGTCCACTGTAGGATGAGACGCTCGAGACCTATGGTCTGAGGTGGATGCGCACGGTTGTGCCATTGGTTCGCGCGTGCGCGTCAGGCCCTTTTTTCTGTTTTTGAAGTAGGGACGTGAAACACTTGATGTGATGTGACACCCCTTGGGGTTGAAAGGTCAGTGGATGTACCACCCTTGAGAGGAGATGCCCAACTTTAGGATGGGATAGCCCCCTATTTAGGATGAGGCGATCACGAACCACTGGGGTGAGATGCCCCACCTTGGCGATATATGGTGCCACTGATTCAGTGGCAGCACGAGTTGAATCTTCCGTGATCATACGCTGAAGGTCTTCTTCGGTTATCTGAACCGTTCAAGAAGTAAGTAGAAATTGATCATGTTGAGGACCCAGTGGGGCCCCACGAGGAGGAGCGTTGGCTCCTGCTATGACGAATGAAATATTTTGGGGGCGATGTGACCCCAAGGGAGTCGATAACCCTTGGCGAACGAAATATTTTGGGAGCAGATGTAAGCCCCCAGGGAGTCGATAACCCTTGGCGAACGAAATATTTTGGGGGCGATGTAAGCCCCCAGGGAGTCGATAACCCTTGGCGAGCGAAATATTTTGGGGGCAGATGTAAGCCCCCAAGGAGTCGATAACCCTTGGCGAGCGAAATATTTTGGGGGCAGATGTAAGCCCTCAGGGAGTCGATAACCCTTGGCGAACGAAATATTTTGGGGGCGATGTAAGCCCCCAGGGAGTCGATAACCCTTGGCGAGCGAAATATTTTGGGGGCAGATGTAAGCCCCCAGGGAGTCGATGGCGGTGGTGCCATAGGTGGCTCCACATGTGGAGCAGGTGTTGGTATCGCGTTGGGAGCATTTGCTCCCATCGTGGCGATATATTAGGTCACGGCCTCTGTGGCAGCGCGAGTTGAAGCTTCTGCTATCATGCGTGGGAACGCATCCTCGGTTATTTGAACCATTCGAGGAGCAGGGAGTGGTGGATCGGCGAGTGGTGGGTCCCGAGGGGGGATCACCTGAACCTCGCAAGGCGGATCCATGGGATGTGGAGGAGGTGGCAAGCCAGAGCCTCCACGAGGTGGGAGGTCGTTAGCTGTGTCATTTTTTCTCCGAGCAGACGCCTCAGGAGGATCTTGTTGGCTACGTGATCTGGTTTGCATCGTTCCCACAGACGGCGCCAAAATGATGATGCTAATTACTTAGATCACCTGGGTAGTGTAGAAAAGAAACTGGGAGAGCAAAGCAGATCAGTAGCTTGACAACTTGATGATCCTGAGGTACCTGCGAAATGAACACACGTGAACTACGCCGGGGGTTGATCCGGCGGAAACCCCTCCGACGCTCAAGTCAGACGTGCTGATCATAGAAATAGTCCAGAGAATACGCATTGTAGTATTGCTCAGTTAATAGGACGTACCTTAAGGAATGAGTTCAAATGTGTATTTATAGCTTAGTTGAGATTGTCGGGCCCAAACCTTGCTTGAAGGTGATTGGGCCTCGGTGATAGTGGTCTTCGATATTGGGCTCGTGGCCCGGTAGGTAAATAATTTGTAGGCCCATTGGGTTGGGCCAATTAGGCATATCATTATTCTTCTTTATTCTTGTTTCAGTTATGTGTTTCGAAGCGGATTTTATGTTTTGCTTGAAATCTCAAAGAGTTAGCAAGATGTTCGCGCTATTGTCTAGTTCGATTTCCTGACTTGTTTTAATCTAAAATCTGGTTGATTTCGCAACAATTTCAAAGAACTATACTCATATTGTCGAAAATGTTCGTTACGCTATCTTAATAAATATTGAAAGAATAGGTGAACTTAATCAATCTAAATATGAATACATATTAAATTGTTTATATAAGTGCAACTAAAACTTTTATACAAAAATAAATACTCTTCTATAATTTTTACATGAGATACCTCATTTCAAATTATTTTGATTTTCATCAACATTTCACAAAAAAAAAAAAAAAAAAAAAACACCAACTTCTGATTAATTTAACTAATTTTAACTTCTACACTTCCCAAAAAAAAAATAAAAAAAATTCAAACAATCATCTTCTGCAATCTCTCAAGAGCCATTTTCATTAGACCGGGCGGGAGCGAATCATTCTCCTTTTTACTCAGTCGGATTTCTCTCTCTTCGTTTCTTCTCCCCATTCCCCAACATTGGTGAGATTCCAGAATCTTCTTCATTTTCCAATTAATTCCACTCTCGTAATCTGAAAAATCAATTGTGAAATTTTCGGTATCCGTGTTAATTTTCAAGTTTTGGTAAAATCGATCTGCATTTTGTTTCTGCTTCGGTTTGCGCGAATCAATTTCATACAGATTGGAGGATTTTGTTTTCTAACAGGATTTTTTTACATTTAAGGTCAAATCGCGTGCAGAAAGGGATAACCGGAGAAAGGAATGGGATACATTGGGGCGCATGGAGTTGCGGCGTTGCATAGGCACAAGTACAGTGGAGTAGATCACTCGTTGTTAGCGAAATATGTGCTGCAGCCCTTCTGGACTCGCTGTGTTAATTTCTTCCCTCTTTGGATGCCGTAAGAAGTGTATTAATTAATCAATCTTCCTTTTTTTCTATTTTATAATATGATGTTGTATTCCACATTTTCATTTGTTTTTCTTCTAGGTGTTTGTTTTGTATGAGTTGTGTTTAGGATACATTGAGTTGGTAAATCGGGCGGTTTGGATACATTGGGGATGCTTATGTTAGATAATTTATGGATGCTTGTCTTCCAAAGTACTAAAAATTGATGAAGAGCTTAGGTGAATTCAACCAATTTTTTTTTGGATTTTTTCAAATGAGATTATATTTTCGATTTTCTGCACACAAGTAAGACAGACTGAGTGTAGTCGAGCTCATTAAATATTTTATGTTGTCAAATGTTCTGAAGGAAATGAGCTTTTTCTTGGTTACAAGTCGGAAACATGTTGTTATCTCTTTCATTAGACCATTATTTCTCAGTCACGAAGCTAGGGAGTAGCCAGTCCCTCTTTTTAAGCACTGTTGAGTGTCGATCCATGGATTTTGTTCGGTAATTTTGTCTTAGTAGTTTGGATACAAAATTGTTTACATAGTATAAACCACGATTACTTTTAATCACGGTCTGTTCAGATTGTTAATTTATAAAAATGTCATTCTTTACTGTTATCAAGGTGGTTTCTTGTGTCTAATATCTTATACCATCCTTAGGTTTAGTCTTTTAGAGATATGGTTTTTTATTCATTTACTATAGAATGTTAATTATTTTTCGTTTATTTTGCGAATGAGTTGGAAAGACTGAGAATAGTCGTATATTTGATAGCAGCTATAGAGTTCAGCAGATGTAACTGTTTTTTGTTGTCAAGTTTGTTGAAGCAAAAATAGTTTTTCTTGGTTACTATCATTGCATCATTAATTATCAGCCAGAAATTAAGGATCTGCCAGCCACTCTTGTTTAAGCACCATTGATTCAAGTATGGCGCACTTGTTTATTTTTGTTAAGTTTTCTAAGCAATTTGGATATGGATGTTATATCACATGGTATAGAACACGAGTATACCATGCTAATTTCTTTGGTAAGAGGTTGAGAATGTTATTTATTGGAAGTTTATTATTTACTGTTGTAACATGGTGGTTTCTTGTGGTCAAATTTTATACCATTCATAGTTTTAGAGATATGTCTCCGTATCAAGCCATAGGACTAAATCAGTAATCACCAACCGACGGTCGTAATTTGTTTTAGTGTATGATGTGACAGTACAAATCTGCATTTAGTTTAGTTAAAACACCTTCGGTTCATATTGGATCTGAGATTGAATTAGAACACTTTTTTGTGGCTGTTATTGGATAGATACATTTTTTAATGCTCTGGATGATTCACTTGGATTATTCTCATGAATCCATTTCCTCGGTGATATTTTATATCCATTCTACCAACTTCATTAGATGGTTTCTAATTTCTATTTGTTTCTCTTTTGTATATGGACTCGGCATTTTCAGACCTAACATGGTAAGTTCTTTTTGAATTTTGAGTACTATGTTATTAAAGTTTGATTAGTGTCAAAATTTTCCTCAGCTTTTGGCTCATCAACAGTGGCGTATTTATTTTATTTCCAGATTACACTCATAGGAGCGATGTTTTTGATTACATCTGCATTGCTTGGATACGTAAGTGATCTCTCTTTGTATTTCCTTATTTCCTTTTAATACGTGTATTGTTTGACTAATGCGTTCTTCGTTCTTCTCATTCTTTGCCTTGTGGATGTAGTATAGTCTTAAAACACTATTACTGTGTTGCTATTGTTGTATTTCATGGAGCTTTGACATGAAATAAATATTTCCGATATTTTTCTGATTTCAGTTTTCTCACTAAGGTCAACAAACAGTTTGGGTCTATACTTAAATGATCAACAGTATTGAGTCAACTTTATCTTGGTTTTATGTCGTCTATGTCCTTCGTAATCTGTTTGTACTTCAGACGGGAACTTTAGCTTTCTTACTGTCGATAATGACTTTGGAATTCAATAATTGCTTGATAAAATTGAAACAGCATACTAGCGAAGGTACTCAGTTCCAGTTATTTGTGATATCACGAATAAGTTTGTTATGACTCCTGAGTTCAGCGGGAGTTTGGTACTTGTATAGCCGTGCTAACATTGTGAATCTTGTCTTGGTCATTTTGTTTATATATTATTATATTCTCTTCATATCTGATTCTATAAACTTCTTCTGCAGATATATTCACCTCATCTGGATTCACCTCCTCCTAGATGGGTTCATTTTGCTCATGGACTTCTGCTCTTCTTATATCAAGTAAGCTAGATTTGGGTTCCTAATGCGTGCATTCTTCTTATGTATTTTAATGGGAAGTAGAACATACAATACAGGAGGATGCAGGAATTTGTATTTTCTCTGCCGAATTTTGTACTTGTACATTTTGGGGATGAAAAGCCAGTTATTCTAGTTAATGTGATATCATGTTCTGTATCATTTCTTAGGACTTCGGTAGTAAATTGGAAAGGGTGAAATATTCTCTATCTTCATACTCAATTACACAGAACATACAACTTAAAAAGGAAATTAGGAAAAATGCTACCCTAGAATACCATATACTTGGAAATTCTCACCATTAACTTGTATAAGTTATTCAAACACTTGAGTGCCTATTTTACAATAAGATAGTATATTTTTAGGCTCCAAAATATCTTGTAAGATGCAAATTCTTGTAAAATTTTACTAAATAAGTTTCGGCAAACACCTTCTAAATCAGTTTAAGATTTTCAACATGATTTATGCACACCTGGTTTTCTTTTGCAACAGCTTGAAAACTACGTCAACTCTCTAGTCTCTGCATTGCCAAATATTCTGTTTTGTTATCTATATTTGATAAAGAGTTAAATATATATCTGCACAATTTATGTCGTCTTGAAAATGTACTCTAGACTTTTGATGCTGTTGATGGAAAGCAAGCAAGAAGAACAAATTCCTCTAGTCCACTGGGAGAACTTTTTGACCATGGTAACCTTTGTTCCTTGTGACATTCTTTATATTCTCGCTTTTGTTATTTAGTTTGATATTCTTTTGTTCTTTTACTTGGTACTGACGACAATCTTAATTATTTCCTCAACAAAATTGCAGGATGTGATGCTCTTGGATGTGCGGTATATTTTTTCGATCTTTGTTGTTTTGTGCTAGGTGTTGTACTTGTGATACCGAGATCTCTAACTTCAATGCAATTTCCTTCCTTTTATAGTTTGAAGCCTTGGCCTTTGGAAGCACTGCCATGTGTGGTCCGAGTACTTTTTGGTTCTGGGTTATATCAGCAGTCCCATTTTACTGTGCTACATGGGAACAGTAAGTTGGTTTTCGGCTGGTTCATAACTGGTTAGCAGGATTTTAAGTATTTAACATTATAGATTATGGGATTTGTCTTTTTTAACTTTCATATACTGCTTTATGGGCCTAACTCTTTCTGGGGAAAAAACTGTTCATACTAATTTTCTACCTTTTCCACTTCTTCCTGAGAAAACTGTTTCCTAGTATTTTGCTCTAGGTACTTTCTTCGTATGATGAGCCTATTCTCTCCTCGGCTCATGAACTTCAGCTTAAAATATTGTTTTTTCAATCTATGCTTCATTTTTTTTCCTGCTATTCTATGTTTGTTCCATGGTGGGTATATGCTGCAAACAGTTTATTTTGGCTTTCCTGTCGAGTTACTCTCATATTGCTATGCTTTTTTCCTAAATTATTAGTTTTTTTCTTTTGCATTTTTGTGCAGCTATTTCACCAATACTCTCATTCTTCCGGTGATAAATGGGCCTACAGAAGGTCTTATGTTGATATATATGATCCATTTCTTCACAGCCATTGTTGGTACTGCTGCTATGACTTTTTTTCCCTGCACATACTTGATGATTTTACGTGTCTGTCTGTAAATAGAAATTTGCCAAGATTTGAGTCGAGATGGCTTTCTTTTCAGGTGCTGAGTGGTGGGCTCAGCAATTTGGGAAATCCATCCCATTCTTGAGTTGGGTTCCAATTATAAATGGTGAGTTGACACATTATTTTGACTGTTGACTATATCTAGCATAACTAAACTACTTATATCCATCATTAGTGACGTTTGTTTTCAAGGTAATGCGATGCTGCTTATCTACTTTGGTTGCTTGACATATTACAGTGCAAGCTTTACCATTACTTGCTTAGGTTCTCTTTTCTTGTTTTTAGACGTCCATAGTTTTTTGAAGTGGCTTCTTATCTCTCTCTCTACAGGAATCACGATGTACAAAGCTGCATTATACTTAATGATAATCTCTGCCGTTATACCTACAGTCTCATTCAAGTTAGTACAGTTTCTATTTTGATTAAAAAGGCACTTGGTTGTTTGAAGAATTTACATATATATTTTTTGTGTTACTCTGGCTGTAACTATTAGTCCAAATTAAGCTTACTGTACACAGTTCGTATATGTTGAACTGATGGAGTAATTTAGCAATTGGCCCTGCGTCGTTGTTGCTTGGAGGTTAATTTCTTTCTCATCAGAAGCAAGGTCCCAATAAAAATGGACTTCAATTGTGCAAGGGGCATTGTTTTTCTTTTTTCTTTTTTTTTTTAATCAAGATTAGTTTATCGCATTTGATTCTCCATGTTCTAGGCAACTTGCTGCTTCAACATCAATTTTTCTTGTTCTAAGCTTAAGTAATTTATATGTGCAGTGTCTACAATGTTTATAAGGTTGTTCAGGCAAGAAAAGGAAGCATGCTGCTAGCTTTGGCAATGGTATGCATGTCTAACACATAGATAATAGCTCTATTATGGTTCTTCACTGTTGAATTAATATCTCGTTCTACTTCTTGACAGCTTTATCCTTTTGTTGCGCTACTGGGTGGAGTTCTTGTTTGGTATTTCTTGATTTTCCACAATCTCGTTTATTTTTTTGTGTGTTATTTGTTACGATCTATTATTGAGTATAACTGTGCAGGGATTACTTGTCTCCTTCTGATTTACTGAGCAACTACCCGCACCTGATCATATTGGGTATTGGCCTAGCATTCGGGTTTCTTGTGGTAAGATGTCTCTGTAGTGGATGTGGCACAACTTCAATATCATTGTAGTTGTAGGTCTATCTTTTTAGGGTTCTTACTTATTGATGAATATATATATATATATATATATATATATATATATATATATATATATATATATATATATATATATATATATATATATATATATATGTATGTGTGTGTAGAGAGATAGAGAGAGAGAGAGAGCGTGTGTGTATCTTATTTGAGAGCTTACAGGGCTACCAATCTCTCTTTTCCCCCCTTTTTTCCCTTCCTTCCACTTGAAATTCACACTCAACGTATGCTTGTAGCCTTGTGCAGGAGCTGACAAATAATTCCTTTTGCAGGGAAGGATGATTCTTGCTCACTTATGTGATGAACCAAAGGGCTTGAAAACAAACATGTGCATGGTATGGCCTCATTCTAGTTGAATATCGTAAATTGTCCATCATGAGATAACACACCATCTGAATGTGAAACCAACGACTTGTGATATTATATCTTCTCCAAGAAAGCTCCTTATCTTCTAAATAAAGTATGAAAGACCGAATTTGTGAATAAATAGAAACGGTACACTGGTACAGTGAATGTGGTGTGAAGTGTGAGTAACACTTTGTGTAACATCCAGCAGGAAAAAGAAAAAAAAATTGGGGGCGTTTCATCTTGTGATTATTTTGTTTAATATGGTGGATTATTTTGATGATGTGTACAAATCTGACAAATATCTGGATTTTGCATGCACTCTTTACTATTATTTTTCATTTGACAATAATTGATTCAGATTGCGTATACTTTAATAATGAACTCTTTGTTTCGAGAAGTTGGTGCTTATACTATTATTTAGATTTTTCCAGAGGCACATTTCTGTAGGAGTCTGTTGATAATGTGTTTTACTCTTCGCAGTCATTGTTTTATCTGCCTTTTGCCATTGCAAATGGACTCACTGCCAGGCTAAACGACGGGTGGGTGTTAACTTTGATCTGCTAATAAATATTTATACGATTATCCTTTCAAGTAGAACTGGGAGTTACCAAATGAATTAATTTGAAAATTTACTGAAATATTTATCCCGTTGCAGAGTTCCTTTAGTTGATGAGTTCTGGGTTGTTCTTGGTTTCTTTGCATACACAGGTATGGCTTTTCTGCATTTTTTTGAGTTTCTGTTATATGTAAAATCGCCAATCGCTTTCTTTTACTTATTTGTACTTCTAGAGGATGAATGAATAGAATTCTGTTATATAATCGATTTTTTCTTATGCTTGATGCAGTGGCGCTTTATCTGCATTTTGCCACCTCAGTCATTCATGAAATAACAACAGCCCTGGGAATATACTGCTTCAGGTAAAGAATATTCTCCCCTGAATTCATGCTAATTTTGCAAACGGATGAATATTGTGAAAAAAAGAATATTTTATAGCCTCTCGTGATGGATTGGCTCTGTTCTGCATCTCTTCATCCATCAAATTATTGATTTTGGATTACAACTTAATGCAGGATAACTAGGAAAGAAGCGTAAGCTGTGATTACTGTATCGCCTGGCTGTGCATTTGTAACCTTGAGGTAAACGTTCCCTTAAACAACTGGACGAATGATTGTTGTTCAGTCCTTTGTACTAATTATAATGTTTCATTTTTAATTTTTTTTTTTTCATACGGGATCTTACTGGTTTTCTGGATAGCTAATTTCTTCTTCTTCCGCGAAACAGTTTGTAGCTGGCAACTTTGATTTTACAAATAAGGCACAACATTGGCTGATCATTGATACGAAGTTCAATCCGCTTTTTCTGCTAGTGTGACGTTAGTTTCTAAAATATACCGATTTTCAGTTGAGTGATGTTATATTTCATAGGGTGACCAATGTTTTTTTTTTTTTTTTTTTTTTATAATTTATTTATGGTGTAGTCGTATTTTAAATTCCACTCTTGTTGTCTCTTAATTCTTAAGTGCATTCATTCTGTATACACAGATTCACTAACTTTTGGTTTATGTCGCCTTTCTATAATTCGTTTTCGTCAATGATTTGTTCTTGATTTTGACCATTTTTCCATGGAAAAACGAAACTTGGGGTTGCATAGCACTGAGACGACCCTTTGAATCTGGGGGGATTTAAGCAGATTTTATTCGTTCGACAGCACCAAGTGCACATATAAATATGTGTAGCACATTTATGTAATTGGATTTAGTACTAGCAGTCTAACACAGACAACCACAATGTGGATTTTGGCAACTTGGAATCCGGCAAACTGCAAACCTGCATGGCGGTATATCTGTTGGTTCGACGGAATGTTTAGCAGCAGCATCAATAGCAGGCTTTGCTTTGTTGCATTGGCATATGCATTTTGGATTTGCGCAAGAAAGATATGAACAGTCTTGATCCTTTAAACACTCCAAAATCGACGCTTCTGCGCTCATTAACATCGGGATTCCTGTCCAAAAAACCATGCATTTTTCAGACAATGTATATATACATAGAAAATAACATATGAATTGATGATCAATAAACAGATCCAAGAAAAAGAAAAAAAACACTGACCACAGTGAAGGAACAAGAGCACAAATACGAAAATCGAAACGATCGAAGGCTTCTCCATTGTGCACGCGCTGTATGTTCTCCATTTTGAAAGTTGTAGGCTGCTTTATATAGTTGCACATATATCAGATTTGTATATAATTACTGATTACATACTTGTATCTTATGTAATTACAGATCTGTGAGAATTTAATAGCTTTCTGTTTTGGCAACTGTGAATTTGTACATTTGTACTGATGGTAAGGAAGTAGTAACACAATTTTTATTTGAAGAAAAAAACTTTATTCATTATGATTCGAAATTACTTTAATACCGATTTTTTCTTACTTTCATATCTATTAGTTGAATACCATACATTTTCCCCCCTTTTTATTAGATTAAGATCACAAAGTACGACAATACCCTTGTTAATACCTTAATGGTATTAATGTCATTACGTATCTATCGGTTATTTATTTTTATTTAGGTGGTATGAAATTGATAAATAAGTGGTATTTGAAATAGCCGCCCCCAAATAATAAAGAATGGCGACCGTTCAAATTATGAAAGTCGAATAGTCCTTACATCTTACTAAGAACACATACATATACTTGTGTGTTATTATGTTCCGATCAACGATTAATAATCACTCGATGTATTTCACCCGGTGTAACATCAAATAAATCATGTCAACAAGAGACAGATTCCAACAACCAACACATCCAAATTGCCTCTCAGTATTAGTATTTTTTAAATGTTTCTTTTCCTAAAAAAATATTTGGATAAAAATAAAAATACTACTCAAAGAGTTTTAAGTTGAATTTTTAGATAGATTTTACCTTAAAAAAGGAGGTTTTTGTAACATTTTTTTAGAAACAGTGGGTCTATATGTAATTAAACCTAACTTTCTAATTTACTCAAAGATTAAAAATATAATTGTCAACAATTCTATGGTCAAACACATGGAAACATGAATAAAATTATATATTTATTTACCCAAAATACATGGTAATTAGGATGAAATTATTTTCCCTATTCCAACTCTTCTTTCTGCAGTGCTGATTTGCTGCTACTAATCATACTCACATGCATCCTTGGTATTACTACATCGTTCGCCGTGCATGTAACATTCGCGAAAGTTTGTCGAAAGAATATTCGGAATATATATATTAACGATGTCGTCATATTGCAGCCTCGAGCCATTTAGGTAGTCTAAGTGAAGACTTCATTCCGAGTCTTGTAAAGAATACAGCGTATAAAAGATGCAGCAAGAACACAAAGCAACCACAGTTCAGCAGAAGCTGTCGAAGAAAGCAGATATGTTAAAAAGGACAATTTTAATTGAAATATTTATTAGTTTCGTCGACTATTGAAAAAAACTTACCAAAAACCCGAAAATGAAGTAAATAAAATTCATCGATGGAACGACGATTATGCCCATGGACGAGAGGATAAATGTGACAAGAGCGTGGACGTTAATTGTGATCTACGAGCACGCAGAACAACACTTGTAAGCAATTTCTTTTTTTTTTTTTTTTTTTTTTGTTTTTTTTTTTAGATATATATTTGGAATTGGAGAAATAAAACAACCGAAAAAAGTCGAGATAGTGAATATACCAACGCCAGTATATTTTCCCCGATTAAATATGAGGCAATTACGACATTAGCCAGAGCTCCTATAGCTCGAACCTGCAAATTAAAATTATTTATTATATTTCACCTGCGATTAGTAGCTGATAAACATATTCAGTTATTACGGAGAAAAAAGTTGAGAGAGAAATAAGCAATACAATCGAGCACATGAAAACCGAGGCCCCCCAGCTTGTCTTTGACCTGACAAAAAATAGACAGACAGACAGTAAATATAAAAATCAACGAAAGAAATAAGACATTCTCAAATGGCTTCTTTTATTTAATATTTAAATCCCGGGATTCTTACCTCCAAAAACTGCCCATGGCGAAACCAAGCAAGCCATGCAATAACTGGCCAAGAATATAAGTCGGAATCAGTGCCTGATTTAAGTTTCGTAAAAAGCAAATAATAATATTTCGCCGTTGAAAACATGGATTTACGGCACGAAAGACTAGAAACACGAATCTTTAAAATTATTAGTAAAAAAAGATTGGGCGAAAAAAAAAAAAAAGTGCACCATGTGTTTAAATAAGTCGATTGCTGTCACATTCCCTTTCAAACCCTTTTGTATGTCTCGTTTTAAATACAAAAATCAATGTTGAATATCGCGGGCATTAATCAGCTTAATCGAAACACGAGCAAGAGCAAGGGTACATTTTTAAAATAAGATATTAATTGAACTCACCAAATAAGTAAGTGCTTTCACCGGACCAGATAATACGATCAATAATACAGTAGTTGCCACCTGAACAAGAATCAAACAACAGCGTAACCTATATTTCTTAAATAAGGAAAGTATAATTAACAGCAAGAGTTATGGGGTGGCTAACCATGGTTTTCCTACCAGCTGCAATACCCCATCTCATAGTTGACATTACGATTGGCAAAGCAAAGAAACACGCAAAGTATTTCTGCGCAAATCAATAATTTTGCACATGTTCGTAAGTGTTCGAGGATCACACTTTTAATATAGATAATTAGTTACGCAGGCCTACATATCTTTGTATTTAACTTTCTCGATCATGAGAAATGCGTCTGCGCGAGAGAGAAAAGTTGGGAATGCTAAAATATCTCAACTTAACGAAGCTTTGATTTTATGCATATAGCTTCGAGTTTATCAACTATTCTAATTACACAATCCGAAAGTACAATAAACGTCCACATCACCGGTAAAAATAAATTTGTTCATCGAAACCAGATTATCTTTGTTCCCTTGATTTCCATTAGATCGATAAATTTCAAAGAATCTTGTAAATCTATTATATTTTCTTTTTTTTGGATGAATCAATTTTTTGTTAGTGAAATGTATCATTTAATATTAATATCCCCAATACGCCCCCGTCAAGTGCAGTCGAATTACATTTGAAGCCATGCACTTGAAATATCTGAAATGTGTGGCGGTGCGATTCGAACACATGACCTTTCATTTAATATTAATATCTCCAATTTTTGCAACTTTAACAAGTAATTGAAAACAACTTTAATTTAAACTTACTACCAACATTACACAGAAAAAATATGCAATCAACGGAGAAAAGTTAAAAAACTGAATATTGGAAAAAATAATACCTCAATGGCGAGAGAATTACTCAAAAGGAAGGCGAGGCCAGAAACAGCGGCAAACATTGCACACTCCACAAGTCTTAGTGTCTTCTGATAAACCTCTCCATCTTCCGCTAAGTACTCTTCAAATTCTTCAATTTCTTCGTCTTCGTTCTTCTCAATCGAAATTGGGATTGCCGCATTGATCTTTGAATTCTTAGCGCACTTGGTGAGAGAGTACAAGGGTGTAGCGATGGACGGTGAAAGTTTGAAACTTTGTCCATCTGAAGTGGGGAAGGAGGACAGTGATTGCGCCGGGAGCTTGATTTGGCGGTGGCGGTGGCGGTGGCGGTGGCGGCGGTGGTGGTGGTAGGGATGGAAGTTGAGTTTGAGGAGATTCATTTTATCTTTTAATGGAGGACTGAAAGTTTTGCGGTGAAAGGGTTTTCCCCCAAATGAACGAAAGTCGTGTTTTCATGTTAAGTAAGTCGTTTTTTTCTTGTCAGAAATTTAGACTAATTTTTTACATTTTATTTCACCCCCTACAAATTTTCCATTTTCGCACTTTGCACCCAAAAAATTCAAAAATTGGATAACCCCCCCTTCAAAATATTATTTTGATTGCACTTTGCTCTAGAAGCCAATTTTTGGCGGGCATTGTGCAATAAAAATAACATTTTAAAGGGGTAATGTGCAAAACGATAATGTTTTTAAGGGGTAACGTGCAACAAAAATAACATATAAAGGGGCACTGTGCAACAAAAATATCTAATGCCAATGAATAAACCATCGAAATTTTACAATCAGGGCCAATGTGCATAAAGAATAACATTTTGAAGGGGCGCATTCACTTTTTTGAAATTTTAACGGGGTAAAGTGCAAAAATTATATTTTTGTAGGGAGCAATGTGCAATTTGCCCTTTTATTTATTGCATTTAATTAAGGGTATTAAAATGTAACTTTTTTTCTTATTTATATCCACATAATATTATAAATGAGGCCCAAATGATAGCAGTCCTTCATGAAGCCCATTAACTATGAAGGCCCAAGTTGGTAAATTAAAATCGGATGGTGGATTGACACTGGCAGAACAAAAACACACCACCTCTGTGTCCTCAAGTCCAACTGCATGTGGCGAAAACAAGGAATCAGTAAACTAAAATCCAAAAATGAATTAAAAAAACGTATTTGAATTGACTTTAATCAATTACTAAAACATAGTTGATTATGGATCCAACCTCCGCGAACTTCACCCGTCCGCGTTGTCCTCCTCGCAATCTATCCAAAAAAAAAGTCGATCTACTCCCCATCGTCATCACATCATCACCATCGATGTCGTCCGTCTCGCCACAACCCCCTCCACATCGACCACCTCCCTTCCCACACCGCCGCCACCACCATTCACAGTCGTCGCCTGCTCATTTTAAAACGTAACGGCGCAAGACCAGTCCCGCTCCTCATCTCCGTCTCCATCCCCAATCGCCCCCTCTGCGACGTCTCCAAGAGAAGGAGAAGGAGCGTCGTTGTTCTAGCGGTCGGGCTAGAGAATAACCTAGAGATTTGGGTGCGAAAATAGAGAAGAAAAAGATAAACTGAAAAAGAAGAAGAGAGAAATGAAAAATGAAATTACGAGCATCGAAGTGCAACATTGAATAATTTAAATTTATAAGAAAAAATGTTTAAAATGAAAAGGCGTTATCTCAATTTTTGTTTTTTAAATGAGGTCCTCTTGTACATAAATTTGCTTTGCTAATTTTATTGTTAATTAAAGTGTTGTTGGTAATAACATGTTAAAACTAGTAAATCATGCGGGTAAAGTACAATTAAATTGTTTGTTAAGTAAATGTTTGTAATAAGTGCAACAAGTATGGGACTGAAAGTGTTTGTCCTACTGCCCAATGGGAACAATATTAAGGAAACATAATCATTATTACAAGAGTCAATAACATTAAATAATCTTGTTAGTTCATCCAGGAAAAAAAATAAAAATAAAAAATTGTTTTTTAATTTTAAATTAGACTGTGAAATATATGATGAATATTGTTCATCGGATCGAGCGTGCCTGGGGGCGTGTGGAGTTGGTCATGATGCCCTAATTTTTGGGTGTGCTTTCTGATTTTATTTATTTATTTATTTTTTTTTTTTTTGTGGTTGCCGTTGAGATTAATTTTGAATTGTATACATCACAAAGAAAATAAAACAAAAACATATTATTTACTAAAATTCAAGAATCGAATATGTAAAATACAATAGGGCAGTTCATCTAAAGTAAATTATGACCGCATCGAGGTAAATTCAAATTACAAAAAAATTATAATATTTGAGTAATTACAACTATTCATCAACTATGAATCTTATTGTACGTTCATTTTTATCGTGTCAAATTTAGTGGAATATTCTTCAGTTTGCATTCCTTTTATCTTATTCGGTTTCTATATTTTGAAACAAGATGGTCATAAGATGTATCTCTTAGTTTGTAAATATAAAATTGTGGTGCATGAGAAACTGCAGTTTTGCATAAACAAATACAAACTATAGAACATTTTCCACAATTTTAGAGATTATGTTGAATTTGACAGTATAAGGGTGCAAATGTAATAAAATTCATAGTTGAAGACGTGGTTATATTATCCAAACATAGGAGTTTTGGTGCCGACGTTTAATTTAACAAAAACAAAAAAAAAAAGGAAAAAAACAAAAATAATGGAAAAATAAAAGAAAATGTTGAGAAAAATTTAGTGAGACGACAG
This sequence comes from Erythranthe guttata, assembly GCF_000504015.1. The sequence goes on from NW_012193969.1 coordinate 1,639,303, forward strand.
CAAACAAAAAAAGACTTGTGATTGATGCGCCCCCACCCACACTGGAAAGCCTTTTAGACTTTGTGTAACAGAAGCATATATATATATATATATATATATATATATATATATATATATATATATATATATATATATA
>NW_012193969.1:1639538-1658303 GCF_000504015.1 Erythranthe guttata
GAACTAATGATGTATGCCAGTAATGTTAAAGAATAAATGTAAATTCAAAAAAAATGTTTTTTATTTATATTTTATAAGAATATTTATGTATTATGATCTTATGATGAGTAAACTTTCATTATATTATTAGAATATATAGATAATGGAAATATAATTATGTTTAAATATCTTTTGATATATGTTTGGAGTATTTATAAATAATATTTAAAAATATATTATATTAAATTTTAAAAATCAATTTTTTTCCGATTTATCACCGATTAATCACCGCCGCACCGATTAATCGTGAGTCGGTGCCTGACCGACTCGAACCCGATTACCGCTTTTTACAACATTGATATATAATATATATATATATATATATATATATATATATATATATATATATATATATATATATATATATATGATAGATATAGAGGACAGGTCGCTTCATACCTTTTAAATTACTCAAAAACTCTGAGTGCTTGTCCCAATCTCAATCACTTCACTCTCGCATCCATCAAACACATGATCATATATACAAACACACACTCCTCAATTATATGTATACCCAGAAAACACACACACACACAGTCAACACAGTATTATATATATTTTCCATCACTCTTCCTCTGTAATAATAATAATAATAATAATAATAATTGATCAACACTGCTACATACTGCATACTGTTTTTCCTCGATCGGAAAGTAAAACGTAAAGCTCACGCCACTTTTTTGCTCTGCGTGCTCTTCTATCTTTCATTCCTTATCATTTAACATCATCCCTCTCTCTCTCTCTACAAAAATCCCATTAAAAATCAAATCTTTTACGTTTTTCTATCATTATCGACCAGCAGCCATGAAAGACAGAGGCAAAGCTTGTACTACCGACGGTTTCCCGGAGTTCAACTTCTCAGCTGCGTCGGAGATGCCATGCAAGAAACACCCGAGTCCGAGTTCTTCGTCGGTCGGAATTTGCGCGTACTGCCTGAAAGACAGGCTGGTGAAACTCGTCTGCTCCGAGTGCGGCGAGCAGCGCCTCTCTTCTTCTTGCTCCTGCTCCGACGATGTTTCCTCCTCCTCGTACCGCAACTCTTGCAGCAGCACTGTCGGTAGTGTCGGAAGAGTCTCGTTTCTGATAGAGAACGAGAAATTCGATCCGAATATTATTCCGGCGAAGTCCAAGAGAAGGGAAGACCACCACAAATCGTCGTCGGAGCAGCAGGTTATATTCCTGCGGCGGAGCAGCAGCAGCTGCGTGGAGGTGAAGAAAACAAATGGGTTTTGGAGGATCAAGCGCCTCTTTAGGAAGAAACGAAACAAGGGCGGCGACGAGTTTTGCGACGAGAGAAACAACGGCGACGGATTCTGCGACGAGAAAAGCGAGATTTGGGTGCGGGATTACATGGGCGTCGCCCGGTCTAGATCGCTCTGCAGTTTCAGGGGCGGCGGCGGCGACGAAGCGAGTGAGTGTGCTTTCTCTAGCGCTAAGATCTCCGACGTCACCGGCGGAATCTTTCTTGATTCCGACAAGCAGTGGGGATATTCCGGCGAATCGGAGGGGAGGAGAAGTGGGTTTGAAAATGGCGGCTTCGATTTCAGAGGGGTTCATAGTAGTACTGTGGCAACAAACAGGAGTGTTTTTCCGGCTAAGGAGAGTGATTTCAGCGCCGCCATGGATGAGTCTGCTTTCATTGATCTGAAGCTGGATTTAGCGACGGAATTGAAGGAAGAAGGAGGGGGGAGTTTTGCAAATATGAAGAGTAATGGGGGGTCTTGTAGAATTTCAGTGAATGAAAGGGGCGGATTGAAGAGAGATAGCAGAAGCCACAAGGTTTGGAAATGGATCTTTAAGTACCATCCTGCAAATAAGAAGGGGGGGAAAACAATATTTTGAAATCTTGAGTTTTTTTTTTGTTTTGGAAATGTTGTGGTCTTTTGTGATAGTTTCTATAAGCACAGGGAGTACTAAAATAATAGAACCTGTTATTTTAATTTGTGTTGATCTTTTACTCTGTTTAGCTGTTTTGTGTATGTTACTCTTATTAATTAGTCTAAATTTTACTTTCCCTCCTTGTACTTTGGTTCGGTATCATTTTATCTTCTTCGACTTTCGATTGCGTTGATTTTCCCCTTACACTTAGTAAAATTATCTCAATATGGCCATTGCTGTTAGTTGCCATTGTTGTTAGTTTTCAGATATTTGACCTTACCACCGTCTGATCTAAGCTCTGGAATTACAAAAACAAGTCCACGACGCCAGCCACAATATTTTTTTTAATAATTATTTAAACTGGGAGGGGTGGTTTTTTTGTAATTGTTAAACTTACAAACGATGTTAAGGTTAAATGCGTGAAAACCAACAGCGATGACCACATTGAGACAATTTTTCAAGTACATGGGGGCAAATCGATGTAATTGAGAGTAGAAGGAGGTAAAGTGATATCGAACCAAAGTACAAGAGGGTAAATAAATACAATTGAGAGTAGAAGAGGGTAAAGTGATATCGAGCCAAAATGCAAAATGACAAATCAATGCAATTGAGAGGATAATGGTGTAAAATGATATCGAGTCAAAGTACGAGGGGGAAAGTGTAATTTACCATATAATTTATATAGTTCAAGTTTTTATAATTTGGTCATTTCGGGTAATTAAAAAAAACTTTTAATAATTACATATTTGACTCAGTGTCACTGGATTTGCAAAAACCCTAATACCCTATAAAGACCCCCCAATTATGAAAACCCCACACTGAAAACTCCCTCCCTTTTGCTTTCTTCTTCGCTACCTCAGCTTCAATACACACAGAGCTCTGCGCGTAAATTACACGCATATTGAGGTAAAACCTGTCTGCATTTTTATCAAAATGGATCAAGATCAGCAATGGCTGATTAATTGCTTGAACGCATCACTCGATCCCAACCATCAAATTCGAACCTTCGCCGAGACTTCCCTCCAGCAAGCATCTGTACAGCCAGGTGATTGAGATTATTATTTCTGAAATCCGAATTGATGTTGTTTTAATTTTTGATGAAATTCTGTTGGATAATTGTCCGATGATTTTGGTTTTTTCATTTGAGGAATTTCATGTTTATATATGTATATTTATTTGCTTTTGCCAATCGATTTTGGATTTATAAATTTAAGATTGTTAATTGTATTTCAGGACACATTGCAATTTTATCGGCGAAGATGAATTTTTTACTACTAATTAACTTATGTAGACAATGGCAAATATTGTTCTTTGCGATCTGCGTATCTTCTACAGATGTGAACCCATTTTGTTTTCAAATGTTATTGCAAGAACTATGGTGCTAGTTCCACTATATTATTGAAACATTTGATGTGGTTTAATTGTTGTGCTTACATTTTCTTTTCTCGATATATATCACTGTATAGCTATGAGATTGATTTTGTTTCTTTCTGCATTCTTGAAAGGTTATGGTGTTGCTTTAGCTAGCGTTGCTGCGAATCGAGAACTTCCGTTTGGGTTGAGGCAGATATCCTTCACATTGTGATTTATTTCAGAGATAATTTTTCCTTATTTCGGTTGCATTAGGGCTATTCTGTGTGTTTCATTTTGGTCAACTTCCTTCTAGTATAAGCTTTGTGAGATTAACATGCATTTACTTAGCAGCAGTTTTGCTGAAGCAATATATTAGGAAACACTGGAATGAGGATGAGGAAGGCTTTGAGCATCCTGTTGTTCCGAGCAATGAGAAGGTTTTCTTTTACTTGATGTGCATTACCGAAAAAAAGTAATTTGTAGTTTTTGTCGATATGATGCCACCATGGACTAAAGGCTTGGACTTCAAATTTTACTTCATTTTCAAGCTTTACATTGTTTTGTGTTTGTTTTACTCAATTTATTGAGAATTTATTTCTTTCCCTCAAATTTAGCGAACCACTACAATATTGGATTATTTTTTTTGTTTCATCTCAAATTATTGTTTGGTGTTTGTTCAAAAGTAATGTCATTAATAGAGAGAAATACTCTTCTATATCTCTGTGAAATGAAAATGTTATGTTCTCTGTTAAACAAGTGGTGTTTCATTTTTAACATAAAACTTTTTTTGCTGTCAAACCTGTTGGGTATCGAAAAGTTGGGTTACATATAAACAGACAAATTTATAGAGGATTAATTAAATATCAAAAGTTATACCTGATTCTGTTATTTAATCAGGCATCTGTTCGACAACTACTTCTAGGATCACTAGATGATCCTTACAAGAAGATCTGTACAGCAATAAGTGTGGCTGTATCGACAATTGCACAGTATGATTGGCCAGATGATTGGCCTGAACTATTGCCCTTCCTTTTAAGCTTAATTAACGACCAGAGTAAACTGAATGCTGGTTAGTCCTTGGTCTGTCTTTTAATTTGACCGACAATTCTTGAGAGGGAACTCAGATTATTGTGTTATTGCAGTGCATGGGGCTTTGAGATGCTTAGCTCTGCTTACTTCGGACATGGACGATAGGATGGCCCCCAAAATTGTCCCAGTCTTGTTCCCAAGCTTGCACATGATTGTGTCATCTCCTCAGGTTAATATCATTCATTACCTTTACATTGCATGCATTTTATGAATTCCGATAGCAATTATATAGAACATGAGATTGTTCAAAGCGTTTTGGAAAAAAAATTGATCATTACGCAAAAGAAAATGGACGCCTACATGCCTAAGTATTGTACTTCCACAGTTTTTAGTTTGCCTATAGTTAATTCATTTTCTTTATTTAAGCTTGTATTGAGGGTATTGGCTACAGAATCTGTAAATTTGGTTTGATAACTGGGGAAGCGAAATGACCATTTTTCTTTATCAAGTATGGCCAGACCATTTTCATCTTAATCTTCACCTTCACCTTGATTATGTACTTATTGCCTTCTCAAATTTCTAGTTAAGATATACAGAATCATGAGAAAAAATGGAATCTTTATCAGTTTAGTGTACCTTGCTCTATTGCTTTACAACATTTGTCTGAAAGCTTGTCAGGATAACCATTAGCTTTGTGGTGCACGAGGTACTGTTAGATCGTTTTCTCATCTTTCTGTGGATTCATATGTGCAGATATATGACAATTTTCTGAGGTTTAAAGCTGTTTCAATAGTTTATAATTGTACCTCCATGGTCGGGGTTATGAGTGGTGTCTACAAGGTATTCACTTATAGCTCATTAACTTCAGGCTGATATGAATGCAATTTATGCACCAAGATCTTCAATAGCAACTTATTTTTCATGTCTTGTGGTAAATTAGACAGAAACTAGCGCCCTAATGTTACCAATGCTCCAGCCTTGGATGGAACAATTTTCATTAATCTTGAAAAACCCAGTGCCATCTGAAGATCCTGATAATTGGAGCATCAGAATGGAGGTAGCTCTTCTTTTGTTTGTCTCCCATGATGCCCTTTGTAAGACAAATGGCTGATCTTTAACACATCATTTACCTTATGTCAGGTGTTAAAGTGTTTGAATCAGTTTATTCAAAACTTTCCAGCCATTGTGGAAACTTATTTTGATGGTAGGTTGATCAACCTCCTGCTGCTTCTACTCCATTTGTTATGCCAATCCATTGTTTTTCTTGCCATAGTTCTTCATACGTTCTGACATTATGGGGGTATTTCAGTAATTGTGGGGCCATTGTGGCAGACTTTTGTGTCATCCTTGGAAGTCTATGAGCGCTCATCAATTCAAGGCATTGAAGATTCACATGATGGGAGATATGATTCTGATGGTGCTGAGAAAAGTCTTGAGTCTTTCGTTATCCAGGTTAATACATTTGTGACTGTTCAGTGAAATTTAGGCACAAAGAAGTAGCATTAATGAAAATTATGATGATCAATAACTTTATTATTGCTGACCACATAAGGGTTTTGTGTTTGTTTGTGAGTCGATTTTTACCAGCTAGGAACTAGTATTACTGTGCTGGGATTAGGATGTTATTTTGCTACAGTCTTTGCTCTTTCGACTTCGTACTGACTGAATATTTATCTTTTAATGAAGAAACTACGTTGAATTTGTAGTATGCACAACATCAATAGCAGTCATATATATGTTGATTTTGTGAGATCTGGCAAAAACCAAAATTTTCTTTGATCTAGTTCTAAAACCTTTATTTTCTGAGCATTGCTGTCCAATCATATGTCGAGTTCCTTCATTTGCTCCTGAATATGAAAAGTTCTTTTAGTAGTAGATAATCAAGGAAGACTTTTCAGTAATTTCAGTAAAATGAATGATCAATCTTTGATTGATTATATGTGAGAAACTTCGCTTCGTCAAACGATCCTAGTTGTTTGTGTATGCATTCTTATTGTTGATTATTACAGCAGCTAGTTTGACGCATGATGAATCATAGATGAATAGTTCAGTCTGTTCTTTTCCTTGCTTCTGCTGGATGGGGGTAAAATACTTCCACTAATTAGTATGTGACGCGCAATTTTGCTTTCTTTTGTTGTGCAGTTATTTGAATTTCTATTGACTGTGATTGGAAGCCCAAGATTTATAAAGGTGTGCTTCAAAAACACCTTTCTCATTTTGTCTTGCTGTGCATTCAGTTGTCTGATTTAGGTCATGTTAATATTTTTTTCTCAATTAGGTTGTTATGAACAATGTGAAAGAGTTAGTCTACTATACCATTGGTTTCCTTCAAATAACGGAACAACAGGTACTCCATCTCTATCAAGTTGTCCAGGGACATGATCATGTATATTTTATTTTATTTTGTAGTAAGATTTGTATCATTTGATTGTGGTAAAGATAGAGTTTTTTGCCCATTCTTGTTCAACTTGAATGCAGGTTCATACCTGGTCTCTGGATGCTAATCAGTTTGTTGCTGACGAGGATGACAATACTTACAGTTGTCGTGCATCTGGCAAGTAGTTTCTTGGACTGGCTAAACATTATTAGTTAGTTACTGGAAAATGTTGGACATGTTTTGCCTTTTTGTGCACATATTGCGCGTAAATCTTTCTGTCGAATTATGTTTGTGCAGTTATCCATGTACATGTGTAAATGTAAATGTATATATGCACTTGGCGATGTGCGTTTCGTTGTATTATAATCTACAAATATATAAAAATTACCGTCATTTTATCATTCAAATTCTAAGGGATTTACTAGTGAATGAACTTAGTTTTTTTGTGAAACAAAGGCTTATGTGCATGCACTTATAATAATTGATATTATGAGATGTGATGTGGCTTAAATATTTTACATTGTTTTCTCCAAAAGATATTGTGTTTCCATAAGACATTCTTAAGCTATTAAGAAACTTGTGCAGTTGGCTTATGCTTACTTTTCATTAAATTCTGAGCTGTATCTAACACAATTTACAAGCTATTGCCGTGTTTTCATGGTCGCAGCACAATATTTGAGCTGTGGATAAAATTAGGACTACTGCATTCCGTAATTATGAGTTCATGCATTTTCTTTTTGTGGGTAAGGTCAATTCAGTTTATCTGGATTGAAGTTTTTTTATAGATGTTAGGGTTCTAAAGTTAATCCCTTTTGTATTTGCGTAGGTTCAACATATCCCAATTAAGAAATGGATTATGTAAATCTTATTCTGAATAAGCCGACTTTTATCGGACTTTTAATGCTTATTATGTAAATAAGTTTATCATGCAATCCATGCGTGGTAATACCTCTTCATTTTTTAATTTTCAGCCTCATATAAATTTTAGCTTACTTTTTGTGCTGTCCGGCTATTAATTGCCCTCTCCATATTCTTATCTATCCTTTGGAGGTTGCAATTTCTAAAGCTTTTCTTTTTCCCCTGAAAAATATTTTATTGCAGGCGCACTTCTACTGGAAGAGATAATTACTTCTTGTGGAATGGAAGGTATAGATGCTGTAATTGACTCCGTGAGAAGACGCATAAGAGAGTCTCAGCAAGCAAAAGAAACTGGCTCCCCTGGCTGGTGGAGAGTAAGTTGATTTACTATATTGATGATACCTTGTAGCACAGTATAAGAAGGAAAAAAAAAAAGAAAAAGAAAAAAGAAACTATAATGATACCTAGTGTAAAAGCAATTAATCTATATTTTATCCTAACGACGAGTTTTCTTTGGAATCCAATCCTGATTTCTCTTGTGTCTGTCAAATTCCTTTTCCTCGTGATTGCTGACATAAAAGGAAATTATCAATTATGTGGTTCTATGCAACTTGATTATAGCAAACTATCACCGTGATAACTTGTAACTTGGGACTTGTTTTTGTTTGAATCTGGCAGTTAAGGGAGGCTACCCTGTTTGCTTTGGCTTCAGTGTCCGAGCAGCTGCTTCAAGCAGAGGTGAGTCCTTTGTGTTTCTATAAACACAAAGATAACATCGTTTTTTGTTTTTACTGTACGTAGACTCTCTTTAATTAATCATTTGTCTTTTTTTGCTCTTTTAGGTTTCTGGACCCTCTGTTAGAGATATGCTGGAACAAATTTTAACTGATGACATGGCAACAGGTGAAACATTTTCTGTAAAAATCCACTGAGATGCTTGCTTCAAATTAATGAGGCATAGATGATTTAACACGAATCGAAATCGCCAAATTTAATTTGCAGGAGTGCATGAATACCCCTTTCTTTATGCCCGCTTATTTACAGCTGTTGCAAAGTTTTCGTCTCTGGTAATTACTAAAAAAATCCTCCACTGATTTCATCCTCCTGCCTATCTTGTTCACGTAAATTTCTAAGATCTTATTTGGTTCAATTATTCGCACAGATGAACAACCAAGTAACAGATCATTTTCTATACACCGCTATGAAGACAGTTGGCATGGATGTGTAAGAACTTGAATTAGGATATTTATCTTTTGTTCACTTCCATGGAATATACTCGCCAATTCCTTTTTACAGGCCCCCACCAGCGAAAGTTGGTGCCTGTCGAGCTCTATCCCAGCTTTTACCAGATGCTACCAGCGGGATTATTCAACTTCATGGATTGGATTTATTTTCTGCACTTATAGATCTTCTTAAAAACGTGAGACGATACCTGCTGTTTGTATCAATCTGGTTCTCTTTATTACTTTTATTAGTATGTTCTTATTACTTCCTGCTTTTTAGGCTTCCGACGAGACTATGCACCTAGTACTTGAAACTCTACAAGCAGCTATAAAGGCTGGTTAGTACAAGTGGAATACATTTCAACTTCACGTTTGATGTTGAGCAAGTTTTCAAGCGTTGGATGTCTGACATTTTTTCTCACACTGTTATTTCCCGTTTTAGGTCATGAAATTTCAGCCTCAATAGAGCCGGTTATCTCGCCTATCCTCCTTAACATGTGGGCTTCTCATGTCTCTGACCCTTTCATCAGTATTGATGCTCTAGAGGTTTTGGAGGTAAATCCTCGATATCTCTAAGGGTTTGAAATAGTTATTTGCTAACTTGGATAGCATGAATTTTAGCATATGCAACTCTCTGTGGATTGTGATTTCTCTTGCCATGAAAATAATTTGTTTTAAATTGTATATGTTTGTCATTTTTCATCTTTTCAGGCGATAAAAAATGCTCCTGGATGTATTCATCCTCTAGTTTCTCGAGTTTTACTATTTATCGGGCCAATCCTCAGTAATGTACGCAAACTTTACCAACTGCTAACAGTAGTCGGAAAAAAAAACAACAGTTGAAATTAGCTCTTTATTTCTCACTATATTGTTTACGTTTCTCAGCCACAACAACAACCTGATGGCTTGGTTGCTGGTTCTCTGGATCTTGTTGCAATGCTAGTGAAGGTGATACGATACATCTGTTAAAGAACTGTGTTTTACATTTAGGATAGGTGTTTCATATAACTCGAAGAGTGGTCTGAAAATTTAATGTTATGTTATTACAGAACGCTCCTGTTGATGTGGTAAAAGCAGTGCATCAAGTTTCCTTTGATCCTGTTGTTAGAATAGTTCTTCAAAGTAACGATCACAGTGAGATGCAGGTTATCTCTACTTTCTCTTTACCGTAATCTGCTCCTTTTTTCTTTAAAGTTTGCTCTTTGCTGGTAATATATAACATAAATGTTTGGTGATGTCGTTGCATGTGTATCAGAATGCAACCCAGTGCTTAGCTGCTCTCGTGTCTGGTGGGAAACAAGACATGCTTGCTTGGTGTGGTGATCCTGGATTTACAATGAGAAGTTTACTTGATGTTGCTTCAAGGTGATTTTTTGTCTCAGTTCTTTGTCAACAAAATCTTTTGCCTAAACCATTATATCATTTAATATTTAAAAACAGAGGCGATGATGGTTTATATAATCTTTTGGCGGCACTTGTTTGTTGGTTTTCTATGTAGGCTTTTAGACCCCTACTTGGAAAGTTCTGCATCACTTTTTGTCGGAAGCTACATTTTACAGCTTATTTTACATCTGCCTTCACAAATGGCACAGCATATCAGAGATCTTGTTACCGCACTTGTCAGACGCATGCAATCTTCTCAAATATCAGGACTTAAAAGTTCTTTGCTTCTGATATTTGCTAGACTGGTTAGCTTCCAATTATATTTTTATGGATTTCTGTTTGTAATGCATTCATTACACATCGCATAAATGTGTCCCTTCACTTAATTAATTTTGATAAAATCACTTCACATAGCTTAATTCGATTTTAAGCATTTTCCGAGTGTTGGTATTATTATCTGTAGAACTTAATTCAATATGTTTATTGTCTGGTGCAGGTCCACATGAGTGTGCCTCATGTTGAACAATTTATTGACTTATTGGTCTCTATCCCAGCCGAAGATCATCGAAACGCCTTTGCTTATGTCATGTTTGAATGGACCAGACTCCAAGGCAAGTGCTCATGTTAATTCTGGTGCCTGACTATTTATCTCCGTACACGAATCAAAATGGACTTTCCAGGAAAATTAAGAATTTATCATAAAAATCTACTCACGTGCAAGACACAAAATAGACTGTACTTTGTGCTTGTTCCAATTATGATTTTGGATGGCAAATCATAAAAGACAACCTATTCAGCTAATTTCTGTCTTAAAACATTTAGCACCCACTGTTTCTGATCAATTATCATAATAGACTGTCGATTGTTTGTTAAATCCAGGGGAAGTTCAAGGGGCCTATCAAATTAAAGTAACAACTACGGCTTTGGCTTTGCTGCTCTTGACAAGGCATGTTGAATTGGGAATAGTCAATGTCCAAGGCCATCTTATGAAGGTAGGGATTTATTCGTCATACTACTCCTCGTTTATTGCACCTACTTGATAACTCACTCCATTTTATTATATATTATATAGTCTGATTCAGGAATAACCACCCGCTCAAGAGCTAAGATAATACCAGACCAATGGACAGTGATGCCCCTTCCTGCCAAGGTATTTGTTGACATGGTTCATCTTCGAAAGATGGATTTCTTGCATATATAAATTCTCGTTGATGGTTGAGAATTTCAATGTTTGCCCCATTTTTTCGTTAAAACTTTTAATAAACATTTGCTATTTGCTATATGTATGTTCTTTGTGTTCAAAGCATTATTATTATTATTATTATTATTATTATTATTATTATTATTATTATGCTGAAGTACATGCTTTCTGGGCACTATAGATTCTGGGTATATTGGCTGATTCGTTATTAGAAATCCAAGAGCAAGTCGAAGGAGACAATGAGGTATTTATAGCCACCTTTTTCGCATTTTTATTACATTAGCATGTCCATGACTAGGAATTACGGTCAGAAGCTTTTCGAAATTAATTTTGCAGGATAGTGATTGGGAAGAAGTTCAGAATGGTGATGGTGGAGAAGATGATGATTTCCTATACTCGACTGACGCTGCATCGCATAGCAGACCTACGTATGAATATCTTGATGCCATGGCGAAGGCTTTCAATGAGGTTTGACTTGTTTCTGACCTTTAATGTTGTCCGATTAAACCTCTTTTCATTTATATATTTAATTATTATTTAAACTGGAATTTGTTTTTATTGATTGGTTTAGGACGATGAAGATGACTATGAAGATGAACTTCTTAGCAGCGTTGATCCCCTAAATGAGGTAACCTTATATTTTAGGTGCAGAATTAATCCTTCGATAGGAGAGGAAATTGGAACGGAATTTCTGATTTTCGCCGATTCTGATCCGAATTGGAATTATATATAAAATTTACAAAATTCCGGTTTCCAATCCGATTTTAATTCAAAAAAAAAAATCCGAAATTTTAGATCTTTTCCGAAATATTCTGAAATATTTACAATATGTAGTAAGTAGTAACTACTTGTTTTGCTAAACATGATCTTTTTCACCAATCATGACAGATCAAATTGGTTAACTATCTCACTGAATCCTTGGCAAAGTTCTCCGAGAGCGACGGGCCATTTTTTGAACATCTTTTCCAGGTCACTTCGAAATCCCTTTTAAGCGTATTGCATGGCAAACTCTTATTGACATTTTTACCCTAGCTATTTATTCGGGCAGCTTATTCCAATTTTGATCTCAAATGCAGAGTTTAACAAAGCCTCAGCAAAACGCTATTAAATTGGTTTTAAGACGATGAGGAATGTGATTGCTGTACAACTGTACGAGGTATATCTTTGTTGAGTGTGAACGCACCAATTCATAGTGCCGGAATTAATTTATTTATTTTTTTCGAAATTTTGTTCCCTATTATTTATTTCAACGTGTTGAAGTACTCGAGAATTGTAAACGAGGATTCATTCCTCGTTAGACTTTTCGAAGCCCCTACTTGATTGTATAAAAGTAGCGGTATAGTTGAAAGGTTCTGACTGTAAATTTATTACAGAGTGCTGCTACAAGAGCATATAAATTATCAGATACATGCAATTATTGTATACTTTTACACAGTTAATAAAATTGCTGATTGGTTTTATAGTCTTGATAGAATGTTGTGAGTATTGTTTATGTTAGAAAATATCTTTGAATCTACGTTTTCAATGACTCGTCTCCTGCTCGCCGCCTATTAAGCGCTCTCCTCCTATTCATGCGAACAGATATTGCGATGGTCGACCTCCTTTCTTGACGAGCAAGCTACATTTTAGAGACTTCCTTCCTCTGATGAACTTCCCATCCGATATATAATGCTATTTCGGACCAATTGTTTTAATAATTCCAATTTCGACCCTATTTCGAACCAATTGTTTCCAATTGGGTTGATAAATTTAAAGCCATTTATAAAATTATAATTTATACTTATAAATTAACCCAAAAAGAAATCCCGAATTTCATACCCTTAAACGGTTTTGTAGATGCTGCACTCGATGAAATACACCGGGTGGTCATGTACCATTGATCTATACATAATACATACACCAATGTGTAAATGTGCTTTATGGGTGGTTATTTGTATAAATCTAGGGTAAATTACATACACCCCCTGAGGTATGCTCAAATTCTGAAAACCCCCCTCCTGTTTGGGTAATTACAATTACCTCCATCAACTATAAATCTTCTTACACGTCCACCCTTGTGGTTTCAAATTTAGTGGAATCTTCTTGATTATATGGAATATTATCACTCGTGTACCCGTTTTATCCCATTTGAGCTTTACATTTTGAAGCAAGATGATCATAAAATGTGTTTTTTGGCTTGTATATATAAGATTGTGGCGCATCATAAACTGTATTTTTACACAAAACGAGTACAAACCAGAGCACATTCCATGGAATCTAGATTATTATGTTGAATTTGACGCCATAAGAGTGGATGTGTAAGAAGATTCATAGTTGAAGGGTAGAAGTAATTATCCAAACAAGAGGAGAATTTTCGTAATTTAACTATACCTCATAGAATAGTTGTAATTTACCCATAAATCTATGATGCAAAACCACCCGATGTTTTTCACCAGGTGTAACATCTCATAGACCCCTTAAACCTCGTCGTTTTCGAACTATTTTGAAGGTTATTACGATTGTTTTGTAATTCATCTTTCATGAAATTATTTAAAATTACATTCCCATTATAAAAATGTAGAGCAATAATTTGGCATGGAAACCACGTGATTAGTTAGTAATCTTCATCTCCTCCAAATCAAGCCAAGCTAGTCCACAAAAGATGCACCTGGTCGATGGAATTTTTTTAGTGGACAAAATTACACATCGTTAGGAAAATGTGTCGACCACGTCTTTTTTCATATTTTCTTTCGCTCTCATCACTCTAATATGTGTCTCACACTTAACACATTTATGTATGTATGTATATATGTATGTACATACGTATACATACATATACATACAGTAAGTAATATAGGTGGACGTGATATCTTTATGGCTCATTCGGTTACCTATATCGTATCAGACTGAATTAATTGTTTAGCTAGTAGCATGTTTGGTTTCTTATATTAGACCTTCTGCAAAATTTGTTAAATTCAGTTATTATATTTGAATTGTTTATAAAACCAATTAATTTTCAATAATAAGAAATGATTTTAAGGATAAAATTGTTTTTTCCCTTTAGTCAATCTCTATTAAATTAATATGGGGATACTATTAATTTAATGAAATAGTAACATTTAATAGCGGACTTTGATTATAGTAGTCGGTTGGAAAAAATGTGAATCTTACCAATCAGACGTGTAATTAGCCCCACTATTTAGTCAGTAGAACTTTATAGCGGTAACCGAACGAGCTCTTATGGTAGAACCTCGATAAATTTATACTCGATTAATTAATAATATTGCTTAAAAATAATAATTTGATCTGGTCCTAATTTAGTGAAAACGTATTAAATTATTAATTCGATAATATATATTTATCTAAATTAATACAATCTTTATTAGTTCCAACTGTATTATTAATTTATAGAAGTTTAACTGAAAACCACAAATTTTACGATAGGGATCAATGAAGAACAACGTTTTGGTCAAAAAGTTATCTTAAATAATCAATAATCCAAGTTAGACTCCCATAACTTAATTAATTCTAATTAATCCAACATTAATTATTATATTTTTTAATTCATCATTAATTTTTCACCGATGATGGTATGAGTTAAGGTATATAAACCCAAAGTAATCGATCAGGTTTATCTTAATTTAATTACAATTGATTAATTTCAATCAATCTAACTTATATAAAAATTAACTACAACATCAAAACATTTAATTATAATTGATTAATTTCATTAATTAACTAACGAACACTTAATTAACAAACAGCTTACATATTTATATATAGTTCTAAATCTAATAATTAGCGCAGCCACCACACACAGCGATCACTGTATCGGGTGGCGCCGAAGTCAATCACTACGAGTTCGTGGTGGAGCTCCGCCGCCTCAAGCGGCGGCAGACGGAGGTTGTTCCGGCACAAGGGACACGTCATATGGCCGTAGCCCAACCACCTGTCCAAACAAGCACGATGAAACAAATGCTCGCACCTTAACTCTCTGACTTCGTCACCTTCCTCAATCCTGCACAGACAAACGGCGCATTCGTCGGATTCGGAATCCTCGCTTTCATGAATCGTAACGATGAGGTCGTCGTCTGTGTATTCCGGTAATCCGACGCCGTTTGGATTGAAGGATTGATGGAGAAGGTAATCCCATGCCCACTTCAGCTGTGCCGTGATCCAAACGACGTAGTTTAGTACGGCGGATTGCGGCACCATTTGCAGCATTTTTTTTTTTTTTTGGCTGAAGTGGGATTTGGGAAATTTTGTTTGTGTTTGTTTGGTTTGAGTGATTGGTTTTTTTGGCAAGCGGTGTTAGAGAGTATTTATAGAGAGAGGTGGTGGGTATATATGTAATTTTTAACGAATATTTTTGTTTTAGATGCAAATTGAAAATGACTTGTTAACTTTCTATATTTTGAATACAATCTTTTAATTGTTTATAATGTTTTAATTGTTTATAATCTTGCATCTCATTTACAAAATAAATTTAAAAAAATGAAAAATGCAATAATTAACTATAATCTATGTTAGATCCCAAAAATAATATATATTAATATAATATAATAATAAAAAAATTAATTATATTATTTCGATTTTGTATAATATGACCCATCAAAATTCAAATTAATGCGAAAAAGTCTTAATTTTTTTTTTCCTATTTTCTGATTTTGTTCTATGATATATGAAAAAAATTCCTAATTTTTTTCCCATAACAAATTCCTGAAGTCGCCGCTATATGGGCCCATCTATGAATAACGCGAACATGTTATGTGAATTTGAAGGGCGGACCATAGTGCATGCCGGAGTTCACTATCAATTTTCAGAAGTATGCTAACGATTTTCAAAAGTTTATGGTCCTTTTTTTAGTTAGCTTCAATTGTGTGGCAATGTTAAGAAGTTAATTGTTATCAATAAATATAAGCTAATTTCCATCCCTAGTGATTATCAGTTAATTTCCTTTTTCTTCTTATTTATGTAAATAAATATAATTTCGAGGATAAATTTTAGAATTGACCCATTTGATTTTTTAATATTTCATCATTTTGAGGTCAAATTACCAGCAGATTTTTCCAAAGGTTAGTATTTTTTTTTCCCCATAATTCAACATACGTTACCTCGGATCATATATTAGTTAGTCTTTGGTTGTCTTAAAATATTAGTCTTGATTATCATTTTTTCCGATAATTAAATGAACTCGCAACCAGTTATATAACTACACTGAATAACTGAAAATGAAAGGACTTGTAAAAAAATTCGTAAAAATTGTGTGTTGTATGAATTGGTCCAACTAAATTACACAAATGAATGTTCCAATTACAAGTCTACATTTGAGGAATGAGATTGATTCAATGAAATTTTGGGACAAGTAACGCTATATTTTTATGCTAATCATAGATTTACAAATAATTAAGAATACAATTATTTTACTCATTCTGGTCAATGGTGGAAGAACCTTCTGTCACATGTTAAAAAAAAAAAGAAAAAAAAATGAAAGGATGCATCAAAAAAATTCGGGGGTTTGAAGCAATACTAATTTTTTTTTAAGGTTATTTTACTAAATAACATCTAATTGGTATTTGACCAATTAATCGAATATATTCATATCGATAAATTTTAAGAAATCAGCTTAAGTATTTTAATTTATTTTAGTTCATTAATTTCTTCAAATATATTTTCATTCATATTATACGATATATATTACGTTTTATTTTATTTTATCTTCTAATAATTTAATTTTACTTATTTTTCAATTTTTATAATCCAATAATTATTAGATTGTTAAGTTTATTATGTTTTAATTTTAAAATATGAAATATATGATGTTGAAGTAGGTAAGTGTTACAAATAATACTTGAAGGGGTAAGCGTTACATATACTATAATTCAGTGGTGCAAAGTGTATTTAGCCCTAAAAATAATTTTGTTTTTTATTGATCATAGACCACATCGCCACTGGAATCCAGTCCTAATATTCAGCTTCCTTCCCCACCAAAACATATGTAATGTTCAATCAAGTCTTGTAACTTAGTATGAAAATTTGAACTTTGACCCTACGAGAAAATGATATAGCAAGATATTTTCATGGTGGTTGATTAATTACAATACATATATATATATATAAATTTTATAGGAAAAAAAATCTATTTTCATACTTATAGTTATAATCCATACACATGCATTATTACTTTTGGTTATTGTTTCACTTTTGTTTTTATTTTCACTTTAACTAAAATTTTGAATCATAATTACCATCTAATTAATTACATTGTATTTGTTCCAAATATAAATCAAATACATATTAATAGTCAAAGATTTTTTGACTAAAGTATTTTATTTATTTATTTATTTGAAAAATCCAGTAATTAAAAGATAAAATGCCTAAGCTTGAAAATTATTCATAGGTACAAGTTTAAGATAAAGAAAAAAACTATTCTATTTTTCTCGTGGTTCCTTTTTTAGGAAAGTGAACGAGAATAGTAGAATTAAAAATAATAATAATTAGGCGAATTTAAAAAATAATCGAAGCAGAAGAAAATTCTTTTTGAAAACAAAGAGGGAGACATTTAAAAGAAAAAAGGGTAATATAACATGTATACTATATAATTTAGGGGAGTAACTGAATATTTTGATAGTACGAAGGAGGTAAATGCAATTTTTATATTAATACATGATAGCTAAATACAGTGGAACCTCGGTAAATTAATATTCGATAAATTAATAACCTCATTTAAATAATAGTTTATTTCGGTCCCGACTCGGTAAAAACATATTAAATCATTAGTTCGATAACTTAATATTTCATTAAGGCCCCGTTTGGTTGCCAAGATAAGCCATGATTAACTAAATAGTTGGACTTAATTTGATGTTTGGTATCCTCAATAACTTGCCGGGTCGACCCGCCAAAATTAAATAATCATGGCTTATCTTGCCTTATCTTGGCTTATCTTGCCTCTTAATGAGTTTTTTTTATTGGACCTTTCAAGCTCCAATAAAATAATTGGGTCTCATTAGATTATTTAATCTTATCTTGGCTAATCTTATCTTGCCAACCAAACGGGGCCTAAATTAATAGAATTTTGCTAGTTCAAACTGTATTAATTTATAGAGATTTAACTGAAAGTGAAAGTTAGGCCAATAATGTAATATAAATTGATTAAAAGAACAAGAAGTCACACACACAACCCACGCACCCTTGACTAGGGAATTTAAGTAGCAATTTGACCAGAGTTGCTTCATCATTTCTTAATCCTTTTCTTATCTTCACTTATTTTTTATTTATTTACTTTTTTGGCAAAAGAAACGGTAGTTTTGTCATTTTGTATTGGAGTTATTTTTATGCTACACATAATGAAAGTTATACCGAATGAAATTTTACGTTGATCTACGCACACCAATGTGGATGTGTGTGACTGCATGGTTGCTTAATGATGGGAAATTATATATAGC
>NW_012193969.1:1659038-1679376 GCF_000504015.1 Erythranthe guttata
ATATATATATATATATATATATATATATATTGAAGAGTCTCTATAAAAGATTTGTGGTATATACATCTTCTATTGAGTTATGTCTATAATTTTATTATTAAAATGCATATGCATATATATAAGTTAAAATATGTAAATTTAATAGATACATATATATACAATTAGGGTTCGGCATGGCGGGTTTTATGGGTCAACCAAACCACTTTCGACTCATTTTTCATGACTGGTAAGTGGTAACTGATAATTAACCGACCCTTACAATTGAACCGATAGTTTTAATCGACCCATATATAAATAGGTCGATCGGTGGTTTTCATTTTACTTAAAAGTTAGTTGGTCGGCTAATATCGATAAACCGTTATAAATATTTAATTATAATTCTTATTTTCTTAATGTTAAATAATATATAAAATAAATCAAAACTCAAAAACTCAAATTTATAAATCTCAACATATTATTTCTATTTTATAATTCTTATTTCATATATATATATATATATATATATATATATATATATATATATATATATATATATATATATATATATATACTTATCATAGAAGTTTAATTTTAAAGTTATAATTTTTTTAACACATGTTTCCCAAAATTTTGAATATCTTCTAAAAAAAACTTTTAACATCTTACTATTGCAAAAAAAAGTTAAATAAAAAATCAATAAGAAGATGACTGATAATACCAACCAACCGATCCATTGTTTATCCGATAAAGTCAGTTGTCAACCATTATTCAAACACATGATGATAGAGCCGGTAATCATGTAGTATTACTCATATTTTATATAACATTAGCTTTATCTCTTAATATTTTATAATATTAAGATTTTATAATCCAAATAAATAGACTAAGATTTAACAAATTGAATTTCTAGCTTTATCTCTTAATAATTGTTGAAAATTATAATTAAAAAATTAGTACAAAAAAAAATATTGAAAATAAATAATTACATAAGTACCAATAAGGTAGGATTCTTCACGGATTAGTTTTAATTTTGATAATTGTTAAAAATTATAATTATAAATTAGTAGAGAAAAAATATTAAAAATAAATAATTACAAAAATACCATTATGGTTTTTTAGGGTTGCCCAACATTTCTTTCTTTTATATATAAGATATGTATATGTATGATATATATATACTCCCATATTATATGTATATGTATATACATATACATTTAAACCTCTATAAACTAATATAGTTGGGACCATCATAATCCAATTAATTTAGTGAAATATTAACTTATCGATAAACTAATAATTATTAATTTATACATTAATTAATAACTTACTAATTTCTATATTAATTAATAACTTATAATTATGAAATTATTTTTATTATTATTTTCAACAAATACATTTTTTAATTTTTTTTACGTATATATAATTCATTGTATCATTAGTTCAATGTACAATGGATCTTGTTTCTCGTAAAGAAGCTTTTAAAGCCGCATTGTTATTGAATGATTTTCTGTAAAGTTATGAAAAAACTATACCAAAAGGTCTAACCATATTAAGAAAATTGAGCGACGAGATTGATGGTGATGTAAACTTCAACAAGAAAGAAGCGACAATTAAATATTTAAATTATATTTTATTTAGTCTTCACAGATCTATAAAATATATATTGTAATTATGTAATTTAAGAATTATTTTTATGCGTTATTAATTTATGCATTATATGGCCCTTCTTAAAATTTTCGAACGTGCATTCTCTTATAATTTTATCGAATTATTAATTTAGCACGTTGTCCATGAGTCGGGAGCAGGAAAAAATATTATTTAAGCGAAGTTATTAATTTATCGAGATTCTACTGCAGATTTAAATTCCGGGCAAAAATACACTCTACCCCTACCACCAAATGTAATACCTTCAACATATTCAACATATTTAATTAGTGTTATCAATGTTAATAATTAATATGCTATTCCTTAACTATTCTTAGGCCTGCACTTAGGCGATTTTTTGTATAACAAAATTACTTAAATTGTTTCGGGTACAAATGAAGCTTTTAATTATGTTTTAATTCATATTCCTCAAGAAAAATAAAAATAAAAATAAAAATTTAATAAATAATTATTTTTTTACTCGTGGAACAAATTATATTTCTAACCACCACATCTAATCATAATTGTAGATATAAAATGAATGAAATAAGTTCATCAAAACAGTAAATCAATCAGCGCAGCCACCACGTGGATCGGTCATCCCTTGAACTGACGGCGGCGGCGGCGGCGGCGCAGAAGTTGATCAAGATCAACTCCTGGTGGCCGAGCTCCGCCGGCTGCTTCAAATTATTCCGGCACAAGGGGCACGTGGCATGCCCATAACCAACCCACCTATCCAAGCAAACCCTGTGGAATAAATGGTCGCATCTCAACTCTCCGACGTCATCTCCCTCGTCGATACTGCACAAACAGACGGCGCATTCTTCTGAAGATTCCTCGGAATATTCGTTGTAATTATATTTAATAGTATTTACACCATATTCTTGTAACACGATGCCACGTGTCTGAAAGAAAGATTGGTAGAGTATGAAATCCCATGCGCAATTTAGCTGTGAGATGAACATAACCAGGTAGGTTAGTACAGCTGATTTCGGAATTATTTGAATCATTTTTTTAATATATATATATATATATTTTTATTCTTTTTGAAATGGATTCGAGAGAGATGAATTTTGTTTTGTGTTTTTTGCAGCTTCAGTTGCTGTATTTATAGGCACATAATAAGTATATATATAGAGAGAGAGAGCGCTGAATTTTCTTTTCTTCGGTCAGTCGGTCCACGTAGAAATTTCGATTGTATATGTATAGACTATAGTGTATGTATATAATAGAAATAGATATATTATATATGAGAATATCTTTTATTTGTAGATGACTTTTACTATTTTCTAAGTCTGTAAAGATGTAATAAAATCACTGTGACTGGGTGACTGCGGTTCAAATGCGTAGTAAGTAACATAGGAAAGTTGAATATAATAATATAATATAATCTGTGTAATAAAATAAAATAAAAAGAGTATTTGGTCCGATTTTCACAAGTCAATAGTCCATGCAACTATAGAATAACTTGGAGTTGCATGCAATGAATCGTAGGCTTCTGATTTCTTGGAAAGGTAACCGTTTTTTTCTTTTATTTAGAATTGTCATTTCTTTAAAATATATTCTAATATTTCTATTCATGGCCGGTTCGGAGGAGAGGCGGCCTAGGGCCCTCGTTTTTTCTTTAAATTTAGGGTCCCAAATTTTTTTATACTATTTATATACAAACATTTATTGAAAAAAAAATGATGTTATATATAATTATTGAGAACCTTAATTCACAAATATATAGATATAAATCAACAATTTTTACTTGTTTCTATAATTTATCTAATGAGGGGCCCCTAATTATTAAAGTTATAATGTATTAGTTATTTATTTTTATGTATATTCACTTGTTTTAGTGTTATTTCATGCAAATTATCATTACAAAAAAATCGTGGGCGGCGCTGCCCCCGAACCCCTATAATCTTTAATCTCATCACAAATTTCTAATCTTGCCACTGGCCATGTTTACAAAATCGTGTTGACATAGTGTTTATCACATTTTTTGAAAAAAAAATAGGTTTATTGTAGATTGTAGAATGGTCCCATTTTTTAGCCGTCTTTAAATTCCTAGGGTCCCAGAATCTCAGGAACGACCCTGTTTCTATTTGACAAAAGTCCTACCTACTCCTATTCACCCTAAATTCGAATCACCTCCTTCTCACAGACGACTATCGTCATGGCATAATCGTCTGGACATCAAATACCTTTACCGGGATCGACGCGCCACCGTCTGTACATAAATAACATCCACTGTCGTGGCATAATCGTCTGGACATCAAATACCTTTACCGGGATCGACGCGCCACCGTCTGCACATAAATAACATCCACCGTCGTTGAGGAGTCTGGACATCAAAACACCTCCACCGTCGCCGAGACACCACTGTCTGGACATCAAACACCTCCACCGCCGGAATTGAAACTACCCTCATATACCGGCACCTTCCTCCTCTATGGCCACGAACAGATCGTGCAGCAGAGCTTCTCCCACATGTTCGATATTGTCCTATTTTTTTGCCATCGATTTTAGTATTGTTATGTGACGGTTTATAAAATCGACTATAGTCGATTAATAAATCACTGCCATCGATTCTAGTGTTATTCGATAGTCTACAAAATCGACTATAGTCGATTAATCAATCAACTATGTTTTTATAATCGGTTTATTGTTTTCAGGTCTAATATACGCTTTAATATTTTAATCAACTTCGCAAACATCGTATAGTCGATTTACGTCCATCTTAATCCAAAATTTCGCGAAAAAATTAAAGTAAAGTAGAATTTCGCGAAAAAATATA
This sequence comes from Erythranthe guttata, assembly GCF_000504015.1. The sequence continues at coordinate 1,663,447 of NW_012193969.1, forward strand.
AAGAGATGGTTTTCACTAGCTAATTATTTCCAAATGGTGGAACTATGTCAATTGAAATTCCAAAATGGGGGATTTCCACTAATTTTCCGTTTTTTAAGTTGATTGGAAGTCGGCATGTACGAAAGTAATATGACGGAAGAGCAACTCCAACCCATTGTTATCAAATGGGGTTATCAAATACTCATTTGATAACAAGGATTATACTTTGATATCTCTATAAATTTACTGAACTCCAACCACAAGTATAAAAAAACAATTATCAAACATATTTATGATTATTTATATATTATTTATTTTTTAATCCATTTTAAATAATCATACAAACCAATTTTTCTGGTAAACTGTGGAACTTTGTTGAACCTCTAGAGAAAGAAAAAAAATATGTTGAAAACATAGAAAATTTAATTTTATTCTGTTGAGATTTTTTTTTCCAGTAGAAATTTGTTGAAGATGTAGATAATTTAATTTTATTCTGTTGAGATTTTAACGTAAAGAAAAGAAAACTCAATTATGTTGAGGTTTTTCTTTTTTCACGTGCTCCTATTTTGTAGGAGAATATTTGATAACTATTTATTTGGGATGTATTTTTACTCCCCGAGTGATGAGTTATCAAAATAGAACCCTATTTTAATAACCCCATTGGAGGAGAGAATTTTTAAAATTGGGGAGTGAAATAAAGGTTAAGGGGTTTGATAACCCATTTTATAACCCGTTAGAGCAACTCCAACCCACAAATATCAAAAAGAATTATCAAATATTTATTTGATATTTTTATATTTTAGTTTGATACCTAATTAAATTTATTTGCTCCAACCATAGATATCAAATAGTTGATAATTAAAAATAAATAATGTGATTTTATATTTTAATTAACACATGTCATTTTCTAATTGGCTATTTAGGTGGTTAAGTTGTGTAACTTCCAATTGACATTATTTCTTCCGAATGTATTTTTACATCCCAAAAATTAAATTATTTAAATAGAAACTCATTTGATAACTCCATTGGAGTGGAAAATTTCTAATTTGAATTATCAAAAGGGTAGTTAATGATTTTGATAACCCATTTATTAACTCTATTGGAGTTGCTCTTAGAGTTGCTCTTACTATGATTAAAAATAATAATTATAAAAATAAAAAAATCTATCAATTTAAAACTGCTTGTGAAATAAAACATCTAGAAGTGATCAATCGTGTATAACATGACTTTAGACTTTAATTTTAAATGTTACATAAGCAGGAAAAAAGTGTATTTATTTAATTTATTTACATCATGGCTAACATAATTAAATATGTGATCCATCACTTACAACGTTCTACTTGCTAACGTAAAGTTTATTAAAATATTTACATGTGAATGTTACAGTTCAATTATTTTTTCCCCGTCAAAAGGCATAATAATATTCTATTCTAAGATTTTAAAGAATGCACACGAGTCTTCATACTAAATTGTAGAAAATAAATAAATAAAAATAAATAATAAATAATAAATAAGGAGATGAAGAAAACGCAGATTCTCGTGGACAGACTATTCAACTTTTTATCCACTAATAGAGACCAAAGTGTAAAGAAATGAAGAAAAGTTGCATAGTTAGTTGAATAATTGTGATAAATTAATTAATTAAAAAATGAAATAAATAGTTACTTGATATTTACAAGTTTCGTGGAAGTTATTAGAGCTACTAGCTAAACCGCTACTTTTTGTTGAATGTTACCTTTTCCTTTCTTTTAAGTACAACAATGGAAAACAAAAATATATACATAATCAAAAAAAATAAAATAAAATATAAGGATTTAGTTAAGAATCATAAATTATATGGTATATTTTTAAGTGAATTTTTCACACTTAATGTTTCTTATTGGGCTTCAATTTAGATGTGCGACGCACATACCGAATGTGGGGTTATTATATTATATGGTACATCAGGTGGATTTCTACCGTCGATCTAAACACATAAATTTGAGTGTATTTGTGTACTTATAAATTGTAAATATATTTCTAATGTATTTCAACCGATGCAGCATATATAATATAAAACCCCGAACATAGTCCAAATTAATGAATTCTTATTGTCTCAATATAATGATATTGATTCAACTTGGCTAGACAACTAGATGATCCTGTGAGCTTTCTTTGAAATGATTCCTCCTCAAATATTTAAGCAAACTTGTCTAATTTTATACTAGAAATTGAATATGAAACTCTTAATTAATGGATTTATATAATGTTATTTGGCAAAATGAAATATTATATTCATGGATATATATATATATATATATATATATATATATATACTCAATTTGCTTTTGTGGCACGCGTTCAAGAATTGCTGTCAAAATTTGAATATTTGAGGGCAACAAAAGGAGCTGTTAAGTGTCAAAATCAAAATTCTTTAAGTAGAAAGGACAAACATAGCTCAACAAAATTGATCGTAAGGACATATTTGAAAATATAAAATTAGTATTGGAGTGAAATTAATATTGATATTAATATTAGGATTAAATAAACCATAAAACTTTTCAATATTCAAAAGCTATACGTAGAAAACATAATTGAAAAAACAATGGAGTGGAGGAAGACGAGAAAACATTGTCACTGACTATTAGAGAAGGTTCTTCTAGTCATTATTTATTTATTTATTTATTTTTGGAGCTATTTTATTAGGAAAATTGAAATTTTAAATTCATTTCTCACCACACTCCACCAAGATGCATTTTAAGGTGGTGTTTGCAAATGCTTTTTGAAAGTGATTATGCGGTTTTTTTTGCTCATAATCTATTTTTAGGTGTTTGCAAAATCAACTTTTGCTTTTGCTTCTCTTAAAATAATCTGCTTTAAGCTATTTTTTTAAAAGCATCCCTAACCATGCTTTTTCAATTTTAGTTCGTTTTCCGAAATATTTGCAAACACCCCCAACTTTTAGAAATAAGCACTTAAAACTAACTTAAATCATAATCATTTGCAAACACCACCTAAAATACGGGACTATCACTTAGCATTCACAATACATTCGGATTCGGGACCATCACTTAGCATTCACAACACATTCGGGAGAGGGTGACTTAGCTATCGCAAGGGGCGAGATGAGCTAAGGGTGTACGGTTCGTTGTTAAGGGCCGTACGTTGTTAAGGGCCGTGACAGTACGTACTTATGCCTAATGAATCATTAATTAATTATGTTTTAATTTCAATTCCTCAAGAAAAAAAAAATTAATATGTCGTCATAAATAATTATTTTTTTTACTCGTGTAACAAATTATATATTCTAATAACAACCACATCCAATTGGGCAGCAAAGGCAAAAGCATAATTATAGAGATAAACGAATGAAATAAGTTAATCAAAACAGTAAATTAATCAGCGCAACCACCACGTGGATCGGTCATCTCTCGAACTGGCGGCGACGGCGGCGCAGAAGTTGATCATGATCAACTCCTGGTGGCCGAGCTCCGCCGTGAAAAGTGGCTGCTGCTTCAAATTATTCCGGCACAAGGGGCACGTGGCATGCCCATAACCAACCCACCTATCCAAGCAAACCCTGTGGAATAAATGGTCGCATCTCAACTCTCCGACGTCATCTCCCTCGTCGATACTGCACAAACAGACGGCGCATTCTTCTGAAGATTCCTCGGAATATTCGTTGTAATTATATTTAATAGTATTTACACCATATTCTTGTAACACGATGCCACGTGTCTGAAAGAAAGATTGGTAGAGTATGAAATCCCATGCGCAATTTAGCTGTGAGATGAACATAACCAGGTAGGTTAGTACAGCTGATTTCGGAATTATTTGAATCATTTTTTTAATATATATATATATATATTTTTATTCTTTTTGAAATGGATTCGAGAGAGATGAATTTTGTTTTGTGTTTTTTGCAGCTTCAGTTGCTGTATTTATAGGCACATAATAAGTATATATATAGAGAGAGAGAGCGCTGAATTTTCTTTTCTTCGGTCAGTCGGTCCACGTAGAAATTTCGATTGTATATGTATAGACTATAGTGTATGTATATAATAGAAATAGATATATTATATATGAGAATATCTTTTATTTGTAGATGACTTTTACTATTTTCTAAGTCTGTAAAGATGTAATAAAATCACTGTGACTGGGTGACTGCGGTTCAAATGCGTAGTAAGTAACTTTAATTATTTAAATATTTTCTCTCTCCATTTTAACTATGTTACGGCGGCCTCGATGCTACACCCGGTTATAATCACCGGGTGTGGCTACTTGCGACACGTGTCCCACTTTATGAGTTAATTGTTTATTTTTTATTTTTATTTTAATAATAATTTTCTTTTAAAAGTAAATCAGAATTTTAACTTTAATTATTTAAATATTTTCTCTCTCCATTTTAACTATCATCTTCATCCTCCTCTTGATGCACGTTTCTTCCTCTCGTCAAAATTAGAGTAACCATTGCTGCAATTGAAAGAATCTTTATGCCTATACAGTTGATTTTTATTTTTCTAACAAACCCTTTTGATAAAAAAAAAAAAAAACTTTCATTAAAATTATAAAATCCAAATTTTGAAAGTAAGACTGGAAAATCAAATGCCCAGATTCTGATGGACTTCAAAAATTTAACTGGATGTTCACAAATAATATTGCAGCTTTCTCTGAAAAACATTGATGGCTATTCCTTCTTTTTTTTTCGCTCTTCACTCCACAACAAGTTTAAATCAAACATTTGTTATATTTGTTTAATACTTTCGGTGGTCTTACAGAGACCCAAAATTAAATCCAGCTTTGAAGTGAATAAAAATTCTTTCAATTACATGGGTTGCTGCAATTTCGATGGATTATTGTTAGAGAATGAATTAGTGAAAAAAAGAAGATGGGTGATTATAACCGGGTGTAGCATCGAGGCCGCCGTTACTTACTACGCATTTGAACCGCAGTCACCCAGTCACAGTGATTTTATTACATCTTTACAGACTTAGAAAATAGTAAAAGTCATCTACAAATAAAAGATATTCTCATATATAATATAATATAATCTGTGTAATAAAATAAAATAAAAAGAGTATTTGGTCCGATTTTCACAAGTCAATAGTCCATGCAACTATAGAATAACTTGTAGTTGCATGCAATGAATCGATTTAGTCTTGTGATTTCTAGGAAAGGTAATCGTTGTTTTTTTTCTTTTTCTTTTATTTAGAATTAATTGTCGGTTTCTTAAAATATATTCTAATATTCATATTAGACAAAAGTTCTACCCACTCCTTTTCACCCTAAATCTGAATTACTTCATCTTCATGATCGATGGCTGCCGTCGAACCACCACGTAACGTCTGGACATCAAATACCTTCACGAGTGCCGAGGCGCCGCCACTTCCGCATATCAAAAACATCCATCGTCGTTGGACATCGAAACACCTCCAGGCTCCACCACCGCTGAGACACCACCGTCATCAAACACCTCCACCGCCGGAATTAATGAAACCGTCCTCTCATATATATATATATATATATATATACCAACAACTTCCTTCTCTACGGCCACGACCAATGCATCGCGTGACAGAACTTAATTCTTCCACTTGTTCGATACACTCCACTTATTCTGCCATTGATTTTAATATTGTTATGTGATAGTTTACAAAATCGAGTATAGTCGATTAATAAATCGCTGCCATCGATTCTCGTATTGTTATGCTATAGTCTACAAAATCAACAATAGTCGATTAATAATTCAACTATGTTTTTATAGTTGGTTCCTTGTTTTTAGGTCTAATATATACGCTTTAATATTTTAATCGTAGTCGATTTACGTACGTCCATCTTAATCCAAAATTTCCCGAAAAAAATAAGGTAAAGTAGAATTTCGAGAAAAAATATATATAAGAGAGGGTTTTCACTAGCTAATTATTTCCAAATGGTGGAACTATGTCAATGAAATTCCAAAACGGGGGGATTTTCACTAATTTTCACGTATTTTAAGTTGGTCGGAAGTCGGCATCTACGAAAGTAATATGACGTTATTATAATTAAAAATAGTAATTATATAAAAAAAAACCTATCAATTTAAAACTGCTTGTGAAATAAAACATCTAGAAGTGATCAATCGTGTATAACATGACTGTAGACTTTAATTTTAAATGTTACATAAGCAGGAAAAAAGTGTATTTATTTAATTTATTTACATCATGGCTAACATAATTAAATATGTAATCCATCACTTACAACGTTCTACTTGCTAACGTAAAGTTTATTAAAATATTTATATGTGAATGTTACAGTTCAATTATTTTTTCCCCGTCAAAAGGCATAATAATATTCTATTCTAAGCTTTTAAAGAATGCACACGAGTCTTCATATTATCATACTAACTTGTAGAAAATAAATAAATAAAAATAAAAAATAAATAAGGAGATGAAGAAAATGCAGATTCTCGTGGACAGACTATTCAACTTTTTATCCACGAATAGAGACCAACGTGTAAAGAAAGGAAGAAAAGTGGCATTGTTAGTTGAATAATTGTGATAAATTAGTTAATGAAAAAAATGAAATAAATAGTTACTTGATATATATTTACAAGTTTCGTGGAAGTTATTAGGCTACTAGCTAAACCGCTACTTTTTGTTGAATGTAACCTTATTCCTTTCGATTTATATGCATCTCGTATAAACACGGTACGTATTTTCGCTGGTTTTCACCGGTTTAGGCCGGTTCAACAGAGGTTGTTCTGGGTCATATTTATCTGACCCGGGGTTTTTAAGTTGGATTAGACCGGGTTAGCCTCCAGTTTTCGGTAAAACCAGCCACTCCTGTCCGGTTTTGAGAACATTGGATAAAATGCCATTTTTTTTTTGGAAACAAAAATATATACATAATCAAAAAAATAAAATAAAAATATAAGGATTTAGTTAATAATGGAGAATCATATATTATATGGTCTATTTTTAAGTGAATTTTTCACTCTTAATGATTCTTATTGGGCTTCAATTTAGATGCGAGACTCACATACCGAACATAGTGTTATTATTATATATGCTACATCAGGTGGATTTCTACTGTTGATCTAAACACATCAATGTGAGTGTGTTTGTGTGCTTATAAATTGTAAATATATTTCCAGTGTATTTCACCCAATGTAACATAATTTAAAATTCCGAACATAGTCCAAATTAATAAATTCTAATTGTCTAAATATAATGATAACTTGGCTAGACAACTAGATGATCGTGTGAGCTTTCTTTGAAATGATTCCTCCTCAAATATTTAATCTAACGTGTCTAATTTTACATTAGAAATTGAATATGAAACTCTTAATCAATGGATTTATAGAATATTATTTGGCAAATTGAAATATTATGATAATAAATAATAATATATATACTCAATTTGTCAGTGGCATGCGTTCAAGAATTGCTGTCAAAATTTGAATATTTGAGGGCAACAAAAGGAGCTGATAAGTGTCAAAATCAAAATTCTTTAAGTAGAAACGACAAACATAGCTCAACAAAATTGATCGTAAGGACATATTTGAAAATATAAAATTAGTACTGGAGTGAAATTAATATTAATATTAATATTAGGACTAAATAAACCATAAAACTTTTCAATATTCAAAAGCTATGTAGAAAACATGATTGAAAAAAACAATGCAGTGGAGGAAGACGAGAAAACATTGTCACTGACTATTACAGAAGGTTCTTCTAGTCATTGTTTATTTATTTATTTATTTTTGGATCTATTTTATTAGTGAAATTCGAAGTTTAAATTCATTTCGCACCACACTCCACCAAAATGCATTTTAAAATACGTCAATAAGAAAAATACTAATTTGCCCTTCTAATTTATTTTTTTACAAAATTCGGTACAAATATTTTTTTTTTTCAATTTGGGTACATACAATTTTTCTCATTTTCGGGAGACAGACAAAGATACAAAATCCAATTCATTTTCCTGAAATTGGTCGTCTCGTTCGCTGAAATATACGAATTTATATTTCAGATTCATTTTCAAAAGACCAATTCAATTGATACACACACACATTCTTCATTCAAACACAACACATATTTTTATTTTGAAAATGCAGAAGACGCAACACTAGGTAATGGGCTTTCGACGGCAGTTACTGCGAACGTTGCAATGGTTTTTTTGTTTGTTCTTATCTTGCTTCCGCGTCCGGTTCAATTTTTTTTTCCCTTCATGAAATGGTGTGTGTTTTTAATAGGTGGTGGAGTGTGTTAAATTTGAAAAGTGAGGGGAGTACTTTTTTAATTGGTCAAAATATACATAAGATATGCCAAAGGGGTAGAATTGGAAACCAATATTTAACGGAGTACAGTGAGTAAAAATAAAAATAAAAACTATTGGGCTAATGCTTGATTAATGGGCTCAGTGGGATATTTGATGCTGGACATTATTAGTTGGGCCATCTTATGATACCTATTGCAACATATTTTTCTTAATTTCTTTTTAAATTTTTAACTCATTATTTTTTTCATCCTTGTTATGATAGAATTTTAACGAACTATTAGCACCGACCCACAGTGTTATTCCGAAAGTGCAAAGAACCCCTCCAAGATAAAAAAAAAATTAGCACATAATTGTAGATGAAAAGAAAAAAAAAATTACCCTTATATTTTTAATAATATTTAAATTTTAAAAAAATACAATTATGAAATATAAATAAACTAGAAAAAAGAAAAAAAAAGATTATGATTATCTCCACACCAGGAAAAAAGAAAAATAACAGAAAAAGGAAAAAGAACAAACTAATAACGTTTTTTATATAGAAGGTATTTTGGTATTTTTATGTCAAAAAATATATTTCTAGTCTTTAATAAGGCGAGTGTAGTGCATGAATGGCTCGCAAGTCGCAAGGGCTTGATTAACTTTGACTAAATTTTGCAAAGGGTTTTGCTATTTTTTAACACATATATTTATATTTTTGACAATTGGAGATTACACAAGAGTAATAAATGCTAACACCCCAAACTTAGGTTAAAATATGAGATGTTTCAACTCCAGACGTTCGTTGAATAACATTTAATACAATTCTTACACTTTTCATAGGTATATACTGTATGTGGTTATGTGCAGACTTATAGTTAAAGACTAGTTGGTGTATTTCATTTAGTTATTAAGAGATGAGCGTGGTTAACCGTACAATTAGAACTAGTAAGCCTCTTAATTTGCATTGGTTATTTTATTCAGTGGTTAGTTAAACGTAATTATCTATTATTGCTTCAAATAAGTTCACACAACTTATGAGTAATGAGAATCCATTTAATTTGTAATAAGAATATCTTTTGTTTTTGTGTTAATATAGTATAGTCATAACAATCTTTTAACGTGTATATGTTGTAAATATTTTTGTTATCAACAATACTCCAAATTAAATGCATAACAGCTCATCTTTTCATAAAACAATAATAATAATACTGATTAAATAAAAATCAAATTCTAGAAATTTTCACATTTCACACGTGTGTAAAATTATAGGTAAATAATGAAATTCCATTTTTATGATTTAAGATGAATTTTTTTACATACCAAGCAAATCCCAGCTCTATTTAGGAGTTAATCGAAATCATCACTTTCAAAAAGTTTCATTTAACATACTGATGATGCTAAAATATTTAGATCACCTGGGGTAGTGTAGAAAACGAACTGGGAAAGCAAAGCAGATCAGTAGCTTGACAACTTGATGATCCTGAGGTACCTGCGAAATGAACACACGTGAACTACGCCGGGGGTTGATCCGGCGGAAACCCCTCCGACGCTCAAGTCAGACGTGCTGATCATAGAAATAGTCCAGAGAATACGTATTGTAGTATTGCTCAGTTAATAGGACGTACCTTAATAAAATGAGTAAGACCTCTATTTATATGTCGTTTATTGGGTTGGGTTGGGTTTGTTGGGCCCAAGCCTTACTTGAAGGTGTTTGGGCCTCGGTGATATTGGTCTTCGATATTGGGCTCGTAGCCCAGTAGGTAAAGAAATTGTAGGCCCATTGGGTTGGCCCAATTAGGCATATCATTAAGCCCCCCACTCTCGAGTCGATGTGGGGGCCATGTTGTGATGGGTCTCAGATCGTGTCGAGAGTAAAAATTGTAGAAGTCGATCGTTGGCGTATGGCCTAATAATATGCGAAAACGCGTTGGAGCGTGTGTCGGAGGGGTGTGAATGCGCGTTGGCGCATAGCGCGACAAAGTTGCCGCGATATAAATTAATTGAGTCGTCGGTTTTGTCCCGCGACGATGTAGTAGCGATTTATCTCCTCGTGGGAGTTATCTTGTCGCGGGGTAATAGTGTTGATCGAGTTATCTCCTCGTGGGAGTTGTCTCGCGATAATGTAGTAGCACGGATCAAGTAATCTCCTCGTGGGAGTTGTCTCTGGGGTAATCGAGTTGATCGAGTTACGTCTTCGTGGAAGTTGTCTCACGATAATGTAGTAGCACGGAGCTAGTATTCTCCTCGTGGGAGTTGTGATTTTTTGAAATTTTCAATGTTTTGACGCGTTGCTTGTATGTGTTTACATATAGCCTTCTGCGTGATGTACTTGAGGAGGGGATCAGGCTCTCAAGATTTTTTTTTATATGGGGGTCGTGCCCCTTGTTAGACCTCGTGGGTCTTAAGTATGTTTGGACCGTGGCCACATTTTAATGAATGACCCATCGAAAACAAGTAGATAAATTTGAGTAATCAAGCTGGCCAGGCTATATAGATTCTCATAATATCTCTAAGTGCTTCTAGGGTTGTAATCGTGCTAACTTGAGCTTGCGATTATATGGTGAATTTCGGGCGAGTTGTCTCCTCATGGGAGTTGTCTCGCGGTGAGTAATATTATCGAGCGAGGTGGTTGCACGTGAGAGTTGTCTTGCAACGGATTTGTAGTGTCGAGCGAGTTGACTCCTCGTGGGAGTTGTCTCGCTGCGGGTTGTAGTATCGAGCGAGTTGGCTCTTCGAGAGAGTTGTCTTGAGCGAAGTTGTAGGAGCATTGGATGATGCGCGATTTAGGCGCGTGTGGATTGAGGTTGCTCTGAGCGAGTTGTCTCCTCGTGGGAGTTGTTTCGCAGCGAGTCTTATTATCGAGCGAGGTGGTTGCACGTGGGAGTTGCCTTGCAACGGATTTGTAATATCGAGCGAGTTAGCTCCTCGTGGGAGTTGTCCCGCTGCGGGTTGGGGTACCGAGCGAGTTGTCTCCTCGTGGGAGTTATCTCGCTGTGGGTTGTAGTACCGAGCGAGTTGGCTCCTCGTGGGAGTAATCTCGCTGCGGATCATAGGATGGAGCGAGTGGTCTCCTCGTAGGAGTTATCTCGCTGCGGGTTCGTAGGACCGAGCGAGTTGGCTCCTCGTGGGAGTTTCCTCGCTGCGGGTCGTAGGATGGAGCGAGTGGTCTCCTCATAGGAGTTGTCTCGCAAGCCCCCCACTCTCGAGACGATGTGGGAGCCAAGTCAAAAGGGGTACCGGATCGTATTGAGAGTAGAACGGTGCTGTAGTCTTGCGTTAATCGTTGGCATGGCGTGGAGAAATAATTTTTTTTTTATTTTTTTATTTTCCATTTGATAGCGAACGCAATTTGGTAGGTGCGTTAAAGAGCTCGCGGAATTTGGTGGAGCGCGTTGAAATTCTCGTGCGATTTGGAGAAGCGAGTCAAAATCTACGCGCAATTTGGTGGAGGACGGTGAAATTTGAGCGCGATTTGATGGGAGCACGCAGTCCAAGGGCTACCGATCTGCTTGACAACTTGATGATCCTGAGGTACCTGCGATATGAACACACGTGAACTACGCCGGGGGTTGATCCGGCGGAAACCCCTCCGACGCTCAAGTCAGACGTGCTGATCATAGAAATAGTCCAGAGAATACGTATTGTAGTATTGCTCAGTTAATAGGACGTACCTTAATAAAATGAGTAAAACCTCTATTGATATGTCGTTTATTGGGTTGGGTTGGGTTTGTTGGGCCCAAGCCTTACTTGAAGGTGTTTGGGCCTCGGTGATATTGGTCTTCGATATTGGGCTCGTAGCCCAGTAGGTAAAGAAATTGTAGGCCGATTGGGTTGGCCCAATTAGGCATATCACATACATTTATAGTAGAAACCGGATTAATCATAAATTTCACTTTTTATTCACCTATGGTAAAATACATCATCAAATTGATGTTAAAAATGTTTTTACTTTTTATGTTTAAAGTAAGTGAATTTTTTTGAATTTTACTATTATTTTTTAGAAACTGAAAATTGCAGTGCAGTTCAAAAATTTCATATGTATTTCAATATCAATCTGAAAATAACCCAAAAAATCGAATACTCAGAATTTAGATTGAAGAATATTGTTACATAATCGAATATTTGCGGACCGGATTCAGCGGGATTCAAATTTTCACCCCTAGCTGCAATAACACAAAATCAATTTTATAAGCTTTGAAAAATCAGAATCCTCAACTCTTTTTTGCCCAAACATTATTTTATTATTATCGTAAACTTTTATCACTAAATTACATAGAAAAAAAAAATTCAATAGTTCAAATTCTTTTTTCCCTGTTTAATATTTTAAAACCAAATTTAAATCATATTTAAATCCAATTTATAATTTTAATTAATTATTGATATAGTGGTGAAAAGTGAAACCTGAAATATATATTGGTTTGGTGGGCCATGGGTAGTTTGGAGTATGTGGCGATCAGATAATGTCCCTATCGTGGGTAATGCCTTTTTACCACACCGACACTGCCACGTCACTGTTAACTTTTCCCATACAAAAAGACGCGTGATTTAATATATGAAATGCTATTTGCGGTCACAAAACTGCTATTCGCGGTTTATAACTAAACCCTCTAAAACTTTTAAAAATATGCAAAACCCCCCAAAACTGCAAATAGCAAAAAAAAAAAAAAAAGAAAATTCGAAAATTCGAAATCAAGCTTGAAGAAGGGTTGGGTTTCGATTTTTTGATGTAATTTTGACACTTTTATGTGTAATATGCATTGGGTAGGTCGATTACGGAACCAATTTCATGTTAAAAAGCCCTACAAATCGATTTGTAGGGCTTTTTTTTTTTCGCAAAAAACTGTTCAAACGCCCAAGATGGGCGCCCAAGGCGTGTACGAAAAAAAAAAAAAAATTTGCAGTGGACGCCCAACTCGGTCGCCCAAATGCAGCTGGCACGCCCAACTTGGGCGTGCCCTGCATGAATGGGCGCCCAAGTTGGGCTTTTACGCGTTTTGGGGGGGTTTTTAGATTTTTTTGAAAAGTTTTAGGGTTTTAGTGAAATAAAGTATTTTTTTGGGGGGTTTTGTTATAAACCGCGAATAGCAATTTTCAAACCGCAAAGAGCAATTCCCAATAATATTAATTTCTTTTAACTTATTATTTAGGATAAATTACAACCACCCCTGAAGTATGGTCAAATTACGAAAATCTCCATTATATTTGGGTAATTACAACCACCCATTAACTATAAATCTTCTTACACGTCCACCTTGCGGTTTCAAATTTAGTGGAATCTTCGAGATTAAAGGGAATATTATCACTTTTGTACCCATTTTATTCCATTCGATCTCTACATTTTGAAGTAAGATGATCATAATATGTATTTTTTGGCTTGTATATACATTAGATTGGGGTGCATAAAACACTATATTTTTACCCAAAATGAGTACAAACTAAAGCACATCCCACGAAATCTATATGATTATGTTGAATTTGGCACCATTAGGGTGGAGGTGTAAGAAAAAATCATAGTTAAAGGGATAAATATAATTATCCAAACAAGAGGAATTTTTTCATAAATTAACCATACCTCAGAGGTGGTTGTAATTTACCCTATTATTTATTAATGTCAAAAATAAAAAAATATTGCGCAAGAAAATTTCAAACTCTAGCTTTGAGCCAGTTGTATATAATTAATTGAATATTAAAAATTAATGCATCAATTTGATAAATTGAATTTCTCAATTATTTTATAATTTGCTGTTGATGAGGAATCAGTCATCCCACCTTACCAAATTCATGATGCAAACATGGTTGAACCAAAGGATATTAAACGAGTCCTTGTATATAAGCTGTTAAATAGAGTTTATAAGCTCTTTTATAGTGTTTGATAATTATTTATAGAAAAATAGGATAAATTACAACCATCTCATGAGCTAATGTCAAATTACGAAAAATCCTTTCATGTTTGAGTAATTACAACCACCTACATCGACTATGAATCTTCTTGCTCTTCTAGGTTATGTGTATTAATTCTCCAGTTTATACCCGTTTTAATCCATTCGAAATCCACTTTTGAAACAAGATGATCATAAGATGTGTCGCTTGACTTGTAAATATCAAATTGTGGTGTATCGGAAACTGTTTTTTTGCTCAAAATTAGTACAAACTAGAGAACATTCTATTGAATCTAGAAAATTATGTAGAATTTAATACTGCAAGAGTGGACGTGTAAGAAGATTCATAGTTGATGAATAGTTGTAATTACCCAAACATAAGGAGTTTTTTTCCATAATTTGACATTACATTAAGGAATTGATTGTAATTTACTTTTTTTATTTAAGATCATATAATAACTAAAAATAGTTTATAAGATGATTATTCAAATACTTAAGAAATATAACAGAACAACTTATCAAATACAAGAACTTATATTTCATTACTTTCAAACCACCGACCTATACGCCAAGGCCACTTATATTTCATTACTTTCAAACCTTTTTTGTATAATAATAATAATAAAAAAAAAGGAAATTAAAGAAGAAGAAAAAACTAAATCAAATTAGCTTCCACTTATTAAAATTAAAATAATAGCGAGGTTGATTGACCAAACAACATGTCAACGTCAACATACACAATATAAAGTAACTTGTATACAAGATTAAAATTGAGTTCCAACTATAAATAATATTTTTTAAAGATCATATTAAATTAAAATATAATCATAATATTTTTTTTCTCAAGTAAATGTGGATCCAAAGCAATAATATAATTATTTAATTAGTGGGCGCTGACCCCCTCCTCTCTGCATAACGTTTTGCGTAATCTCGTATCAGGCTTAAAATAATTATATATAATACCTAGATTTTGACGTTTAATTAATCAATTAATAAATAATCAATAATAATATAATCTGCGTCACCTTCATAATCATATAATTGACTGTGACATTTTGATTTGATCCCCCTTTCTGCGAAGTTTACAAAGATATTCATTCACATTCAAACAGTTGAGGGGGGCGATTTTTCGATTCCCAGTATTTTGTCGGGGAAGCGTCGCTTTCATCATCTCACTTGTCAATTTTTCATTTTTGCCCCTCTTTTTATTTTGTTGTTTCTGAAAGACCCCCAATTTTTTCCGTGTTTTGGGGTTTTCAGCATTCTAGAATTGGAAGAAAGCTTCCATTTTAGTGGCGGTCATCAAAATCTGGCTGCGTCTCTCTCCAATTTAGCTGATTGTAGCTTTTTTTTTTTTTTTTTTTTTCTGTGGAAAAGTTTGACGAATTAATTGTGATCTCAGTGGTTTTTTATGATCTCGGTGTTCGAGATTTCTCTGTGAGATTTGGAAATTGGTTACTGGGGTTTTATGCATGAATTGAATTTGGGGGAGGTACAGTAAATTTTTTTTCTCCATTTTTTTGATTGATGACTCAGTGAGTAGGTTGATTGATTTGATGAAGAACTCAGTGGGTTTAGGGTTATGTGATAAATCGAAATTGAAGTATAATTGGTAGGAAATGTTGTGGGTAGATTTGATTTAGAGAGGCTGTAGTGAGTGAGATGTCATCTGCATCTCCATCCCCAAATTCTCCTCCGGTAGCTGCCGCTCCGCCACCTCAGCCTTCTCCTTCTCCGCCGGCGAATTCTTCCCCACCGCCTCAATCGAATTCACCTCCTCCACAAACTCCTATTGCACCACCACCTCAGCCCAATTCACCTCCGCCCCAACCCAATTCTCCTCCACCGGACCCCC
>NW_012193969.1:1679476-1731240 GCF_000504015.1 Erythranthe guttata
CGGCACTGGAGGCACAGTCGCAATCGCATTGACACTCGGTTTCCTATTGCTCGGTATATTCGGAGTTGTAGCCTTCTGCGTGTACAAGCGTAAGAAAAAGCCCTCTGGGCAAAATGGTCATTACATCATGCCAACCTCCATTACTTCTTCCCCAAAATCAGGTTATTCAAATCTCTGCATGCACATATATTTATCATCCTTTTTTTTGCTTCTTTTCATATGCACTGCAATACGAAACTTAATCCGATTTGTTCCACAGATTCTGGCTTACTGAAAGAAGTGCAGATATCAATACCAAGAGACGGCAGCGGCTTGGGAAACTCGAGGTCGTTCTTCAGCTACGAAGATCTACTCGATGCTACTAATGATTTTTCGGACCAGAATTTCTTGGGTGAAGGTGGGTTCGGTTCTGTGTACAAAGGGATTCTTCCAGATGGTAGAGAGATTGCAGTTAAGCAGTTAAAGATTGGTGGAGGACAAGGTGAAAGGGAATTTCGATCGGAAGTCGAAATAATAAGCCGTGTACACCATCGCCATTTGGTTTCGCTTGTGGGATTTTGCATTTCCGATGAAAGGAGGCTGCTTGTTTACGATTTTCTCCCTAATAATACCCTCTATTTCCATCTTCATGGTACAACTCTTTAGTGCTTTATTGTGGAAAGAAGTGCATTGTTCTTTTTTTTTTTATAGTTGTACTTTTTTCAGGTGAAGGTAGGCCTGTAATGGATTGGGCTACACGTGTGAAGATAGCTGTGGGTGCAGCTCGAGGGATAGCTTATCTTCATGAAGACTGTAAGCTGTGGATCATAATTTTCTCTAAAAAAATCGGGAGTTTTTATATATTGTTTCCGTAGTAAATAATTTGGTGAAGCTAATCTCTTTCAGGCCATCCTCGTATTATCCATAGAGATATCAAATCATCAAACATACTTCTCGACAGCAACTTTGAAGCTCGGGTATGATGATTTTCAAACGAACCCTATTTTTATTTTTATTTTTATGTCCAAGAACTTCCAAAACAGAAACTGCTTTTGCAGGTTTCCGATTTCGGACTTGCTAAATTAGCTATGGAAACGAACACACATATCACCACACGTGTTATGGGGACCTTTGGGTGAGTTATATCATAGAAACAAATTAGATCTTCAAGAAATTAAATGTGGGTTTTTCCTTGTTCTTGATAACTAATATTTAATATATATTTTCGTTTTGAAAATTCAGATACATGGCTCCTGAGTATGCATCGAGTGGCAAATTGACTGAAAAGTCCGATGTATATTCTTTTGGAGTTGTGCTGTTGGAGTTAGTTACAGGACGCAAGCCTGTAGATACATCTCAGCCGCTAGGTGAGGAGAGCCTCGTCGAGTGGGTAAGTTCGTTAACCACAAAATCCTGTTTAATATTTAATATTTAATAGTTAATATTCATGATTATATATCACCTTGGTTTATATACTAAAAAATGAATAAAATTGTTGGACTAAACAGCACATAATAATATTTATGACGACTTTTCAGGCCCGACCGATATTAAGTCATGCACTGGAGACAGAGGAATTTAGTGGATTAGCAGATTCAGGGCTTGAAGGAAATTACGTCGAACCTGAAATGTTCCGATTAATCGAAGCAGCATCAGCTTGTGTTCGCCATTCATCTGCAAAGAGACCCACAATGGGACAGGTCAGCATTTTTTTTTTTGCAGTGGCGAAACTGAAATTTCTAAGCAACTTTTTATTTCGTCGGCTTCCAACTATTATTAATTAATTTTTAATTTTTACTTTTTAGGTTGTAAGGGCTTTCGACAACATGGCGACCTCGGATTTGACGAATGGAATGAAGGTGGGAGAGAGTGAGATATTTAACTCGGCGCAACAATCTGCAGAGATTAGATTGTTTCAGAGAATGGCGTTTGGTAGTCAAGATTACAGTACCGATTTTTTCAGTCAAAACAACAGCTTGAGTAGTGAAGGCAACCGCACAAATAGTCGAAGAAATTATAATTGAGTATGAAAAACAGCCACGGTGACTATATTGATTGTAAATGAAAATGGCGAAACTCGAGCCGGAAGTTTTTTTTTTTTTTATTTTTCGGTAGGGTCGATTCTTTTTGCTGTACATAGGAAGCAAAATTTTGTTTTTTCGTTAGCATCTATTTGTAATAAGGGCTAGGTTATTCATTTTTCTTTTCATGCTCTTCAACCTTGTGAGGGAAATAAATATGAAATTAATTCGACGATTTTGGTCGTGCATCGAATTTCTTGAATAGCATTTTTGGGAGTTGAATAACTGATCTTTCTACTTCTTGTCTAAATGCTTCAAATGGTCATAACACTATAAACAAACACAAGCGGGAGTTTACTTCTACAACCCAAAGGGTGCGAGTTTGGGATGAAATTCAGGAATTCAATTCGAGAAGTCCGTATTTTTCGCAGTCGGGATTTGGGATTAATATTTTAATACTCGAATCCAAGTGATTTGGGATCAATTTCAGGACTAGGGCGGGAAATTCCAAATTTAAATAAAAATAAATACTTTATAATCATACTATATTTGCTCTTGCAAAATTAAGAAATATAACATATAAAGATTATACAATCAATGGATTATACTATTAATTCCAAAAGTGGTGATAAAATATATTATGACCAAATTATTTTTCCTTTTTTGTTTTTGACGAAATTCAATTTCAAAATTTTGACGACGCCACTGCACCACCCGATTGCCACCCCATAATTCTATACCGGGATTCGGAAAATCTCAAAATCTGAAAACTCCAAAATTTCCCCTTCCAAATTACAAAAGAATGCCAACCCCTACAAATACATCGAACGTAAACCTATAAACATGGCTGGTAAAGCTCGTGTTTTGCCCAAAAAAGAAAACCAAAAAAAAAAAAAAAAAGGGAGGGTAAACCAGGTAGAGTGATCATCGAATGTTTGAAAGACAAGTTTCCTAAGAATCTAATTTTGAAATGTAGAATGCAAGTTATTAGCTAGCTAGGCTGGGATAGCTTATTATGTTTTCCTTAGCTTAGGAAACAAACAATTAATAATAACTTAATTACAGTTTTCGATGCACAAAAGAATATAAAGTCATTGACTAACACACAAAACAAATAATATTTTAGCTTCTCAGCATGTTATTTTCATTGCTTCACACATCATTCATACCCTTCCAACAAGCCAAATAATACCTTATTCCCTTTTTCTTTTCAACAAATTAAATATAATGGCTTCCTCCAATCATCACCTTCTTCTTCTTCTTCTTAATTATTTTTCGAAGAAAAAAATCGAAAAAGAAAATCAACATGGAAGATGGAAACATGATTGCTGCAGATTGCATTGTCATATGTTGTTGTTGCCAATGTATGATCCTCCAAATCATAATCTTCATACTAGTCAAACTTCCAAACAAACTACTCAAAAAGACGAGAGAATATGCCAAAAGATTCCGATCCCAACGGAGAAAGAGACGAAGAACAAAGAAGATTATCACGCAGATTGAAATAACGACGAGAAAAAGATACGACGAAGACAGCTTAAGTGCAAGTTTTGGAAATTCATTCAGAGTCGAATCGTTTCGGTTTGGTAGTAGTTGTGATTGCATGCATGAAATAGAGAGCGTTTTGGAAGATTTTTCGAGCAGGGGTGAATTTGCTTTCGGAAGTTTTTGGGGTGGGGAAGCTTCTAGAAGTTTCCGATCTTGCTGTCTGAACGAGGAGGTGCTTGATTACGACAACGTTGGATTTCGTTTGATGGAATTGTTTGGCGGAGCAAATTTCTCTTGTCATCATTAATATTTAGTTCTTGAAAATTTCTCGTTGATAATATATATCGTTCAGTATATATATATTCTTCTCTTATCATTTCATTAGGATAGATAAATAAATAAATAAATACCCCAATTAATTAATTAATCTCCTTTTAAACAGAGTTATTGAGATTACAATAGTCAATAGTAGCTTATTTATGATGACAATTTTGCAGATGAAATAGGGAGATCATTTATTTTCTCAAAAATTAAAAAAAAAAGAAAAAGAAAAAAAAAATTGGAAGATCATTTATATCTTCCCCTCGAAACGACGTCGTTATTTCCTCCAGAATTTGTTTTTTTTTAATAGAAAATCTCCAGAATTAATTCAAAAAATCCCATCTTTAACCACAGTTTATTCTCCCAGACCCAGCCGTCTTCTTTCAACCCGCCGCCGACGGCGTCGCCGCCGCTAACGCCGTCTTGGGTTATGACACGTTGGCATCTGCAAATTTTCGCTCACTCTTCCATCCTCTGAATCTTGCATTTCTTCAGTATTCCTTCGCTCGCTCCCCATAATCTTCCAAACGTACATCTTTTAGTGCAACTCACCTGTTCGACAAAATTCCTCAATGAAAATTTCCTATTAATTTCTGATCCAAAAAATGCCGTTAGCCCATGCAAACTTCTGCTCACTCTTTCGTCCTTTCACTCGTGCATTTCTCCACTATTCCTCATCTCCTCCACAAGAATCCCTTCAAGAATCCATACTCGCAGCAATCGAATCCAAGACATACCACAAAATACCTGACCTCCTCAATAATTCCTCTTCTCGAAATCCAAATCCATTCTCATCTCTCTCCACACTCTCCCCAAGCCATAAATCCCTCGTCATAGACGAAATTCTTCAGTCCTTCATCTCCATCCGCCCCCGCTCCCGCCCCAATTCCGCCTACTCCCACCTCCTCTCCTACATTCTCGACACCCCAAACCCTCTCCCTCTTGCCCTCGCCGTCATCCAACGCACCCTCCGCTCCGGCTGTCTCCCAGTCCCACAAACCCATCTCCTTCTCTCCAATGCGTGGGCACTACGCCTACAAACATCTCAAGACACCGTTCAAACCCTCCTATCGGAAATGAAATCCATCGGATATTCTCCGGATTGTGGTACCTGCAACTACCTCATTCTCTCTCTCTGCAAAGTCGATCGCCTCGAAGAAGCTCTTGGTGTCTTGCGTGGGATGGGGAAAGTGGGGTGTGTTCCGGATAGGGATAGTTTCGGTATTTTGCTTAGTAGGATGAGCGAGCTGAGAATGATTCGTGGGGTTGTGGAGATGGTGAAGGAGATGGTGGACGTTCACTTATTGAGTCCGAGAAAGGAGACAGTTGTGAAAGCGGTGGATGCTATGAGGGCGAATCGGGAAATAACGAGGGCCGTTGAGATGATTGAGTTCTTGGAGAGTAAGGGTGTGGATGTTGGATTTGACGTGTATGAGTTGGCTCTCGAGGGTTGCTTGGAGGTTCGGAGGTTCGTTTTGGCGGGAAAGTTTGCCATTAAAATGACTGACAAAGGGTTCATACCATATATAAGGGTGCGGCGGAGGGTTTTCGAGGGTTTGGTTAGCGTTGGAGAAACGGGGCTTGCTTCTGCTGTGAGACAGAGGTTTGCAGAGTTGAAATCTTGAGATTTTTTTTTTTTTTTTTTTTTTTGGGATTAATTAAGCTCTATGTTGCATTCTTGATTTTGTATTGTAATATATTACAGTGCATATATATACATCATGTGTCTAAAAAGAAAGGCTACGAAAAGGTAAGTAATAATTATAAAAGGGAATCGTGAGCTAAAATACAAATGAATTAAAGAATGAAACTAATTACACGATACATGATACATGACAACTATAATGTTTCTTGTTTTGCATCGAGTTCGTCCTTGATGTCTATAACTACATGTAAATCATCGAGCTTTTTTTGATCCTTTGAAGAATCGAGTTTTCGAAAACGGGCTTTTTGGGAAAGTTCATCTACAGATGCCGATATTCTCTCGATGCATTCAATCACATCCACAAGTATGGATGTTGTGACAAGAGGTGGCATGATTCTTCCGAGGTCGATTTTGGTGGGACCCAACAGTAATGACGAGCAGTTTTGGAGTACGATTATGAGTTCATCGGCTGCCGATTTCGAATTACTTATGTGGATTTGAGCAGCCGATAATTGTGGAACAGTCATCCCTTTTGTTGCGGAGGCTAATTCTTTCAGGGCCTTTCCCAATTCCGTGCTCAGTTTCTTGCATTCCGGTTCGATTTTGAGATCGAATTCCGATTCCAATTCCTGAGGTTTGGAGTTGATGCAATATCCAGTGCTAATTAGTGTTTGGATATGATTGGCACATTCTCTTGTAAGAACTCCAAGCTCCAAGTAGTGTTCCCATGGATGATTATATCTAAATTCACCATGAGGAGGCTCCCACCATGCAAAATTTGCCTGAAAATATATAATCCATTTTATTAACTCAATATATATATATATAAAAAAAAAAAATTAGTAACAGGTTTAATTTACTAACCAAGGATTCCTCGTTTACTTTTGAGTCTAGCACAGTTTTATGGTCTTCCAGATACTTGTCAATCTTATCAGTAGAAAGTTCATCACCATAGCCTGTATAAATATTTAATATATAGTTAATAATTAATGAAATACACATTATGAATTTAAAAAAAGAAAAAATAATATATTAATTCAGATCCATACCTAGGAAGAAGGTGGCAAGCTTATCAATATTTCCAGAGACGAGAAGATGCAAATCTTGACCCGCCCAAACGGGGCAAACGGATACGGATACTAGGATGCAGATTGCGCCGCCCATGAAAATGGTGCTCAATCTTTGATGGCCCAATATTGAAATCTCGGTAACACGGTAACCCAATATCGCTACTAAAGTGAACGTGAGTATGAATATAACCACTCCATGATCGTATTTGCTTTTTATGCTCGGGATAAATCGCATATACGTTGATGCTGCAGCTGCATATATTTAAAAAAAAAATCTTAATAATTGAATAAAATTTATTATTTTAAATTTTCAACGGGAAATAGATCAGAAATTCGTTTAATTACGTACCTAAAAGAAAGACCAAAATTCCAAGAACGATCGCCTCTCCTTTGTCACCGCAAAGTCTGGCTAGATACCCTGCTCCGACCCCTAAACCACCGGCAACCAATGTTGCTGCACCACTATTTAAACATTTCGAGAATAATGCACCTGAAAAAAAAAAACGAAAAGGGTATTTAAATTGAATAAAAAGAAATATGTTATATACGAACGAAATTAAAATAAGTTTCATGTCTGTATTAATAATAAGGTTTAACGGTGCTTACCAACGCTACTAAATTCGAAAACGACCACGACAGTTAAGACAGCCGACATTCCCGCTTGTCCGAACAATCCATCGTACAGCGGTCGTAAGTAGTAGAGGAAAGAGACGAGCGTGATAGCCAATCCAACTTTAACAGAGTGTATAATTCTTCTCCGGTCTTCATCCTCGATTTTCGCAATTTCCGTAACTTTGGATTTATCGAACTTTTCATAACTGCCCTTGAAGAAATTGTTAACTCTCTCACATATTGCAGATCCTATTTTCTCTTGCTTTTCTGAATATTCAATTGTATTATTCATCTCCATTTTTTACACGTACTAATCAAGAAACAAGAAAATTTGAATTTGTGCTCGAATTTAAAAGCAGATTGCAAAGAGTAGTATATACTTTCTGCAGAATAATTTGAAACAGAGAAAATTAGGGTAATTGTGAAATTATGGTGGTGCTTGCGAATTTATAATGTGATGAGTTTTGATAGTTTCCTTAAATTAATCCCAGTTTTCAAGTATATATGGTAATTCTTATTTATGGTAATAATATGTAGTTTGTGTTTGACAGCCTGGAAATTCGTCAAAATATATTTATTTTAACTGTACTTGTAGGCTTTCGATGTGCTGTAATTAAGTTGTAAAGAGATACTAATTTTTTTTTTTTTCAAAATTCAAGATTTTATAATTACCCTCAACCGTCTTAATTTTTGGCTGATGATTCCTATTATAATTATATTACTTACCTTTTAGTAATATTTCTTGTTAGACACATGATATATATATATGTACTATAATTATAATATATTAGAATACAAAATCAAGCATGCAACGAAAAAAGAAAAAGCACATAGATCTTAATTAATCTGAAAAAAAAAAATGAGAATTCAAGAACATCAATTTCTCAAGATTTCAACTCTGAAAACCCTCGAAAACCCTCCGCCGCACCCTTATATACGGTATGAACCCTTTGTCAGTCATTTTAATCGCAAACTTTCCCGCCAAAACGAACCTCCGAACCTCCAAGCAACACTCGAGAGCCAACTCATGCACATCAAATCCAACATCCACACCCTTACTCTCCAAGAACTCAATCATCTCAACGGCCCTCGTTATTTCTCGATTCACCCTCATTAAACCTTGTAGTATACGAAATTACAACCCTCACCCTTTATGTTAATTGAATTCTTGCTCTTTCTTGATGTTTAGAGTAATGTAATGTCCGAAAAACTTAGGTTAACAGTTTGCAATCGTATCAAATCATTCGATTCAAACGAGCCTTAGTAGTTCGTAAGCAACATTAAAGAATCAAAAGACATAGCCTCTATCTCTCTATATCATTCCTTATTCTGTTATTACAGCGTATACGCCTTTCTTACCACCGAACGATAAAAATATCGAATCGTACAAAACTACATAAAAAGAATGAATAAATAAATATAAAAAAATTTACAAAACTAAGGTGCCAACAAAATGGTTGGTACGATACAAAACATACGGCACACGTCGGAGTATTAGACTTCTTCCTGTACAAAACCTCGCATTCCTATAAACCTCTACGTATATATATACTTATAACAACGTTATCTGTCTTCCAAAGGATTTGTTCTCGCCAAAGAACGTGCAGTAAAGCCGACGGTAGTCGTCTTAATCGACCTCTGTCTCACCATTCTGCAAAACTCAGGGTCTTCGCCTCGACCCTCGTACCTTATCCACTGTATCATACCGTGGTACATCGGAAAGAATCTCATCTGGATCGCATCGTACACAAAGTAAGGCACTAGAGCCGACACGACCACGAAAAGCGTCACTAAATAGAACATCGGATTCGGCGCGAGCGACTCGACAAACACCTTGTACGCGGTGGTGGAAAGACTGGGCGGCATCGCCCCGTAGGCCAGGAGGAATAGGTACCATAGGGCGATCCCGCCCCATATGACCACGTGCTGGATCAGCGTGAAGTAGCTGATCGCGAGCGCCATCTGGCAGTTGACCACCCATACGACGCACGTGTACATCGTCGCGCCTAGGATTTGGTACTCGGCGATTTTGCCGTCTTTGTTGAAGGCTTGCGGACTCAGTGCGGTTGTGCAGAGGAAGAAGATTATGACGGCGCTTATTACTCCGTTTAGCATCCAGCCGAATATACGGCGCCAGCTGAACAGGACGTTTTGTACGCCTTCTTGGTACAGTAACGGAAACTTGAGGCAAAATCGAGCGGATACATCTTGATCGAAGACCCCGAGAGCAATAACCGGTAATGAAGTGAAGAACACATTGTAAAGAGACAAAAACCAATCGTTGTACGCGGGTTGTCCGGAAAACGACGCGTAGGCTTCGTACAAGAATACGGTGAAACCGAAAGTGATGTTTTTGTAGAAGAAGTAGCAAATCTGCACGAAAAAAAATAAAAAATAAATAAATAATAGAAAGTGAAGTTATTTTATAATGTATAAGAAGTAAATGTTTTTAAGACAATAAAATTATACCATTGTCGATATCCTTCGGTAGCACCAATGTCCATGCACCAAAAGCAAGCGCTCCAAAAATCTGAACTGAGCAATTGCGATATCGCTCGACATCACCGCCTGGTAAAATTTTGTCGAAGAATTTAGTAAAATAAAAGATAAAAAAGGATTATTTATAATTTTTGTAACAAAAAAAAATATGAAAAATATTTCTAACCTGCATTCCTTCGACACCACTGATTCCGATTCCGATATCAGCTTCTTGAAGCATTCCCACGTCATTGGCTCCATCACCGATTGCTAAAGTTGTCTTCCTTGTTCCTTCTTTGACAAGTCTTGTTACCTATTTATAATCATAAGAAATTATTTTGAGGGTAAAAAAATAAAAAATAAATCGGAAAAAAAAAATTGAGAATTTTTAACTCACCAGTGCCTTCTGTTTTGGCGACGAGCGGCAGCAAATAACAGAAGCACAGCTGATTGCGAGTTCGAGAAATAAATCTTTAATATCGTCTGCTAATGCGTACGTAAGGGATTTTCCGTCAATGATCAATGCGAAAGCCTCGGAATTATTTGAATTAGCAACTTGAGCCTTTCCTTCGGTAATTTGTCGAAGCACACTCTGCTTCGACGCCTAAACAAAATAAAAACGAAAAAATTTCGGAATATCAGTAACCTTTTATTACTTTCCTATTTAAACGAAAGTAAGTGTTGTTACCTAAAAGAATACAATAAAAGAAAATGGAATTAACCTTTGCAATGGCATTCTTTTCTCCCTCTTTCTCGAGTGATTTGATCTCGGGACTCTCTAATATAATCGTAATTTGTTTCATTCCTTGTCTGAGTAAGCTACAAGCATATCTGCAAGAAATACGTCGAAAATTCATTAGTCATAGTTAAAATTAAATAAAATAACAAGAAACTCTGCTGAGAATACACACACACACACACATACCCGATGTTAATGGCGGTTTCCATTTTATCCCCGGTCAAAACCCATAATTTTATTCCCGCTTGTGCAAGTTTGTCGATACATTCCGGAACCTAACCAAAAAAAAAAAAAAAAAACTAATCAGCATTCGACTAATGATTATTATCATAGCCTAATTAATTATCTAAATTATATTATATTATATTATATATATATATATATATATATATATATATATATATATATATATATATATATATATATATAATGTTTTTTTCCACTCACCCCTTGTTGGAGCTTGTCCTCGACAGCAGTAGCACCGAGAAGAATCAAATCTTTTTCCACTTCTTCGGTGACATCATCAATCAATGTCTCACGATCAACGCTTATCGAATTTTTTGCCTCCGTGAATTTCTCATCGAACGCTCTATATTCATTTTCGCTAAGTTCTCGATAAGCAAGAATCAATGTCCTCAATCCCGCATCGGCGTACTCATTCACATGCTCTATAGTTTCTTCTTCGAAATACCTTCCATTTTTAGCCAGCCTCTCAAACATGACACTGCATGCAGAAAAGCCGTTAATTCGAGCGCATAAGAAATAATTTCTCAAAAGGAAAAAAAACGAGCTAGAGTTGCTAAAGTAACCAACCTGTCAGCACCTTTGCAGAGTAACAGCAGCTTCCCTTCCTCATCTCTTACTATCACAGACATTCGCTTTCTCGTACTATTGAATTCCAACACATTCAACAGCTTGTACGTTCTGTACCGAACATAATATATTTTTTAATTTTTTTGTTTCAAAATACGAAAAAAAATAATAAAATCCCACGAAATTCAAGATTTACTAAAAATAATACCTTTCGACTCTTTTTCCAGAAATGGGATCCAGCTCATTAATCGAAACAGTCGTTTGCGTTCGTTTAAAGAACTCGAATCCAAGTTCTCTAGCTGCAATAACAAACGCAGATTCATCGGGTGACTCAGCTTCATAAGTAACCTTCCCCGTATTTTCATCAACATCGGGTATTGCAGTATGACAAACAGCCAATAACCGAAAGAATTTCTGAATAATATCCGAGTGCTTCTCGTTCGTCCAGTTCCCATTGGTCATTCTCTCGTCGAAAAAGTTGAAACCTTTGACCGACGATCTTTTAGGACTTTCAAACGGTTGCTCTCCACCTTTCCCCTTTATAATCAACGGAGAACCGTTTCTTTTCGCCATAGCCTTTTCAACCTCGGTGAAACCGTATCCATAAGCAGTGCCAGCTACCGAACATTTAATGAACTCCATCGAATTGCATGTCAAAGTGCCCGTTTTATCCGAAAGAATCGTATGAACCTGGCCCAATTCCTCGTTCAGATTCGAAGTACGTGCATGGGCTGGCCTATCGGCTTCCTCGTAGTACATATGAACATCCCTATTGATAAAGACGCTCTGTAGTACTTTAACAATTTCTATCGAGACGTATAAAGAAATCGGAATCAAATAACTGTAGAGCAATAATGCGGTCAAGAAGTGAAATACAGCAGCAAGTGGAGCTCGATTTGGATCGAAGAAAACATCAGCATCTTGTGGTTTTAGATACCACCTTTTATGCCCGCCTTCCAGGTCGTCTTTCGTTTTGATACCGAAATAAACCGATCCAATAAAAGCCATCAAGAACAGAAGACCGAATAAGAAATAGATTATTCTATCCATTTTCTTCTCGATTTTGCTTCTTTTTGAGGGAGGGTTTGTCGAGTTCTGAATAACCTTTGTGTCGTGTCCCGTGAAAATAACGGCTCCGTAAATGTGGTCCGTGTTTCGGAGCTTTGAGTCTCGGAGTAAGAGCTGTTGAGGAGAGAGAGAATATTGTTCTTCTTGAAATTCCATTGTACCGACGAAACTGTATAAATTGGCATTGGGGTCTTCGCATTTGACGATGGCTCGGAAATTTCTGAGGTCGTTTAAGGATGCCGTGGCGTCTAATGATTGCTTGAGCTTCAAGTTTGTCTCCCCGTCGAGATTCATCGTCTCGACATAGCAGACAGCATCTTCGTAACTCGATGAGAGAAGGACTAAATCTGCTGGAAAGAATTGATCTTTTTCAACCTTTACTATATCGCCTACTTTTAGATCTTTCCACACGGTTTGCTTGAAACTTCCGTCGCCTTGGTGCACCTTAACCTTTCGATTATTCATCTCAATATCCTGAAAAAAAAAATAAAAAAAAAAATCAGAAGATCCGAAAATGCCGTCTGCTACTAGTACTACATTAAGAAACATTTATCCGAAAACGGAAACAAGAACTAAACATTATATATATCAAATGGAGCACAATTAGAATTATTTCTCGAAATAAAAATCCGAACTTTATACTATAAAATCAAACTTTCTCATAAGCCTAATGTAGTAATGTAATAATTTCTTTAAAAGGGCTTACATTAAGAAACATTTGTCCGAAAACGGAAACAAGAACTGCGCATTATATATATCAAAATGGAGCACAATTAGAATTATTACTCGAAATAAAAATCCGAATTTATACTATAAAATCAAACTTCCTCATAAGCCTAATGTAGTGATGTAATAATTTCTTTAAAAGGGCTTACAGAAATTGAAAAAAAAAGACACAGTCAACATCAAATCTGAATCCAAGAAAATACCTGCTGATTTCTATGCCAATCTTCAATACCCTCTTTAACCATGGTTGCTCCAATAACTATGATTAGTGGGATGATGGCACTGACAGCAGAATAAGGAGCAAGTGATGTGAAAGACAAGATACCAGTAACCAAGAAATAAAAGTTAGCAACTCTCCTAAACTGCTCAAACAGAGATTTGGGCAAGAAAGTAGCAGCTGTGTATTTGGTGCTACTGACATAATTTGTCGCATACTGTCTGAAACTTGCATCCAAACAATCTGGTTCGTTGCAATAAACCACTCTTGAAAAACCTGGTCCCCCAATCTGGGACTGGTCTTCATCTTTTGGTGCACTTTTGCCACATTTGAATGAGTAGATCTTGCTGAAATGTATCTTCTTTTTACTACCACTTTTCATTCTTTGGTTGAAACTAAGATCTTGGCTTTTGTTTTAGAACAAATACAGAAATGCACCACTGATAATTCTCAGAATTTATAAAAAAAAATTAAAAATTGAGTCT
Source organism: Erythranthe guttata (assembly GCF_000504015.1). The sequence goes on from NW_012193969.1 coordinate 1,693,139, forward strand.
TTAGTTAAAAATTGAGTCTTTTTCACCAAGAAAGGGCTTGAAGTTTGAAACCCCCCAACAACTCGAAAAACCCAGCTGTCTAAATAATTAAAAAATAAAAAAAGAATAAATTAGAAGAAGAACTTCACCAAAAATGGCTTGGAGAAAGAATATACAGAGGTCAAGAGAGAGAAGATCAAGATTCAGACATAACACACAATCAGCACACAGTGGGAGGCGTAACTGTAGTCCACCACCTTCAAAATCGGAGAAGAAAGAAAAAAAAAAAGCTTCAATCTTTGTAGTTCAAACAGAATGTTCTTGGGCCAAAAATTATGGTTAAAAAATTAAAATAAAGATTCAATTTTTATTTCTGTAGCTGAAACGAAATAAAGTTAAATGTATATAAAAAAGCAGGAGTTGCTGCCTTACTTTAACTTTAAATATACAATATAGAAGATGCTGATGTGGGCGTATCAAAAATTAATTAGAGAAGATGTTGAGAAAGTGGTAGATGCAAATTATTCACGCATTTGATTTTTCCTTTTTAGCAGGCAGGCCACAATAGCTTTGAACATTGACTTGGATCTATCTCATGCTTTGACTTTTCCCGCAAACGTTGGATTTGCGCCTAAGCACACGCGCATTGGCAATTCAATTTTAATTTTAGGGAAATTAAATTAGAAATTTGAATATTCATAGTGGGAAAAAAAATAATAAGATGAAGAATCTGATGGGGGTTGCTTTATTTTCACACATTAGGGGCTGCGAATTTTCGCGGGAGAATAATTTTATAATTTATACTAAATGTAATTAAATAGAACCAACTTAGAGATGATTAATTGCGTGAAGAATTTTTTTTTTTTTTTTTTGAGGTTTAAAAAAGTCTTTGTAATCATATTTTAAATCGGGGAAAAAAACAATAAGGAGATAATGCACGGCGAGTACTTAACAGCTGTTAAACGGAGTGACGGAAGGAATGACGGCATCCATGTTAATTCCATGCAGAAAAATGAGAAATAAGCATGCCTAGATTTAATTAGGATAATATAATATGCATATATATTTTTTTTAATTTGATTCAAAATCTTTATTTTTAACCGTAAAAGATTAATTAATTAATCAATCATATTATTGTTGCATAAAATCTAGAGACTGTGGATGCTGCCATCATTACAGATTTGTCCTTGTTACGCGGACGTGCTGAATTAATTGTTTCACAAGAAATTAAAAATAAAACAAATAAATAATAATTATAATAACGGAATTTCATTTAATTAGGACGGTTTCTAGAAATATCCCTAAAAGTCATGCAGACTTTGGTGTGAAATTTTATTCACGTACAGAAATATCTCCCTCCCTTCCTAGATAAGTGTCGTTTTTCACCTTGGCATAAATTTTTGGAATTTCAATAAATATGTCTTGATTTTAGGAAAGTATATATTGATGGACCAAAATACCCTTGTTTATTAATTAATGCTGGAAGATTGCTGCAGAGTTAATAAGGGTAAAAATGAAAAATAAGCAATTAATGCAGTATTGGAATTGTAAAGTGACAGATAATATGGAACAAAATAAATTCTCAAAAGAGACAGATATTATGAAACAGAAGAGGGAGTATCTCATCTGAGATTAAAATTTCAACAAATTTTATTTTCACATTAAAATGGTTCTAAATTGCCTATACTAATAATGCTGCTATCTTAGGTAATTTCCCGCCCTTTTTTTCTAGAAAAAATAGTTAATTACCCAATGTGATCAGGTTCGATAGGTTTATTATATTTCAAGGGTAAATTACGTCCGCCTCCCTGAAGTGAGGTTAAATAACGAAAAAAACCCACTTTTGTTTAGGTAATTACAACCACTACCGTTGACTATATATGAATCTTCTTGCACGTCCATCATTATGGTGTCAAATTCAATATAATCATCTAGGTTATGTTGAATGTTCTTTAGTTTGTACTCATTTTGTACAAAAATACGATTTTTGATGCACCACAGTATGATATTTACAAGTCAAGAAACATATCTTACGATCATCTTGTTTCAATATGTGGAGCTCGAATGGGATAAAACGGGTACAAACTTGAGAATATTCCACATAATCTAGAAGATTCTGTTAAATTTGACACCGCAATGGTAGACGTGTAAGAAGATTCACAGTTGAGCGGTTATTATAATTACTTAAACATGATGGGTTTTTCCGTAATTTGACCTTACCTCAGGGGTGTACATAATTTACTCTATAAACAAAGGCAAACTTATTGTTTATGATAAAATTACCCTCAGACGATTTAATCTCAATTTTTGAATGTAATCCTAATTTAACTCAAATTTTATCAATTTTGACCGCAAAAATTCAAATGGACGCTTGTCCTACCCTAAATTTACACGTAATCGCCCAGAGCAAAGAAAAAGAAAATCTAAATCGAAGTTGACTTCATGAAATTTCCGTGAAAGTTTTGTTCTTTTGTTGACTATACTGCATCACTTAGTTATGTGTAATTACAATATTAGAGCCCATGTGCATCATTAATTAATCTTTGCTTTATATCCATTAATTAAGTCAACAATGAATTGATCAAATTTATACCATTCAAGTAATATTAAAAGAAATTATATTATCCAATTGGTCAACAAAATAATGAGTTGACTCGATATCTTGAACAATTATTCTAAGCATAAGGTTACTTTGTTTGGCTATACTTCTTTAGAAGGTATTATTTTAAATTCATTAGATATTATATCTTATTACAAAACTAAATTTTCAAAATTTATAAAAAAAGGTATAATATAGTTGAACTGAACTTTAACTTACACGATTACTTGATGAATTAATCCTTAAACGAGTTTTAAAAAGATGGTTGATTTCTGTTTAAGCAACTGACTACCAATCCTGGAATGAGAATCATTATTATTATTATATATATATATATATATATATATAACGCGACAAATAGAGTGATCTTTCACAAGTACAGTATTGATAATACTAATTAATATACAATAAATCAACTGTGACGTCACTTTCAGGTATGTGAAAGAATATATATATAATTAATTAATTATATTTTTTGAAGTAGTCAAAAGCAAAAGGTTAAAAGTAATATCATGAAGTTAAATTTAATCATTTAAACTAATGTGAGACAATAAATCGAAATATGAAATACGATATTATGTATACTTGTGGTTGGAGTATACTAGTTTTTTAGAGCTATTAATATACTTCATCGGTTTTATTTAAGTGTCGTTTTGCAATTTCAAAATAATACATATTTTGTTTCAACTTTACCCTATCATTGTTGACAGATTAACGAAGTAATAAAAAGAGATGAAAAACAATAAAGAGAGTAATCTTGTCAAAATAAATCGACCAAAATCAGGAATATTTAATAATATTTTCAATTAATGTGCAATAGCCTTAAAAGACACAAACTATTATAGGTACCCAAAAAATTTGATAATCAATTTGATATTTTTGAGTTGAAATTGCTCTGAGTGAACATAATACATCGACTAATTCATCGACTCCATAATTAGTGTCTATTATTTGTATACATATATGTAACTATTTTATAGAAAATGTTCATCTATTGATGTCATGACGGAAAATTAATTAAATTTACTTGATATTCGATTGAAGATTGATTGTTCCGTTAAAAATCTATTTGAACTCGATTCATTAGCATGCAAACTAAGTTTGGATGCATGCTTTCCCAATTTTCACCAATAAGAGATATGAAACTCATCAAAGCTAGATTGGATTGAAAACGATTAAACACGTATAAAAATTAAGCTACTCAAAATCAATAGATCCATTAAAGCTCAATCACAATTTTGAAACTCGTCTTTGACTCAACTCGAATATTAATGCTAAACGCCTTACGAATACATAGATCAAAAAAAAAAAAAAAAAAATTGTGCCGAATTTGAAATATTTTTGTGGTTGGGTAGATTCTACTACTATGAGGTGTTGCTACTTTCAACATATATAAATTATGTACCAACTACCATTTATAGTCTAGTATTAGGTTTTTAGGCAATATTAATCACATATGAAAATGTAGTTTTACCTAACCTAGAAGGCCCTTAATCCCTTATATATATATATATATATATATATATATATATATATATATATATATATATATATATATATATATATATATATATATATATATATATCGTTTTATAAAATAAATTTTTAGATATCAAAAAAAAAGTTTATTAATATTAATTACTAAAAGAGGATTAATAAATCCACCACATATGGTAATCTACATAACATTAGGTGGAACCCCCACCTAAATTGGCCCATAATCTACGTAACATTAGTTGTACGTAAAACGGTCTTCTGCTGATCTCTAACTATTTTGTGGTCTAAAATCGTTAAAAACATGGAGTTCCTTTTCTTTCGTTTCGATTATGACTTATAATTGAATTATATTTATACAACTTGTTTTTAAATTTTTAGAGATAATAATACAACAATATTCAAAATCATCGTATTCAAGTTCTTCTAGCGATGTATCATTTTGGAGCCATAATCAAGGTTTCTTGAAATCCTACACTTGGTAATTACTTCAGTACTAGATAAAAAATATCACGTGAAAAATTTCAACGCAATCACACATATAAAAATAATTAAGTAAGACACGTCACTAAATTGTTTCAAACTAATGACTCTTAATATTATTTATTATGTAATATAATTAACAGGCATATAGCTAAATTTTTAAACAATAATGAAATGTAATCAACACCAATTTTTATTTTAAATTAGTAAAAAGTAGGATGAAGATTTAATTAATTCCCTCGAAAAACTTAACTCGTGTGCATAAATCAATCAACTGTGCTACCTAATTCCAAACAGTTATAGATCGATCATACGTATGTCAATACGTATGTAGATCTGTGTATATAAAAATAGATGTATATATATAATATATAATATATAATATAAAATACATTATGATCGACAAGCACTGGTGACGTGGGAGAATCATAAATTGAAACTGATGAATCTCCGTTCACGTTGTAATAACTAATAAGGATACAAAGTTTTCTTTCTTTATATTAATTTTTTTTTAGAGTGACGCGTATAAATTTGGCGTTTACTATAATTACTAATTATCAAGGGAAATAATATCTGAAAACACGAGTCCCGTCAATATCTATCGACGTGGTTTTAGGCGGTGTTTGTAAAAGCTTATTCAAAAGCAGAAGCTAGTAATTACGAGTTAAGTTGGTATTAAGTTGTTATTCTGTAAGATTTGGTGGTATTTGCAAATATTTTGGAAATTGAATTTAGATAAAAAAAAAAACGTCTAGAGGTGCTTCGAAAAAACAGCTTAAAACAATTTATTTTAAGAGAAGCAAAAACAAAAATTGATTTTGCAAACACCGAAAAATAAATTATAAGCAAAAACAACCTCAGAAGTTGCTTCTAAAAGCATTTTTAATTTCATCCTATAAAAATTATAAGAATGAATGATCAATCATCTTTAAATTTTCAAGTTATGAACACAATTATAATTGTTAAATTAAATATCCGCGACATAAAAAACCATACCAAAATCGGAGCGTGTTGTCTAAATATCGGTAATTTTATTTAATACTATTTACTGTGTGGTCCTTCCGTTTTGCAAAATATGATATTCTTAGCATATTCGCGCAGACCACAATTGGCATTATTGATGATTTGATTCCATGTTATTGTCATGTTAAAAATCATAATTAAATTAGTTTTTGCCATCTTTATTTTCATAATTGGCGTCTTAGTGAGAATTATTAACTGGATTATGTTACATTATCACATAAGTCCAACAAAAAGTGGAGGCCCAACTTCAATTTTTATTCAAATATTAACAAATAATTATAATATTATATAATCAAGAAAACATTCCAAAATAACACTAGTAATCTTAATTTTTAATCTTGGATTATAAATATACCATGAAAATGTTAAAGAAAATATTTTACTTCACTAGTTTATAAGTGATAGTACTTTATCTTGATCCTAGTCGATTTAATTTGCAAAATATTAAAATTTATAAAATATATTCGAGATATTTTTTACCCATACTAGTGATAAGGAAATCAGTTGACTGACATTGAATATAAACATAGTTGTTAAATCTTAAACCGAATCATAATCGATTCATCAGAAATTTCAAATCGTAATAAGTCGTAAATTTTTTATTCTTTCAAAAATAATATAGATAAAATAATGATACACAAATATCTTAAAGAACTTATACTGCTATAATAAAATTCTCTGTCTTCTAGAATTTATACAGTTCAACTATAAAAGTTGTATCATAACACGTTAAAATGGAAATTCTATAAACGTCGTAACAAAATTTTCAATACAATATATATCAAGAAGTTCAATAAAATTCAAAACTAAAGATAACATATATAATTAATTGTCATAGTACACGCATTTTCTAAGGCACGACAATTTTGGTATGCCGAATACGACTTATATCATGAGCGAAGCTGGTGATTGTTTCGAGAGCCATCGTTTAGCTTCAAAAAAAAAAAAAAATTTAGTTCGCATCAGTTGGAAGAGATCGAATGAAAGATAAGATAAGTAGTTATTAACATGTTTGAGAAATAGTAAAAAGAAAAAACTTTTAGCATATTGGAATTTGAAGGAATGAACTTTTAGCTAAGAGATATTTCTACCTTGTCCTTTTTCCTTATTTAAATTCCATATGAATGACTATAAGCTAATTTAACACTAATTACAATCACCCCTGAGGTATGGTCAAATTACAAAAAAAAACCCTCTTGTTTGGATAATTACAACCACACCCTTGTGGCTTCAAATTTCGTGGAATTTTTCGAGATTATATGGATTAGTATCACTTTTGTACCCGTTTTATCATATTTGAACTCCACATTTTAAAGCAAGATGATCATAATATGTGTTTTTAAGCTTGTATATATTAGATTGTGGTGCATCATAAACTGTATTTTTACACAAAACGAGTACAAACTAGAGCACATTTCACGAAATCTAGATGATCATGTTGAATTTGACGCCATAAGGATGTAGATGTAAGAAAAAATCATAGTTGAGGGGGTAGATGTAATTATCCAAACAAGATGGATTTTTTCGTAAATTGACCATACCTCATGGGTGGTTGTAATTTACCCTGAGATTAATTACTAATCAAATTCAAATTTCACTTGCAAAAAGCATGGGAATAATTATTTGAACATTATTAGGTCTATAGACTATAAGTGTCAGATAAGGTTGCTAATCAGTAATCAGCCCACGTTTTTGGTGTTTAATGCAACAACTTGAGTTTAATAATAATAATAATAATAATAATAATAATAATAATAATAATAATAATAATAATAATAATAATAATAATGGTAATAGTACGTAATTGCGTGGAATAATAACATTTTAAAAAGCGCGTGGACCACTCCAGGCAAACCCAAATATAATTTTTTTCATTAACTTATTGTGTAATAACCAGTACTTACATATATATATAAATCTAGACAACGAAATTTTGTAATTATATAATAACATTGGAATGTATGTCTTGTTCAGATTGTCAATTATTAGAAATATTGCACTAAGTCGTAACGTAGAGTTATTTTTTCTAAGTAAAGTGGCGTGAATTAGAAGTTGGGTTGCCGTAACGACTTTCGTCTTCATATGTTCCAATTTCTAAATAATGGAACTTTGATGTGAACATAATAATAATCACTTCAAACACAAACAAATAGAGTACCAAACTCTTTCTAGATTTAATCTAATCCTAAAAAAAATACCACAACTAATTTTTGTAATTACGGTTACACTATTATTCGATTGTATGAATCGGACTATTTAAGATGCAATAAATTGTATTACCTTCTTACTAACTAATAAATTATTTCTCTTTGTTTCTTAAAAAAAGGGTAAATTACAACCAACCCTCTGAGATAAGGTCAAATTACGAAAAATTCCCTCATGTTTCGATAATTACAACCACCCCTCAAGTATAAATCTTTTTACACATTCACCCTTGCGGTGTCAAATTTAGTGGAGTCTTCTTCAGTTTGTATCCGTTTTATCCTATTCAAGCTCCATATTTTGAAACAAGATGATCACGTGGTGCATGAAAAAATGCATTTTTGCACAAAAAGAGTACAAACTAGAGAACATTCCAATGGAATCTAGAAGAGATTATGTTGAATTTGACACCATAAGAGCTGACGTGTAAGAAGATTCATAGTTGAGGGGTAGATGTAATTACTCAAACAATAGAGTTTTTTTTCGTAATTTGACCTTACTTCAGAGGATTTACCGTAATTTACCCCCAAAAAAAAGAGATACAACTCTATAGGAACAAAACTTATTAGACCTAATAATACTGGAAAAAATGAGAAAAATGGTAATTAATGCATAATTAAAACTTATTAGTAGGGCTGTGCATGGATCGGTTTTAACCATCAACCAACCCATTTTCGACCCACAATTTGTGATGGTTAATCAACCATCAACCGACCCATTTAAGTTGGGTCGATAATGTCAACCAACCCATGTATAGTTGGGTCGATAATGGTTTCTAATATGCAAAAAAGTTGGTTAGTCGGTTAATATCGGCCAACCAACTTTATTCTTTAATTTATTATTTGTTAATTTTAATTAAAATATTTAATATTTTTAATTTCAAATTTCTATTTTATATCACATTTATTAAATTGTTTAATATTAACCAAAATCCTAAAAGCAATAAATCTAACTTAATTATCTAATTTGAACTATTTTAATTTTAAGACATACAGTCAAAATATTTGGACGATTATTATTTGTTGAACTAGTTATGTTTAATTGCAATATATATGCACGTAATGTTTTGAATCTTTTATTTGAATATTATTGAACTAGTCGCATTTAATTTATAAAAGATATAGCGTTGTAACAAGTAATAAAATATTAAAAAAAATTAAAAAATATTTAGATGGATGACCCATCAACCAAACCACCAACCAACCCATTAAATTGGTTTTCAACCATCACCCAACCCATGTAAGTTGGGTCGATAACGGTTTCCAATATTTACCAAAGTTGGTTGGATGAGTTGGGTTGGTTTTATGCCTGGTTTTTAACCAAACCAACCAACGCACAGCCCTACTTATTAGACCTAATAATACGGGAAAATTTGAGAAAAATGGTAATTAATGCATAATTAAAACCTATTAGACCTAATAATATTGGAAAATTTGAAAAAAAATGGTAATTAATGTATCATTGAAATTCTCAAATAATAACAACACAAGAAAAGTCCTTGAAATATACTAGGAAATACTCCCCCGTTCCTAAATAATTGTCACTTTTCACTTTTCACAAAAATTAAGAAACTCATAATTGTCACTTTTCACTTTTCACAAAGATTAAGAAACTCAATAAATATATCTTGATTTTAGAAAAATCATATAAAAATGACTAAAACAACCTTTAATATTTAATGATTTATAAGAGAAAATTAATGAATAGAGTTTCATTAATAAGTGACAGATAATATGGAACAATTTTTTTAAAAAAAAAGGACAGTTATTGTGGAACAGAGGGAGTACAGTTTATTTAAGTCAATAAAACAGATGGCAACTGAACTAAACTTGTATTGCATATTTGGTAAAAAAAAATAGTTATATTTTGGGTGTTACTTTAATTCATCAAACATAACTAAATCATTGTAGTTTACAAGTCACAACTCCATTACTGTTTCTGTAACTTTCTGATCAAATCTTTCATTTGATGCTAATTACTATCTCCAGTATTACATATACTTTAGCCACATGCACAAAAGAATAGGTTAGCCCCTCACAGAAGAAATAAACACACAAAAGAATTAATTAGTGATCTAATTAGAGCAATAAATTGATCAGAAAGGGCTAACAATACGGGCCAAGCGCAACATGAGCTCTGGCACTAGCCGTTTTCTTGGTGTGGCCTTAGCATCTTTCGCCGCGGCTTCCGAGTCGCCTGCATGAATCATCCCTACCAAATCTTCAAACAAATCATCTCTTCCTCCTCTCATAGGATCCTATTTAATAAAAATAAATAAATAAATCATCAACATAAATCATGACAGCGTTATTATTTTACTTATCAAAAAAAAAAAAAAAAAGACAGCGTTATTATTTAATTAATTAAATCAAGAAAACTTGATTAATGTAGCACGTTTTAAATGCGTCGTCTAGCTAGGGTACCTGAAGAAACAGATCCGTGTGCGTTTTCCCTTCGTAAAGAACTGATTCCGCTTCAACTCCCATGCTTTGAAGAACCTCCGCGAAATTTTTACTGTTGGAAGAACAAAGAAGAACAATATTTCAGGTCATCGTTAATTGCGAATCTCTTGTCCTGAATTATTCTTATTTGTGCAACATAATTGTATATATTTAATTTTTGTAATGTAGACAAATTGCGACGACATTCCAGCACACAACCTCATAAATGGTGCGTTTTTAGGGGGTAGATTCTAATAAAATTGAATCATATGGGGCGATTTTGCTAACATTTAGGACAAAATGCACTCCACCCCCTATAATTTTCCTATTTTTGCACTTCTCCCCCTGAAAATTCAAAAAAGGGATAGTCCCCCTTCGAAATACTATTTTGGTTGCACTTTGCCCCATAAACCAATTTTTGGAGGGCATTGTGCAATAAAAATAACATTTTAAAGGGGTAACGTGCAAAAAAATAGTGTTTTTAAGGGGCAACGTGCAACAAAAATACTCAATTCCGATTACTAATCCATTGGAGTTTTGTTATGGGGGCAATGTGCAACAAGAATAACATTTTGAAGGGGGACATTCACTTTTTTTAAAATTGACAGGGTAAAGTGCGAATATTAGAAATTTACAGGGGGCGATGTGCAATTTGCCCTAATATTTATAACACGAGGAGTTTTTAAGCGATTGGAGTAAACAGTAGGGGTACTAAATGTAATAAATCCTATCCGCTATCCGTTACTATATCCACACACAACTGTTGTTATATGATTAAGCCGAATCATCTATAATCTAAAACAAAATTAAAAAAATAACGAGTTGCTACAATAACTAAATCGGATTCGAACCTGGAATCGGAGGGGATAGAATAATCAGCAGTTCCATGGAAAAGAACCGTACGAGGCAAGAGAGAAACTGCACCCTTATTGTTTGGGTCCCGCACCATCACTTCGGGAGAGTATCTACGTAAAGATTCTTCCCCCTCCATTATGCTGTGCAGTTGAGATAACCCATGAAATAAGAAACGACATAAAACAAATACATCCATTACAAAACGGAACTGAGGGAAAAAGTACTTAGTACCTTAAAAATATCGAGCGGTATAAACCTCGACTGTGGAAATGGTCTACCAGGTTGAAAAGATTGTACCTGTCCATAACCGTTTTATTTCAAAAATTTAATTATTGCAAATGGTACCTTTGTGTTATATCGAATTGCTAAAAAAACCCCTGTGTTATTTTATCGGCAAAAACACCCCTATGATTTAAATCATATGGGGTTTTTTGCAAATAAAATAACATGGGGTAGTTTCTTCATAATTCGATATAACACAAGGGTACTAATTGCAATAAACCCGTATTATTAACTATACGGAATAAGCTCACCCTCCAGATAAACCAAAATAGGCTTTTATTCGAGACACACTCCACGAAGTTTTCTCGCCCCGAGCCTCTTTAATTGCTTGCTCTAATAAAGCACAAGAAGCAATATGTGCACCAGCTGACTGCCCCATAAGATACACGCTACGCAAATAATAACGTAAAAACGGGGCTATTAAACTATTAATTCTTCAAAAAGATAAAAAAAAAATAGCATCTTAATGTTGGAAAAGGAGTTCAAAAAGGAGATTACTTGTTCGGGTCGCCTCCGTATTCAGCGATGATATTGCACACGAACGAAATACCTTGAGAAGCATCTTTCACCATATCACCGATAGTTCCTTGAGGAAAATTCCTGCATTAACCAAATTAAAACGGAGAACCGGCAAGTATAATTATCTTAGATTAAACATTTCAAAAAAAATAAACGAAAAAATCGAGTTACCTGTAATCTATGCAAGCCACTATAATATCTCTTTCTGATAGTTGTTGTCCTAAAAGAGAACCCCATGCTTTATAGCTGTGCATCGGCAGAAAGCCCCGTTAGATATTAAAACGAGGAAAAGCTTATAAATTATGCATAGCTATAATTCCCATTTACCCGATTTTAAATATATATCTATATCGACAAATGCATACATAACATACCCGATAATCCACGCTCCACCTGTTACAAACGCAACAACTGGTTTCGGTCCGTTTCTATTTTTCGGTAAATAGAGATCGAGCCTGCGGTAAAAGTCACTTTTAAATGCAGTTATAAAAAAAAAAACAGAGTGTAGTTAAAACTTAAATGCAGGCTGTGAAACGATACCTATTTCTCGGCTGGTCTCCGTAAATTACACCTCTACGTATTTGACTCGAGAAGAAGTAGTAGTATCCCACTGCAACCCGAAAGTAAATAAACAATTTAAGCAGTCGATATAGCATGTTAAAAAAAAAAAGATTTATGCAGCATGTACAAATCTTAATGTACAATGTACAAACCTTGGATAAAACCAGGGAAAAGAAGAACTGCATAACAACCTAGGGCTAGAAATCTGAGGATCCATCTGTAGCCTACCCTGAATAAAGAAAATGATTAGATTGTGTTTTAATTTAATTTAATTTTGTGTCTGAAGAATATTCCACATGTAATAAATAATATAATTGAAATTACCCCTATGCATGCAACACACACACACACACACACACAGTAATGAAGATGAGATTTTACCCCAAATATCCCAACAGCTTGAAGCTGAGGCGAGTGATCAGATAGGTGTCGGAGGCAGCTCTGCCCATCTGCCGGAACGGCTGGCGGCGGGCGGCGGACGGGGTGAAAATGGATGAGGTATCGCTGGCCACGCGCCGCCGTCTCTGCTTCTGATTCAGATTCGGTTTGGCGGTTAGGGCGGCGGAAGGGGGGGCGTATGTGTAGCTTAGCGATCTGGAAATGAGGGGTTTGGATTCGATTTCCTTGTCGTCGTCGTCGGCGGCGGAGGAAGGAGGGATGGTGATTTTTGTGGCGTCGCCGCGCAATTCATCTTCGGATCCGAGCAGCATTCTGGCCGACGCTGCGGCGGCGGCGGAGGCGGTTTCGATCATCGGAGGAAACGAGGATGTGGTGGTGGTGGTGGGATTAGATGTGATAGCATATATATATATATGTGGATTGAGTAAATTATTAATTAATGGATGTGTTTGGGTGGGTGGAATGAGTTGGATTTCAACATTCTGTTGAATTTAGTTCAAATTCTTTGATCAGAAATTTTTGGCTGAAAGAGAATTCAATTTTGAACATTTTGGGTAGCGTCCACTTTTGCTGACGTGGCAGGTTGGGCAAAGCCAGGTGGGTGACACGTGTAGTGTTGTGATAAGCATGGGAAACTTTGGAATTGGTCTATTTGCTATCTCTTTTGTCCTGTTGCTGCTTTTTGTGGGCTTGCTTTGCTGTTTTTTCCTTTTCTTTACTTTATCTATTAAATAAATAATAGGTAAATTAAAATGTCATGTTTAAACTTTAAATAATTATTCCTCGAGTGTGTATCTTTTTACATATTCATCCTGATACTGTCAAATTTAGTGGAATCTTCTAGATTATATGAAATATCTTTCAGTTTGTACCCGTTTTATTTCATTCCATCTCCATATTTAGAAATAAAATAATCATAAAATGTGTATATTGACTTATAAATATCAGATTGTGTAGCATCTCAAACTTTTATTTTGTACAAAACAAGTACAAACTAGAAAACATTTCATGGAATCGAGAAGATTATGTTGAATTTGACACCATAAGAGTGGACGGGTGACGTGTAAGAGAATTCATAGTTGAGAATAGGGGTGGGCATTCGGGTCGGGTTATTCGGGTATAACCCGACCCGGTCGGGTATTACCCGATCGGATCGGGTAATTTTTTACGTAACCGGGTTTTTCCCGGGTTCGGGTACCCGGTGCTCCCAAACCGAGTCGGGTCCGGGTATTAGAAATCCTACCCGGGTACCCGATCGGGTACCCGGTTGAATTTTTTTTTTTTTTTTTTTTTTTATATATATAAAGATATATATATATATATATATATATATATATATATATATATATATGTATATCAGTATATGTATATCAGTGACAGTATAATGTATATGTATATGTCTATATATATATATATATATATATATATATATATATATATATATATATATATATATATATATATGTATATCATATATATATATATATATATCTTAAGTAAATTTAGTTATTGGTTATTTTTCAAAAAAAAAAAAAAAAAAAAAAAAAAAAAAAAGAGGAAAATAGCGAAAGCCGTACCCGACCCGAGATAACCGGGTACCCGGTTATTTCGGGTCGGGTTCGGGTAATTTTTTTTTTGCAAAAAACCCGAATAACCCGACCCGAATAACCCGAATAACCCGACCCGACCCGAATGCCCACCCCTAGTTGAGAAGGTGGTTGTAATTACCCAAACACTATGGATTTTTTTGTAATTTGACATTACCTTAGGGGGTTGGCCGTAATTTACCCAATAAATATTTTACAATTCCGCTCTTTCATTTACACTTATTACATTTAGCTTTGTAGAAATTCAATTTAAGCAAATTTGTTTTTCTATTAAAAAAAAATAGGGAAAATCATCTAAACTTGAAACTTGTTCATAGATTTTTCTTGAAACCGATAAAATATAGGCTTTTACTTTTCCTAAAGAGTTGCTTGATAGATTTTGTTGGATTAAAATACAAACTTTGTTCGAAAATTTTGACATAAGAAGATTTATATCACCAAGAAAAAATGCGTCTGCAATAGGTGCAAGTTCATTGTTGTTGTGTCTAAGCGAGGCGCAACTTTTGGTGTTTACGGCAGACACAAATTTATTGTTTTCGCATCTGCAACAAGCACAAATTTATTGTTTTCGCATCTGTCACGGACGCATTTACGAGTGTCGTGCATCTGATTCAAGTCAAAATTGACGTAAAAAATAGACTTTAGCCCCACTTATCCTGGATTTTGAATGTTATTTCAAAAGAAATTCAAGCAAGTGTTATGTATTCGGGTTATGCGAAAGAAATATGGATGTGACCATACTATTTTTTCTTATCCAAGCATTATGGAGTTCTGGATCATCGTCTGTTGGTGCTACGATCGTACCATTAATAAACCCCAATTGTTATTCACATACAATGAGATAAATTTCACCGTGCGACTCTATGAGGCGAAGTTATCTTCTGTAAGAAGTTGTGAGACCGAAACGAGGCCGGGACCATCAGAAGGATGAAGATAGAAAGGTCTTGATACGTCATCAATACGCATACGAGTAGTCGCCGGCCATGGATGAATTTCAAGGAAGTAAAATCGGAAGAAATTGACCGAGATGTCTAACATTGAACCGTGATTCATAACCAACAATGCAAAATCAAGAAGAAAATATCTAAAATCGACATCATGTAAAACAATGAGAATTGGAATCGGAAAATCGTCATGAACGGAAAACAAAGAGAAGAAAAACGAGCGAATTTCATCAATGAGCGTATAACGGTCATATTAGTTACAGAGAAGAGTCTGAGCTGTCCTGTTTATAACGAATACAAAGTTGCTGAAATAGAGAATCGTGTCTACAGAAACACGATTACAATGTAAAACTTAATAAATGATAAACGCAATACGAATATTACTAAAACTAATTTGTTTTTTTTTTTTATATATAAGAACAATATCAATCTATTCAAGAAATGAGAATAATATTTCATCTTTTTATTTGTTGTTTTTATCTAATTAATTACGCGGTTCGTGATATTCCTGCTCGAATTTTATAGACCACCTATGTATGTTTCTATTGTGGGATACAAATTATCTTGGGGATGAAGGAGAGATTCCACAATAATCTGTATTAATTATCAGAACATGACATAATAATGTAACATTAAAATGTGAAAATAATTTATGATATATTAATATTACATACATGTTTATACTAATACGAAATACCAAAGCCTATTAAAACTGAATATTTTAGGTAAATATTAGCATCATGATGAGGAGTTTATGTAATTTGGAGTGGAGATGATAAAGATGCAAAAAGGATATAATCGGAAGGTGTCTGACGAGTGTCGAAGCATCATTACTCACAGCCCGTCAATCGAAATTCCGATAAATATATCTCCACATATATATATAATGTGATCTTACTTCTCTACAGAAAAGAAAAAAAAAACACTCATTTGTCATAACATCAGACAATTATATAATATTTACAGCCAAGATGGTGAAATTCTCGAAGCAGTTTGAAGCTCGGTTAGTTCCCGAATGGAATGAAGCCTTCGTTGACTACAGTCAACTCAAGAAAGATCTCAACAAAATCCATCTCCTCGATAGTAATCAGATCAGCTCGAATAAATTTGTTTCTTCTTTGAGAAAGTACACTTTTCTTGGACATAATAAGCACAAGCAACATAGCCTCATTCAAGTACTAATTAATTAATCCTTGTCATAATCGATAATCGTATTTTCCGACACCCTTTTTTTTCCCATGTAATATATAATTTATCATGTAATTTTCAGGTTCGTAAGAAACTTTCGACCTCGGCTAGTAAGGGAAACTTGTACGAGACTGAACTTACCGAACGATTCTCCGATAGTGAAGAAGCTGCAGTAGTTCGTGAGTTTTTTTCGTGTTTGGATAATCAACTCAACAAAGTGAACGCGTTCTTTAGTGCAAAGGAAAAAGAGTTTCTTGACAGGGGAGAATCTTTGAAGAATCAAATGGAGATTCTCGTCGAGCTCAACACTTCGTTAAGTAAACAACGAGACGACGACTCAAATGAGGATTTTTCTATATCAGCCACTATATCATGTGGTAATGTAACAAACACACGTACACACACAAACACACGTACACACACACACACACACACATATATACATATCCTCTGCTTTTATAAGTTTTTTCAATTAAAAATGTCTATTACTTGCACTAATTTTAACAAGATTTTCGATTGTTGATAGACGAGGGCTTCAATAGGGAAATCACGGAAATCGATCTTTCGGACTCTCCTAAATATGGTGCGCTAAAAAAATCGATTGACCGAGTTGTCAAATTCAGACAGAAGGATTTAAGAATTCACATTCCTTTAACGAATCCAACGCGCACGTTTTCAGCTGTCACGTATTTGCTTTGGGATGATCTGATAAACCAATCATCCAAGAAACGTGGAACGGAGGGAAATAATAAATTGCATATTAATAAAAGGAAGCTATACCGTGCGGGGAAAATGATTAGAGGAGCGTTTATCGAGCTTTACAAAGGATTAGGGTACCTCAAAACTTATAGGTATATATGATCACTTGTTCATAGTATTATTATCTTGATAACTTGTAATTAATATTTATGAATTTTGATTTTTTTCTGAAATTGTACTCTAGGAACTTGAACATGCTTGCTTTTGTCAAGATTTTGAAGAAATTCGACAAAGTGAGTAATATGCGACGACGAATCTTCGGTTCGGTTGACATGCATATTATTTAATTAATTATTACCCTTTTAAAAAAAATAATTAAATTCATGGCCAATAAAGTTTAAGTGGTTTTCAGGTGACTAATAAACAAGTTCTTCCCATTTATTTGAGAGTGGTTGAGAGCTCATACTTCAACAGTTCAGACAAGGTGAAAATCACCTAGCCGAAAAATTACATATTTTTCTTTTTTTTTTTTAATTTCGTTACATATTTTTATTTAATTTCATTAAATTATGTCCGGAAATTTTTAAGTTGAGTTTCCTAAATTTAATTTATCAGGTTTTGAAATTAGAAGATGAAGTTGAGGAGCTCTTTGTCAAGCATTTTGCTAAAGATGATCGAACAAAGGCCGTAAAGTACCTTAAACCAACTCACAGAAAAGAATCACATTCTCTGACATTTTTCGTCGGTGAGTTTTAATTTCTTGCAATAATTCCATGTTGCAATAGTCGAAAAAAAAAATTATTTTACTTTTTAATTTCAACATCTGTTTCTTGATTCCAGGACTATTCACGGGTTTTTTCGTCGCGCTTCTCGTTGGATATGTGATCATAGCGCATACTACAGGAATGTACGAAATTAAATCCGATTCGATGTATATGGAAACTGTATATCCAGTCCTTAGGCAAGTACATACTTCAAAAATAATTACAAATTCAATCAACCATTAATTTTCGATATCTAATTAATTAATCGTATATATACGTACACTCTAAATTTAATTTGCAGCATGTTTAGCCTGTTATTCCTACATTTATTCCTCTACGGGTGCAACATTGTTATGTGGAGAAAGACGAGAATAAATTACAGCTTCATCTTCGAACTTTCTCCGACAAACGAACTGAAACAAAACGGCATATTCTTGATTTGTAGCACATCAATGGCTGCTGTCGTAGGAATCTTTTTCGTTCACCTCTCACTTGTTGCGAAAGGATATTCTTTTATTTCTCGAGTTCAAGCCGTCCCTGGAATTATACTCCTGGTATATATATTTTTCAACATCATTAATTTATAATTAATAAACAAACTCTCTAAGTATCTAATTAGTACCAAGTAAAAAAAATTAATTGATTTTTTTTTTTTTTTTTTTTTTTTTTTGTAGGGGTTCATACTAGTGTTATTGTGCCCATTCAACGTAATCTACAAGTCGAGCCGTTACCGTTTCATTTCCGTAATAAGGAATATAATCTTATCGCCTTTTTACAAGGTTGTAATGCTGGACATTTTCATGGCTGATCAACTTTGTAGCCAAGTAAGAATTAATATATATTATTCAAATATTTATATATAATAAATTAAATGACATATTTATTTAATAATAACTTAATTAGATCATAATTAATTTGTTCTAATGTTTTATTGATGATCAGGTGCCCATGCTTAGAGAGCTAGAATATGTAGCATGCTACTATATAACTGGAAGCTACAAAAATCAAGATTATCAATATTGCATGAGAAACACTTACTATAGGGATCTTGCTTATGCAGTTTCCTTCCTCCCATATTACTGGAGAGCCATGCAGGTTAATAATTATTAGCAAACTCCCCCCTATAATTCAATTTTATTAGCAATCGACCCCCTAAAAATGCACCATTTACGCGATCGTCCGCTAAAAAAATGCATCATAGGTTTTTTTTTTTAATGTCTATAACACGAGGATCGAAGAGTTTAATATCTAATTGTGATGTTTTGCAGTGTGCTAGAAGGTGGTTCGATGAAGGTGAAAAAAGCCACCTACTAAACCTCGGAAAATACGTCTCCGCCATGCTGGCGGCCGGAGCCAAGGTGGCGTACGAGAAGGAGAGAACCGTAGGATGGCTTTGTCTAGTTGTGGTGTTGTCAAGTGCGGCAACTCTTTACCAGCTGTACTGGGATTTCGTTAAGGACTGGGGCTTGCTCCGGTTCGACTCCAAGAACCCGTGGCTAAGAGACGAATTAATGCTTCGACAAAAGTTTATTTACTTTTTATCCATGGTATATATATTCTTTAATCAATATTCCACCTGATTAATTAATCAAAAGATTCCAAATGATTAATGAACTATTTACATATCACATTATTGTACAGGGATTGAATCTTGTTCTGAGGCTAGCTTGGTTGCAAACGGTTTTTCATTACAACTTCGGAAAAGTCGATTACCGAGTGACGATGCTGTTTTTAGCAGCACTTGAGGTTGTAAGAAGGGGACAGTGGAATTTTTACAGGTAATTAAATATACTGAAATTATATTATTCTGATATCAATTTAATTGTGGAAATTAATTAACTTATGAATTATTTTTATTTTTTTTTAATTTGAAACAGATTGGAGAATGAGCATCTGAATAATGCAGGAAAATATAGAGCTGTTAAGACAGTGCCACTTCCATTCCATGTAATGGATGAGAAAGATTGATTAATTTATACTTTGGTCGCTCGCTGAACATGTGCAGGTAGTGGACGCGTTCTGAAGTCTATAAATACCAGTCCACATTGCCAGTTTTCACTACTGATGCTAGAAAAGAAAAACGATTAAAATTATTAATATATCTCTCTCTTAGATTTTGCTGTAAGTATTCATCTTTGGCGCATAGTTTATAAGTTAAGAGATCTGTTAGTTTGTGTTGAAAAAACTTGACTTGACTGTACGAAGGATCTGTTTAAGATACCTTTATAATAGAAAAGATTGTTTACATCCTTTCATGTGTGTTCTTGTACTTGTAATAATACTGTTTAAATAAGTATTTCGCCTTTGAAGACAATCGGTCCAAAGTATTTACTTGTGAATTAAATATTAAATTCCGTGTTTCTTTTCATTTATTCCGTCGTATGTTATGTTAAGTGTTATCACACTTCACATGACATTTATGTTTTAATTATTTACTACGAATTCGGAGACTCTAGTAGAATTTTTTTTTTTTTACTACGATCATTAACCGTAGCAAAAGGTATCAAATTCGTACTAAAAACGCCTTTGCTACGCATTTGCTACGTAGCATATACGGGTGTGACAAAAGCTATGCATGCTATGGTAAATGACCGTACCAAATACTTTTTTACTACGGTAAATTTTAGTATTTACTACGACTTCAAAATTGTTCTGTAGTAAAAAGTACATTTTATTACCCTTTTTTAGCAAAAAAAATGGTAGTAATAAGCAAATTTTCTAAATTGAATTTCATTATGAAGAAATATATAACTAATAAAATCCTCCTCAAAAGGCTTTTGAATTTCATTATGAAGAAGGCAATGCACACAATTCACAAATAAATAAATTAGGTTACACATTCTAAAAATAATATCTAAAATCTAATTCAAACAATTACTTCAACAAATACATTTAGATCTTTATTATTAGCTTCTAGCACAGAGTAACTAACTAACTAACTACTCAGTGATGTTTCTGGCTCAGCCTCAAAGCCACATAAGCCAACACCCTATACCCGACGAGCATCACCGCCAGAGCCGCCACATCAGCCGCCAAATTATGAATACCGAGATATTTTATCGCCGGAGAATCGACCACCCTACACACCGAACCCAACCCACACTCGTAAACCTCGTTTTCCGAATACTGCACCCCAACTAAAAGCCTGTAGCAGAACTGACTAAACGAAACGTACTTCAACCAATCAATAAACGGCGGGATGTGCTGAATATAGTATCCACTTACTAATAAAAAAACAAGCATTAAAACCGACGACAGAGTCGTGGCCTGTTTTACGTCCATTAGAACTGCGCCGAGGGCTAACCCTAATCCCTGCGCGACGAGCACGTTGAGCAGGACAATCGAGAGTGTTAGTAGGAATGTGATTAAGGAGGGTTTTAATCCCCCCATCCAATACGTTATTGTTACGAATAAAGTCGGCAAGACGAGCTCCATCGGTAAATCGCCCACGATTCTTGCTGTGTAGTAAGACGAGAGGCGGTACATTCCGGAAGAAGTTTCTCGCGCGAGCATCGGCTTTTCTTGTGGGAACACGAAGATTGCGTTGAATAGTGGGAAAAATCCCCAGAAAATCGAGAAGAAGAAGAGTAGTCCCACCTGGTGATATAGAAAATCAAAATTTTTGGTTATAAATTATAATGTTGTTTCTCATTTCCAATAATTAATCGTGGATGGCAAAATTGTAAATCATGTCGTCTAAGTTGTCTTATTTCAATTTTACATGCGCGCAGTTACTATGCAAAGTTGGCATTTTTGGTCCTATTTCGCTCAGACTTTGAATTTTATGCAAATTTATTTAAATGGGAGCTTTGCTTGAAAATTAGTACTAGCGCGCTAGCTCTTCTAACTTGGTTTATATACTCGTCCTTTCGCATAAGAATCAAAGTTCTATCAAGGCTGAGTAAGATTTCGAATTATATAATTTTTAAGGGTCATAATAAGTAAAATCCGTCATGTTTATTTGTGTGTAGTAAAAGTAAAATTTGATGCAACATCGGGCCAAAACTAAAACCTATGACAAGTTAGATGACTAAATTCCTAAATAGGCCAAATACAGAGGACTAAAAGTACAATTTTCTCAATCATGGATGCAAATAAAGTGGAAAAAAAAAATTATTTGTTTAAATTTTTTACCTGATCTTGAATGTGATTTGGATCGGAATGCCACCACAGAATCCCGGAGAGAATCGAAACGGACATGACTTGGAAAATTCGTAAACCGGAAAAGGACTCGTGTTTCCTTTCTTTAAGCCCCCTGCTTAACAACACCCTGAATTGCAACCACCAACTGCTGGTCCATTGATTGTCTGAACCTATACATACACATTAATTAAAACACACACACACACACACATTATGTTAAGGCACATTTAACACGTGTGAATATATATATATATATATATGACATATGCATTAATTGGGACTTACTGGTTGATGATTTAGTGGAATGGGGTTGAATATGATGCTGGGAGGGGAGGTGGTGAATTTCTTCCTTGAGAAGAGGATAAATGTTGTTTTTGTAAGAGTGTATCAGAAATTGTTTGGTTGATTGGATAATATTATCATGCTTATTATCTTGTCTCCCATTTCCATGCAACTCATTTTCTTCTTCCTGTCTTGAGTCTGGTGTCACACCTGCCCATGTTATAAATTCATTACTTAAATTACACAAATAACCCCAAACTGAGAGGGAAAAAGAATTACTTCAATTTCTTGATTTTTTTTTAATAATAAAAAAATCATTTAAATTCATTTATCGTGGATAAGTTATTGATGTATGACTTTGGAGTACTTCATCTATCATCATAATTTGTCAACCGCAAAAAAAAAAATAAAAAAAATAAAAAATAAATAAATAAATAAAAAAAAATAAAAAAAAAATAATAATAATAATATAAAAATAAAAATAAAATAACCATGGGCAATTATGGTCAACCCACCCCTGGTAAGGTCAAATTACAAACAAATCATTTTGTTTGCGTAATTATAGCCACTCCTCAACTATGTGTTTTCCTACATGTTTACCCTTACGTTTTCAAATGTATACAACGGTGTTCATCTGGAGGGTAAACCGACCAAACCAAACGAAAGTTCGATACATGCCGATTAATGATAATTCGGTTCGATATTCAGATTTTTATTTTTATATGAAATATTAGTATATAAACCAAAATTAATTAAAAAATATACAACATGTTAAATATTGTAATAAAATTTCAATAAGTCAATTATTTACCAAACCAACGGTATGAAAATTTGGCGTACCGAAATTTCGGCACGATTTTACCGAATGAAAACCTCTAAATTTACCAATTAAAATTATTTTTTCATAAGACAATGAATAGTTGAGGGGTGACTGTAATTATGCACACAAGAGGGTTTTTTCGTAATATCAGAATAAATAAATAATAATAATAAATTTAATACCATTTGCAAGATCGAGTAGAAAATCAGCCGGGTTCACGAAATCAAACCCGGGAGCATACCCAATGGACGCAAAGTAATCCATAACCCGACCCGCACCGCCGCTGTAAATCGGGCAACCTTCCGACAGCACAATCACCTTATCGAACATCCTGAACAACCTACTCGACGGCTGATGTATAGTGGTCACCACCGTCCTGCCGCCACGCGCCACCCACCGGAGCGTCCCCACAATCCTCTGCGCCGTCGTGGAGTCCAGCCCCGAAGTCGGCTCGTCCACCAGCAACAGGCTCGGATTCACAAGCATCTCTTGCCCGATACTCACCCTCTTCCTCTCGCCCCCCGACACCCCCCTCAACAACGGGCCCCCGATTACACTGTTCCTGCACCGGGTCAGCCCGAGTTCCATCACAATGAACTCAGCCTGCTCCATTTTTTCCTCCTTAGTGAGTGAACTCGGTAGTTTAAGCAAGGCCGCGTAGGTTAGGGTTTCCAGAACCGTGAGGTGAGGGTATAGCACGTCGTCCTGCGTTACGAACCCCGTTTTCCGCTTCATGCAGCTCCCGGAGAAGGACTGGCCGTTGTAGCTGATCGTGCCGGAGACTTTTCCGGAGAGTTTTCCGGCGAGGGCTGTTAGTAGGGTTGTCTTGCCGCTGCCGGACGGGCCCAGCATCGCCAGAAGCTCGCCCGGCCGGACGGTGCCCGTAACGCCGTTTAGCAATTTACGCGTTACCTTAGGCTGAGAAGATGCACAGCAATTTGTAGCTCCGCTTCTTCTGCTTAACTTTATTGTGTACGAGACATCCTCGAACTTAAGCGTGACGGGGCGTAACGATTCGCGTAAAACGGAGCATCGGACAAGAATTGCATGATTAGTATTATTATTATTATTATTATCGGGAGGCAATTGATGATTGTTATCAAGAGAGGGGCTAACGTTGTAATTATTGGGTTGTTCAATTTGTATAGAAATGTTGTCAGTTGAAGCAGTAGTGTTTTCTTGCTGAGGGGGCATCATTTTTTTTTTGGAAGATGGATAAGAAATTGGAAATTAAGGGAAAAGAGGAAACTTAATACTGGAAAGAAAAGAGGTGATAAAGGAAGATTAAATAATGGGATTGTTGTGTTTAAATAAAGGTATGTGTGTGTTAAATGATAATTATCACATTCACATGCATAAGAAAAAAAGTGAAAAATAATGCACGAGAAATGAATTGTGTTGCGACTTGTTGATATAGGCCGAAGCACAGTGCGTTCTTCATAAAGTTTTTTTTTTTAGAAAATATTGTTCATAAAGTAATTAAATGCAAAAAGTCCTTTTTAACCTTTTTTATTTAATTTGAAATTTTGATATTCAAACATATTTAATAAGGTGTCTGTCGAGTGTCGGACACGAAACGTATGTGAAACACGGCATCGTTAATAAGTTGAAGTTTTCATGCTACGTACATAGATAAGATTTCGATGCTCTATATCAGGTTTGTTAACATATATAGGGGTGGTAGTATTTTTGGAAAAAATCCTATATGTTTTAAGTGAAAAACTAATTTCAATTTCATTCTAGAAACATTCAAGAAAATTGAAAAATCAGGACTTCGGAAAAATAGGATTGAAAAAAACTTGTTAATTCCAAAATTGAAAATTTTCGAACCAGAACTGACGGAATTCGAAAGTTCTATTTTTAGTCACCTATAAAATACATATAATAACATTGATAATATAAATGTAATATTTTTAAAATAATCCTGTTTTCAAAAATACTTTCAAAAATTAAAACAAGATTCATAAATTCGCATTTTACGAACAGTAGCAAACCCAAAATAGGTCTGTGGGGGGCAATTACCCCCGTTCGCTTTTAAAAAATGTAATATTCATATTTTGCTGCGTGAAGAGAAAATCCTGATTTCGCTACTGATTAAGTGATCAAGAATTGAGGGGGCTAAAAATGCATGAACCAAGTGTTCTAAATAGTGATGACACTAAGGAGATACCCATTTAACGTGTCACAATAATGCAAAGTGAAACTTAATTGTGACGATCGGCCACTTGTTGGAACTACAAAATGCGAATATAAACCAAAAATTTCTCATCACAATAGTGTAAATATACGATATTTATTTTTTTCGATCGGTCTCAAATTTATTCTTTCTCCGAATGTCCGAACGCACGATTCCATTTCCTCAATTTCGACTTTATTTTTTAGATCATATTGTTTGATTACATCAAAATACGGGCTGTATAT
Organism: Erythranthe guttata; assembly: GCF_000504015.1. The sequence goes on from NW_012193969.1 coordinate 1,718,844, forward strand.
TCGTTAATTTATTGACCGCTATTTTTCTGACATAAATTATACTAAAAAGGGCCCTTAAGATATATGTTCCTACTGAGAAAACTTATTATAACTAAATGACAAGCTTAACTAAATCTATGCTACACATTCTTATAAAATTCATTCCAAAAATGTCCCCCACTCACAAATTTAAAATATGCTTTAATTAAAATTCATATTGCATTTATCATCTTTTTAATCTGGAATATTTTCATTTTTCCATCTTATATTTTTATTTTTATTTTTACAAAAGACACATTATTCTTTTTTCTTTTTTTCTTTTTTTCTTTTCTCTTTCTTCATTTATGCATTTTCTACACTAATATAAAACAAAAATAAATCCTATTTTTTCTATATAATACAGAAAATTACAAAAAAAAACATTTTTTTTTTATTTTTTTAATCCAATTTACATATGTTTTTATATTTTGTTTTAATTTTATCTGTTGTTAATACTATTATAATAGAATTTGGTGTACTGTGATACACTACCATGTACTATAGTTTACGGTATACTATAGTTTATTGCTGCGTATTATGCTTTACTACGGTATACTATGGTTTACTATGACGTAGTATTTCAAACCCTAGCATCAAAAAAAAATTGCCAGCCGTCGGCAAACCCTAGAGCAAACAAATCACAGCCGCCGCCAACTACTATCCACCAACACTAGCCGTCAACCAAAACCCTAGCGCCGTAAAAAACCCTAGGTTGATGCAATTGCCTCCAACCATCGATCTAACCTCACACCACCATCTCCAATGCCCACCTCCACTATAACCATCACCTGATCTATAACCACGACCACCACCGCCATCGACCCACCTCTGCTGCCCCCTTCTACACCCACATTCTCCCCCACCACTGCACCGTCGCCGAGGTCTCCAAGAACCTCGAGATCTTCAGATCTATGCATCGCCTCCTTCACTCTACTCTACTGTTCGGCGACAGATCTCGATGGATCCTCAAAATCTTCAGATAAACCTAATCTTTTATTATTTATATTAAGGGTATTTTTGGGTTAAACAAAAATAAGGGTGTTTTTGGGTTAAACAAAAATAAAAGGATGTGAGTCAAATTTTATTTTGAACTAAGGATTTAGTTAAGATATTTTATTTGAGGTTGTCATCTACTTCAAATTAAGTTCGTATTGAGGGGCTCCTAGCATATTACCCCACTAAAAAGTGACACAATTTTTTTTTCTCTTTTTTCTTTTTTAAATAAAAAAAAAAATTAATGTTAAAAGTAAAAGTGTAATAAAGAAGAGACAAAGGTGGTTTATATATCTAAATTACTTTGTTTAGTCAAAAAAGTTCAAGTGCTGATTCGATATGTGTCAAATTCTTATTCCATGGAGAAAGATAGTGCTGGACACTGTAACGTGTATCTTTGTATACATCGCATTTCTGAAGGTGCATGGTGTCTAAATCAAATGAAAGTCTTTTTTTTTTTTTTTTCTGTGTTTGTTTTTTTTTTTTTTAATTTTGGTTTTTTAATTTTAAGTTTTATATTTTACTTTTATATTTTATTTGAGATTTTAGAGTTCTAACTAAGAGCGTGAACAAGCCGAGCTCGAGCCCAATTCGCCTTTTTGGCAGGCTCGAGCTTGAGCTCGAGTCTATTTTGTCGAACTCGAGCTCGTCGAGTTCCTTCTTTTTTGGCTCTAACTCGAACCCAAGCTCATTTTGTTGTTTTTTATTTTTTTAATATATATTTTTTTAATTATTATTTTATTATTATTAAAAAATATTTTAAAAATTTACAAAATAAACAATAAATTGTAATTATATATATTTTTAATATTTATATTTTATTTTTATTTATCTCTATAATTTTTATATTATTATACATTATTTAAATAAAAACTAATATATAAAAAAATAAAAATAATAAATAAGGTTCGCGAGCCGACTCGTGAGCTCACGAACAACTAAAAACTGACTAGTCAGAGAGCTCGACCTCGTGAGCTCGAGCTCAAGCTTGAAAAACTCGAGTCCGGGTTCGAGTTTTTCTCGAGCCGGCTCATCGAGCTCACGAATCAGCTCGACTCATTTACCACCCTAGTTCTAAGACAAATTTTAAATAAATATCGAACAAAATATGTTTAATATTTCAAAAAAATTATATATATAATTACTTGATGTAACAAACAATATATAGAGAGAGTACACTTTTGATGTGTTTGATATATATAAGACTATTTTTGTATATGAAATATATATTTTTTTGGTGATAACCTCATTTGTGATTTAAAAACAAACAATTGTAGTAATAATTAATGCACATTGTATAATGTCCAACAAAAAAATATATTTTACTATTGAATGAAACAATTGGAGTTGATATTTTGGTTCGACAGTCGAGGGCGTCAAACACCATCGATGGCGGAGGTTTGTTAGCCCCTTATTCAGAGACATCGGCTAGGACTCGGGTGTGGCCGAGTCATGACCGAGAAATGGTGCTAAGTGAGGGATAGCAACAAGACAGCCATACATATCGACTATTATTTATATGGTTAAACCATATAATGCGTAAACTTCATGTATTTATATGATTAATAACGCACAAATCCGACTCATCTAAATAGAAAATTCAGATTGCATTGTTGAGCATTTGTGTAATTAAGAATTTTGTGTATTGTGCACCTTATTCTTCCTCTGTATTATTTGTGGAAAATCACTATAAATGTTGCGACTTGCCCAAATTGTGTTTGTGTGTTTGTTTTCGTTGCATACTCTTTCAACTTTTATGTTTGCCTTACAAAATCGTATGTTCTTGTCCGTTAATGGATAAGATCGAGCAAAGACTGACTAGTTTTTCGTGGAAACCAGATCATATGAAGATGAAATTTCTTGTGCAAAGAAACTTCCGTGACAGATATACGAAGTGACAAAATAAAATAAACGTACACGAAACTAAATTATATTGTACGTTAGAACATGCATGTGTGGGAACTTTATTAAAGAGAAACCAAATACAAAAATTGTCACCTGTATATATTTATTTTATCCTCAAACTCATTATTTACGTATTGCATCTTAGTTCATCATCGTAACTGTGTCGTGCCCAATGCTTCCACTAATATCAGTGCCCAATTTAATTTTTAATTTATTGTGTAAACAACCCTTTTCTTGATTGAGACAGGTACATTATCTATATATTGATTGGAAATTTTATTCGGTTTCTTACAAGTCCAATAATTTCTTAATGAAGAAATCAAAAAAAAATTAAGTGAAAAATAAATACTAATTCAATTTCAAGAAAAAAATTCGTAATTATGGGAGTTCAATTTTCAATCTACCCGTATAGAATAAAATAATGCATAATAAAATTAATAATATAAATATAATTTTTCGAAGGATGAAATATTCAAAATTGTTTTTTTCTTAATGAAACTCGGATGATAAATTAAAATTGAAATACTATTCAAAAATAAATTAGAGGGAAATTCTCTTTTATGAAACCGTATCATAAAAGAGAAATTCTGCACAGCTATTTAAGACGATATATTTTATGCTTAATAAAGTCAGAAATGATTGATAAGAAAGCACTTCAATTGATGATGACCATTCTTTTGAAAATAAAACAAAAATAAATTAGAAAAATAAATAAATTTGATGATTACCACGTGGTAGGCAATGACTGCAGCTTCAAAATATATATAGTTGGCGGCAATTAGTTCAATTAATATATACCATAGCTTTTTTTTTGACCTATTTTTATTGGTTTATTGAAAAAATTATCTCAAGGTGAAAAGTTGGTGTGGTGTCTATTTGTTGCACAAGTAAGAAAAGAGTGGCATATTATTCTACAAGAAAAGCAATGGATAGTTTGATATTACATTATTGGTGAAGTCAGGATTTGAAGTCCGGGAAAGACGAAAATACATTAAAAAAATTCTGAATAGAGACGTTATAAATGTTGTTATACACGAACTTTTTTATATTTTTATATAAAATAATACGAACTTAAGAAATGTTAGAGGGACCATGACTCTCTTTGACCATATGCTGGCTCTGCCACTGAATTTGCATCGTCAACTTTGTACATACTCTCATCCATACAACTTTTGGCACTACTAACATTTTCTTGTGTGTCGATATTGTAAATAAATTAATATATACTTTATATATAACTATTACATATTTTTCGAAATATAGAATCGAATATAACGGACAATTTTTGGCCTAAAACGGATAATAAATCGAGGCTTTTTTTAATTTTTTTTATCTCCTATTATTATAATATATGATGTGGAGTTCAATTGTATTTTTAAAAATAATTCTTCCAACTTTTGTAAATGCAAATATATTGGTTAAATCATCATATATTCAAGTTCTTCTAACATAGGTGGTTAAATATTACTAAAATTTATTAAATATATATAATATAATAACTTCAAAAAAAAGTTTATTAATTAGTTTTGTTTAGGATCAAATCTCTTAATTTTATATTGATGTCAACTTAAAATTAGGTCAACCTGCAGATGATGATGGTTCGTCAGAGTTCGACACTTGTTAATTAACATGCTTAAATATTATTTTGTATTATGATTTGTGATTATTAAGCTAATGCATCGGGAGATCTTTAGTTTAATTAACAATATAATAATAATTGTACGGAAAAACTAACATGTAATTGTGGGATTGGCATGCATGATTATTTAACATGAAAAATCCTTTCATATATATCTCTTTGTACGACTTTATTATAAGTGGGGTTAGTCGTCAGTTTACCTTTATTTTTAATAATATTTCAATTTAAAAAAATACAAAAATAAATATATAGAATACAAATAAACTAGAAAAAATAAAAATTATTATCTCCACATTAGCAAAAAAATCATAAAAAAAAAAGGGAAAACAAAATACATTAACTTCACGGGTATTTGAGTCAAAAATACACTTCCAGTCACAAATTAGGCGAGTGTAGTGCACGAATGACTCGCAGGGGCTTTATTGACCTTGAATAAATTTTATAGGCGGTTTTTTGCTTATTTTTTTAACATGGTTTTTTTGACAATTAAAGACTACACGGTGGGTAAGTGCTAAAAGCCCAATAAATGATATCTGAAATATAAAGAAATAAAATTCAAAATAAAAATAAATGATATATTGGGCTTTTTTAAGAACTTAACTTAGGCCCGAGCCCGTGACGTGTCCAGCCCAAATAATATTATATTATATTAATTTATTTATGGCCCACATACGACAGCGGGAAAAGACGAATAACCTTCTTGCCTTTCTTCCTGGAAATAAATTTTTGAATTTTGATCTTCGTGCCCTAATTTTCTCCCCCAATTCACTATAATATTAAATCAAATGTTAATGATATTTAGTGAAACTGAGAGGATATTAAAATAATTATCAAGGATTGGAGAAATGGAGAATGTTGGGGAGGAGGCACCGAGGCCTAAAGTTGCGGTGGTGGTGTTTCTGCTGAAGGGGAACAAGCTGCTGTTGGGGCGGCGCCGCTCTTCCGTCGGCCGCGACACCTTCGCGCTGCCCGGCGGCCACCTTGAGTTCGGTCAGCACTTACTAATTTGTTTTTATACATATTTGCAGATTTGTTTAGTGTAATTGTTTCCTTGATTTGTAGTAATAAATTTCTCGTCGACTGATGAAGACCTAATTAATCAGCGACTAATTGAAATGGGTTATTGATTAAGATAAGGGGGAGTTTAAGGAATTTAACAATTAAACATTTAATATGTGTTTAGCTCAGAAATTAGTCTTAATTTTTGTCCTTGATTAATGACAGAAACCAGAAACGGTGTCGTATTCTATGCCTAAGGGTTAGTCTGTGAGTGTGAGGACTGAGGAGTTTCTTGATTTATCAGATAATTTGTTCATAATAAATTATCTAGTAGTTCTCTGGCTGAGATTAGGGGTGGAAATTTAAACCTAATTTCCGAATTCCACTGGATTAAAAAAAAATCCAATTTTCAAACAACATTTTTTATTCCGGTTTCTGATTCTTTTGGAACGCTATTGGGGTACATATTAGATTTTGATTTCCGATCCGATTTTATCTCCGAAAATATTTCCACAAATTTCCGAAACTTACACTTGTGATGCTGATATTATTATATATTTTATGTTACAAGTGACTAAAAGTTTGGAATTTCCGGTTCGATTAGAAAATTTCCCATTTTGGGAAGAAAAAAATTCATTCCAATTTCCGAAATTCCCTTTTGATTGTTTTTGGAACAAAATTGGAATTAGTTTTTAACTTCCGAAAAAAGTTGAATTTTTTCCCCAAGTGTCAATTTCGATCCGATTTCGACCCTAAGTTGAGATAATTTCAGGTGAGAGCTTTGAGGAATGTGCAGCCAGAGAGGTGAAGGAGGAAACAGGGCTAGACATTCACAAAATCGAGTACCTAACCGTGATCAACAACGTCGTCTTGAGAGTGGATAAGCCTCTTCACATAGTAGCAATATTCGTGCGCGCATTTCTTTCCGATCCAAACCAAACACCACAAAATCCCGAGCCTGAGAAATGCGAGGGTTGGGATTGGTACGATTGGAAGAATCCCCCACGACCTCTTTTCGGACCGTTGGAAAATATGTCTGCGAGTGGTTTTAATCCCTTTCCTGTGGATTGTAACGACGATTGAGAGTTGGGTTTTTTTCAGACAGAGAATCATTGGGGAAGTAAGTGTCTTTGTTTCTGACATCATTCTTGATTATGTTCGAATTTGCAGTGAATGATTTTCATGAAATTGGCTGGTGTAGTGTGTGATGTAAAATGTGTAATAGTTGGGAGGTTTTTGTAGTGTGTTTCCTATTACGAAGAAAACGAAATTTTCGAAGTGTGGCACAATATTTCTCATTCCGAATTTTGAAATTTCGATCGATTTTCCAAAAAGAAAACATTAACTGAATTGAAATACATATTCCGAAAATATTTTTTTTGAAAATTACACTTATAGTATCAAGTTTATTATGCATTTTTTTATTAATTATACAAGGTTCTATAAAGTGTGAGTCAGATCGGAGGCGGTTAGGGTGCCTCATGATTAATCGGCACGACGATGATTATTCGCCGTTAAGTCGGAAATAAACCAGTTTTTTAAATTTAGTGTAATATAATTCTAAATATTATTTGTAAATACTCAAAACATATACATAATAAAAGTTTTATGATAATAAGATCATAATTATATATTTAATCATGATTATATTCCCATTTAATAAACACGATTCTATCCTCGTTGATTTGTAGAGCGCCGTTGCTTTCTTTTTTTACGGAAAAAACAGATCAAGAGAGCTCAGTGAGGGAAGAATAACATAGCCCTGCGGTTTGCACTAAAAGCCCTATATTTAACAAAAAAAAAATAAAAAAAAAAATTGGAAAAACTAAATTTTGTGCAATTTTTACCTCTAAGTTTTGACCCGTCTCTAAGGTTTGATCCACATCGGATAGCCTCAAACCACCACACATGCCAAAATCCGATTTTTCAAATATTTACATCAAAATTGCAAAAATTTTGAATTCCATCGATTCCAATCCAAAAAAATCTAACTTTGGAACAAGTTTTTTCATTCCAAAATTTTAAATTCAGATTTTTTATTTTATCAGATTCTTTTGGGACGAAAATGCAGTTAGTTTATTCACTTCGAAAAAAAAATGGATTTTTTTCCGTCCGATTTACACCCTATTAACTATAATACATATCTTCTCTCATGGGCCCCACAGGCTGACTGCGGCTCGGTCCTCTAAGCCAACGCTGCACACGGTGAGGTTCTCACCGTACCGCCGTCACGGGTGCTGTTATTTTGTTTGTTCATTGTTGGATCAATTATATTAGAATTGTTAGCACCTTAATTATATATTTTAGATGGTTACTTCAACTTTGATGTACTCTTGATTTTTAAACAAATAAAAATTAGTGCTCGTGTTACTTTAACATTATTAATTTAGTGTTGGATTAATTAGAATTGTTTGCACCTTAATTTAAATCTTTTAGATGGTTACTTCGAATTCAACTTTGATGTACTCCTTCTTGATTGTTAATCTTATAAAAATTAATTAATGCTCGTGTTACTTTAACATCGTTTAGTGTTGGATCAATTAGAATTATTTGCACCTTATTTTATATCCTTTAGAGGGTTACTTCAACTTTGACGTACTCTTGATTTTTAATCTTATAATTAAAAAATTATGCTCGTAGTCATCTCCATTTACTACAAAACTTTGGATTTTCAGTGTTAATTATAAAAATCTCGTAGTCAATTATAATTCCTTCTTTAATTCCATAGTCAAGTAGATTTTATTCACACTTGTTGGCACTGTAATCTGGTGTTTTGCTACAATTTTCTAGTGTCAAAGTATTAAAATTTCATAATCAACTATAATTTATAATCAGCTGGTACTATATTATTATTCAGTTCGCTATTCAATTTATCATCTCCCTTTACTAATTGAATCCCAATAAAATCACTGTATACAACAACAACATCAACCATCTATACAAATTTCGATAGAAAATTGTGACATTATTAGATGACTTCACGTAGTCGACTATATTATAGTGGACTACAAACATCTGAAACTAACACACAATGAAGAAACAATCTTAAAGGCGCGACAGATGTTTCGTCACTTTCGAGATTCTTTACTATATATATATCTTTCTCTTTCGAATTTCACTAAAATTCTAAACAAAGGACTCTCTTAACAACCCTTACATATAGTCCTAAACCACAAGGAATTGCATATATTGAAACTTGAGGAAACTTGCTCCCGATTAATAAACACTATTTCATATTATTATTCATTGCAATTTTCTATTATGGCCTGTTGTGTTGCACTGGTTGCCACGTGGCAATAATCCAAGCAGAATCACACGCGCGGCAGGGATTTCTTTGCAAAATTGTATAGATATTATTCATCGTTGACAATATGGGTTTAATTGTACGGTAGAAGCTGAAAGAAATTTCGTACAAATGGAAGCTTAGCTTAACCACTCTGCTTTGACTTTTATAGTACTTCATATCGAACCTAGAGAGAGAGAGAGAGAGAGAGAGTAACAAGATCGTAGATCCGAGTCTGACTCGTTCAATGCCCTTAAATAAAATCTAACGTTGATTGCCATATACTCCATGTATCTATATATTTTTTTGACTTGGTAAGTAATTAATATTTACATTTCCTTTCTTTAATATAAAATAAAATAAAATTACTCAATTGGTTGGCTCAGTCAAATAATTAATTAATCCTGGAACGAGTATAATGAAATTAATTATGAAATACATTAATTAGTTTTCCGTGCGGATAAAAGGAAGAAAAATTACTGATTTCAGCATACTTTTCTTGGCCTAGCTAGGTTCAATTAATATACCTTGAAAGTTTACACGTACTATTGAAAATTCAAACACATAATATAATATATAGATTAGGTTGAGAAATAAGGACTAATTATTATATAGTTGGTAGATTGAATTTGAAGAATTCAAAAATCTCAAAACTATATATGTTTATAAGCCACATAATATAAATATTGTATGTATCCCTTTCACCACACAATGGCTTCTTCCTCGAACCAGATTTTAATTTATTATATATTAGATGCTAAGAATTAAAGTGACGGTTTGAATAATGTTGTATTCTTCGAGTTACAATTATAATTAGTAGAACCGTCGTCTAGTTTTTAATAATTAATATTCAAATATGAATTAGTATAATACAGTTTGGACTAGCAACATTCTATTAATTTAGTAAAATATTAAATTATTGAGTTAATAATTTAGTATATTTTTACCTACTCGGAATCAAAAGAAATTATTATTTTAATTTATTGAGTATTAAGTTATCGAGGTTCTACTATAACATGATCTAATTTATAGAGAGGCGGCTAAGTATTATTATACATGCATGTTAATTGAGAGTACAAAGTATATATATATTTCATAATTTTTATTATTTGGTATTACTACAAAACATAATGGAATGGAGGCCAGGTAGCTTTTTATGTATAATATATACCCAAGTGTTACATACTTTAATTAGGCTGCGGAATTAAGTACATGTGATCAAACCCCTAAGCAACTCCATAACAAATAAAAATGAAAAAATAGAAGGTGAAATTAATCACAGCTAAACCTCTATGAGTTAATACTGCGTGAACTAGCAAAATTTTATTAATTTATAAAAACCCTAAATTACTGATCTAACAATTTAATACAGTATCACCGAGTCAGGAGTGGGATAAAATATTATTAAATAATTTTATAAATATATAGAAGTTGTAATCTCTCTCTCTCTCTCTCTCTATATATATATATATATATATATATATATATATATATATATATATATATATATATATATATATATATATATATATATATTAAAGTTTTGTATAGTAGCATGCCACGAATTTCTCCATGTTTGAATTTTTCCAAAGCCATCTTAGCTCCCAAGCAATTTCTCCTATAAATAATCCCCATAGCTCCACAACATCAAAACCATCATCAATTTATACACCATACTGCATTTTACTAAAATAAAACAAAATAAAAACAATATATATACAATGGAAAAACTCTGCAGAGTTCTGATTCTTTGCTTACTGCTCATCTCAGCCGCACACGCCACTTCGAGAAGAAGAGAAGCGAAAGAAGACGAAGCAGACAAATGGTTCAAAAGCTTCTCCCAGCAAAAGCAAAAATTCGCGAAACTCCGTTTCTACATCCAGGACAAGCTCGGCGGGCCCAACGCCACCATCTGGGAGGTCGCTCGGGCGGAGATCACCGCCACTTCGCCGACGATGTTCGGTCAGGTTAGGGTTTTGGACGACCTGATCACGGCGGAGCCCGACCGGAACTCTGCGAAGGTGGGCCGGGCTCAGGGGCACATCGCCTCGTCGGACTTGACGACGTCCGCCCTGACGATGAACCTCAACTTTGTGTTCACCGCCGGAAAGTACAATGGAAGTACCCTCTGCATATTAGGGCAGAACCCGATCGGGAGTAGCGATAGGGAGCTGCCGGTGGTGGGTGGGACCGGGGTTTTCAGGATGGCGCGTGGGTTTTCGATCTCGAACACTTACTCGTACGATGCTGTCGAGGATTATGGTGTTTTGGAGTATACTGTTTATGTGTCTTATGTTGACGTGTGATTTTTTTGATCATAATATTATTGCATTTATTCTTTTTTTTTAATTTAATTATTATTGTTGCAGATTTATTTTGTTTCTAGTAGGCTTCAGCGTGTATTTTGTTCTTCAATATATAATAAAATAATAACGGTTTGTGTGTTTTTTTTTTGATTCTTTAATAATATATTTTGTTTAATGTTTTAGTTTGAAGATTTCGGTTTAATGAGGGAAGTAATGCTTCTTTGATCTTTCACTAGGCGGCATGATATTTTTAATACATGGCATTTTTGTAATATAGACATAATACACAAGACTTTGTGCTAGTAGCACTGAAGAGGTCAAATTAACTAAAATTTAGTGTTTTTTTTCAAAACCTAAATAAGATGCGAATATTTAAAAGAGATAGTTCGACAAAAGATACTCAGCACAAATTTTCATAGAGGAGATGATAATTAAGGTAATTGTTGTGATTCGAGAATACATACAATGCGAAAATAAAGAACGAATTCACAAAACGACGACTCGTAATTTACACGGTTCAAATCTTTTGACGACCCTAGTAAATGGGAGCAGTAAGAACTTTTTATTACTATCAAATGATCACAAACATTACGAATTAAATACATCAAGATCACTCATTTCACATAGAAACCCTAAACGAAATGAAAACCCTAGCTCTCTCGCAATTCGTTATGCTTTCTCTCGTGTATGATTTTACAGAGTGTTGTTTACAATATAAGAAGTCTTTCTTGATCATTTGAACTAATCTTTTAACCACTAGTAGAAACATTGTTTTTAACAATCATTAACTGTAGCAAAATGTACTAAATTCGTTGTAAAAATTAAGTTTTTTGCTACGGTAAATGGCCGTAGCAAATACTTTTTTGCAACGGTAAATCCTAAACTACGATGCCAAGATTGTCAAGTGGTAAAATGTACCTTTTGGCTTTTGCTACGGCTTTTTACCGTAGTAAAAAGTCCTGTTTCTACTAGCGAACAGTAATTAGTTTAGGTTTTAATTAAATTACTACGGATTTCATTTTTGCAGATGACCTCCGTTTATTGTTTCGTTTGATTCAAAACCGGCCCTCGCCGGTGCAAGTCGCCGAAGCCATGAACTAACCTTGATCAATTACATTAGTCCACTTTCTTTTTGGGCCAAGCCAACCAATATTTCGGATTAGTCAACTTTTACAAGTCAACTAACTATTCACTAAGTCAACTTATTATGTCATAAGTCAAACGATATAAGTAACTTATCAAGTCAACTGGGTT
>NW_012193969.1:1746224-1766781 GCF_000504015.1 Erythranthe guttata
TAGTATAATTATCGACAAAATCCTCTATAATTTATTTGCTTAAGCAATTAGTACATGTATAGGGGTTGTGTGCTAAAAAAAATTGAATAATAGGTCGATTTTTACAAACAAGATAATGTAGAGTAGTTTTTTACCAATTCGATATTACATGTGGGTATTAGTTGCAATAAACCAAATTATATAAAGATATAGAGGGTGGGACGGAAATTGAATTACTTTGTATTATTTAGTGTGAAGAACTTAATATTTTTTTTTAAAAACGACACACGATGAGGGTGGGGTTTGGGTTTGACCCCAAACCTGTCTATAGATTGTTGGAAATTTCTGCTACAAATGAATGTTTGCCGAGGTGAATTGACTTTATCCTTAAGACGAAATTTTCCCGCAACAGTGCTAACGGTTTGAACGGAAATCGTCTCCCAAGATACAACGGCAAAGACTTGGAATATGAGCACTTCAAATCCCAAGTACAACGAACTGTACATTGTGTAGAACTTTTCGAGAGAATCTATAGAGGGTAGGCTAAATATGCAGTAAGCTGTTTTTGGATTGAAGTGAGGAATTGAGGGAAAGACGGGGTCTATTTATAAGGTTTGAAAAGTAGTCTTTTGGGCCGAATAGTTGCACCATTTCGAGTTGAGCCGATTGGTTTGCATTGGTTCGGCCGCACCAATTTAAACCAGCCAGACCATTCGAGATGGGCTTCGGGAACGAACGAGCCGAGCTGGCCAGATGGACGGCGGCGGCGCGTGCGCGCGTGTGGGCACGATTCGAAACACATAACATATAGGTTTTTCTCACAAACAAAGTTGAATGCCCAAAGGGCGTGACCCTTAGTCCAACATTGAGATATATAAATAGTTCAGTATTTTTTTACTTTTCCAATGTGGGATAACTCAAAATCCCACTTTCCTTATATTTTGGACTAGTAATTCTTCATTCACCACAAAATTGGTTTTAAACTAATCTAATCCAAAAATAAATTTATATAATCAATTAGACCATACAATAAATAATATTGATAAAAAATTGTTCATGACTCAATTTTTAACCAATTTTCCCAACAATCCCCCACATGAATGAACACGAGGACGTCGATTCTCTCTAGAGTTCCCACGAATAGGATTGCATTGGGATAGGTAGCATATAACTTTGAACCTTCCGTAGTGGAGTTACATTGGATTTACTAGGCTGAGTTGTGAACGCGATGTCTTGAACTGTCAGCTGTTCGTGTAAACCAAGACAATGCAACCCACACAATACTATTCTCACATTTCCTTAGTTCTCATGATTGTGTCCGTTTTGGCCTTGGACACACATCTTGGATTCATAAGTGTTTGTCAAATTTTGATGCGGCCCTCACTTCATACACTTATATAGGTGATCTCCTATTAAAAGTATCCTGCCAATACCTCACATTTATTATAAGGTTTTGGAATCATTCAAAGCGTCTGTCTATCATTTTACCCTTTCTGCAGGTAGCACTATTATCTTTCGCATGAATGAGTTCCTTAGTCCTTGACTGAACTTTCTTAGCTTAGTTGTCCCTTTTGAACCAGTTCTTGGGATCTCCAGTCAGCATGGTTGGGTTACCACTAAGATTGTCCTTAATTGATGGGTTTTAATCCCATTCCCCTAGATAGGCATTGTAGTTGATATCTTGGTAAACCTTTAGTCAACGGATCCGCTAAATTGTCTTTAGACTTTACATAGTCTATAAAATTACTCCATTTGAGATCAATTGCCTTATGGTATTATGTCGGCGAATGTGTCTAGACTTACCATTATACATGCTTGTGTGCCCTTCCAATTGCTGATTGACTATCGCAATGTATCAATATTGCCGGCAGTGGTTTATTCCAACACGGAATATCTTCTAGGAAATTACGAAGCCATTCCGCTTCTTCTCCAGCTTTATCTAAAGCTATCAACTCCGATTCCATTGTGGATCGAGCTATACATGTTTGCTTTGTAGATTTCCATGACACAACAGCTCCACCTATAGTGAAAACGTAACCACTTATGAATTTTGAATCTTTAGTATCGGATATCCAATTAGCATCACTATAGCCTTCTAGTACAGATGGATATCTTGTACAATGCAAACCAAAATCTAGAGTATATTTCAAGTATCTAAGTACTCTAGTTAGTGCATTCCAATGGTCATTTCCAAGATTGCTTGTAAATCTACTTAATTTACTAACCGAATGAGCAATGTCCGGAAGAGTGCAGTTCATGACGTACATTAGACTGCCTATTATTTGAGAATATTCCAGTTGATCCACTGGTTTTCCACGATTCTTGCCTAAGTGTATTTTCAAATCGATTGGGGTCGTAGCAGGTGGACAATCAAACATTTTAAAATTTCGTAGTACTTTCTCAATATAATGAGATTGAGTAAGAACTAGTCCATTGTCATTTTTGATAATTTTTACTCCCAAAATTACATCGGCTAGACCCATATCTTTCATGTCAAAATGTGTCGATAAGATTTTCTTAGTTTTCACGATTATATCGTGATTGCTGCCCATAATTAACATGTCATCCATATAGAGACATATAAGTACAAATTCATTTGGTGTGTTTTTAATGTATACACATTTATCGCACTCATTTAGTTTGAACCCATTTGCTAGTATTGTTCTATCAAATTTGGGAGCTTGTTTTAGTCCATAAAGTGACTTCACAAGTTTACATACTTTGGACTCTTGTCCATGAGCAACAAACCCTTCGGGTTGTTCCATGTATATTTCTTCTTCTAATTCACCATTTAAAAAGGTTGTCTTAACGTCCATTTGGTGAATTTCTAGATTGTGCAAAGCAGCAATTGCTAGAAGTACTCTAATTGATGTGATT
This sequence comes from Erythranthe guttata, assembly GCF_000504015.1. Next base: position 1,749,081 of record NW_012193969.1, read on the forward strand.
CTCGTTACGGGCGAATAAGTATGAAAAAAATCTAGACATTCATTTTGTCTAAATCCTTTGACTACTAATCTTGCCTTGTATTTATCAATCGAGCCATTGGCTTTGTACTTTCTTTTGAGAATCAATTTGCAGCCTAACGACTTATTTCCCGGAGGTAGATCAACCAATACCCACGTATGATTTTGCATAATCGAATCAATTTCACTATTGATTGCTTCTTTCCAAAGCGGCGCTTCGGGAGTGTATAAAGCTTCCTTTATGGTCCTTGGATCATTTTCCATAGTATATGTTAGGAATTCCGGTCCAAAGGACTTAGCAATTTTTGCCCTAGTACTTCGTCTAGGTTCTTCATCACTTTGAAGACCACCATTAGCAGTTTCATATGTTCTTTTGTTAGAACTAGTTGCTGGTTTTTCTTTATAGGGAAATATATCCTCAAAAAATGCAACATTTCTTGATTCAATGATTGGGCCTTCATTCATGTCAAGAACATCAGACTTGTGTATTAAACATCGATATGCACTACTGTTGTTAGCGTAACCAATAAAGATGCAATCAACAGTTTTAGGCCCAATTTTTATTTGTTTTGGTTTAGGTACTTCTACCTTAGCCAAATACCCCCACACTTTTAAATATTTATAAGATGGTTTGTGACATTTCCATAATTCATAAGAGGTTTCTTTCTTTTCTCGGTGCGGTATCTTATTAAGAATATGAGAGGAGTGCTTCCCCCCACAAATTCTGAGGTAAACCCGAATTTATTAACATTGCATTCATCATTTCTTTAAGAGTCCGATTTTTGCGTTCAGCAACACCATTCGAGATGGGGTGAGAGGTAGGAGAGTCCAATTGGTTGACGGCCCATGACCTAATGTTTTTGGTCCAAAAAAATATAGTGATTTGGGCCCAAGCCCAAATCCAATCCGATCTGTCCGTCCCGCCCTGACGGCGGCGCGTGCGGGCACGATTCGAAACACATAACATAAGTCATTTGGACCAACATTGAGATATATAAATAGCTCAGTACTTCTCTACGTTTCCAATGTGGAATAACTTAAAATCTCACTTTCCTTATATTTTGGACTAGTAATTTTTCATTCACCACAAAATTGGTTTTAAACTAATCTAATCCAAAAATTGATTTATATAATCAATTAGACCATACTATAACATTGATAAAAAAATGTTCATGACTCAATTTTTAACCAATTTTCCCAACATAGATAACCAAAAAAATGGCTAAAGATAGCAATTTCCAAAATATAAAAATCGACACGGGCAAAACAGGTAACCCAAACTAATAATAAGGGAGAGGGATGAGAGTGATCGCATTGAGTTTCGGTTTCGGTTCCGGTTCGAAACGAGTAATTGATGCCTAGATAAACAAATATTTGAAAGAGCCAAACTCACAGAAATCAGAGCTGACAGCGCAGGCTGAATGATCTGCTGCGATGCGGCCATTTTCACATTGAATGATTTCTATCTTCTTCATATGGTCCTCACACTTTCACTCTCATCATCATCATCATAACAATATACATACACACACATATATGGACCACATTGAATCCCTATGCACCCGCATGTATACTATCACTGCATGCAAGTGTGTAGAAACTCCAGCGATATAGCCAAAAGAAAATTACAGGCTAGCTAGCTAATTAATTAATGGTTCTGATCTTAGATATTGATCCTTCCTTTTCAGCTCGTTTATTAATTGTTCATCTACTTCACACAAAAACACACACACCCATGTGGGTGTGTCAATTGCAACATAATATAAATATATTGCTAATATTGCAATATTACACAATCAAGGATAAGAAACTTTAAGACTACTTATGAATATAAATGCGAAATATGAAATAAGATTATATATATATAATTAATTAATCGCGTAACTCGGAAATCTAAAGCCAGCCCCCCTCGATCGAGTGGTTTAACGTTAGAAATGCAACGAGTTCACCTTCGATACAGAATTGTTAGAATTTACATATACAACAAGTACACAATATGTAGAAACATCAAATCCCCCGAATATCAAGATTCGGTTTTTTTTTTCTTTTTTTTTTTTTTCCTGCACTAGAAGTTCTGCCAGCTACACTTAAAGGGAAAGGTTAAAGAATAGAACCATCAATGCCGCAACCACCAAAACTAATCCCAAACAAGAACCAATTCGGTTGGAATCACTATTCCCATTCCCATTCCAATTGGAATTGGAATTGGAATTGGAATTGGAATTGGAATCATACAATCTCATAACTTCCTCTTCACATTGTTTCACCCCAACCGGCACATTATCCTTCCTCTCAATCAATCCAACGGGATAACAAAGATTCGGATTATCCCACGCACCGAATCTCCTGCCCATCTTCCCGTAAAACCACTCCGAAAATTTAATCTCCCCCGTTAAATTGTTCCCATGAATGTACACCGCGCCCACATTCGGCAAACTAGCAATCTTGGACGGAATATTCCCCGTGAGCTTATTATCATTAAGCCCCAAAAACCTCAGCATTATCAGCTCGGAAATCGACTCCGGTATGCCACCTGTCAAGCTCATATTTGACAGGTCCAATGCAGTTAGCCCCCTCAGATTCCTCCACTCGACGCTCATTATATCCCCACCTGCACTAGGGTTGTTCGAAAGAACCAATTCTTGCAGAGAACTCAATTCTTGAATTGATTTTGTCAATCCACCGGATAATCGATTATTGCTCAAGTCCAAAAGTGTCAAACTTTTCAAATTTCCGATTTCTTGCGGGATTTTTCCTTCGATTTTGTTGTTACTCAAATCGAGCTTCAATAGTGAATTCAACCCTCCGAAACTTGAGGGCAAAATTCCGGTGAGTTGGTTTCTACTCATGTCGAGAATCAAAAGACGATTAAGCCCTCCTAAACTATCCGGAACTTGGCCTTCGAACGAATTTCCGGCGAGATTCAATCGCCTCAAGTTGATCAACTTGCCAAGAATGTTCGGTAGTTGGCCGGTTAGTCGATTTTCGGTTAGCACTAAAGACTCGAGATTCGTGAGGTGACCGAAAATCACGGGAATGCCCCCCGTTAGGCCGGTGTTGGATCGAAACTCCAGCGATTGTAGACTAGCCGAAAGAGAATCCCAATTCTGAGGAGGAATCGAAACGGGGTTCGAAGAAGAAACGAAGCAGTTGAAGAAGGAAAGGGATTTGAGATGCCTTAGTGAAAACAAATCAGAGCTGAATTCGACATTTTCGGCACAGCTGAGTGAGTTTTCATGAACCGGGCCTACGCTCAAATCGGTCACGTACCAAAATCCATCATATAGATCACAAGAAACACCCTGTATAAGAATCAAGAAAATTTGAAAAATGGGATTAATTTTTTGTTTAGTATTTGAAAATTATATATTTGAGGAAAATGGAAAGAGGGCAATGTGCTACAGTGCAACTACTTCTCATTTAATTCCCAAGAAGAGAAATTAAAAGGGATAAAAATGGAATCTTGAAACAATGGTGAGATTCACAAGCAAAAAAATAAAATAAAATAAAATAAAGATCTGATTTTTGAACAGAGAATAAAACTGGAAATAGCCAATGGGAATCTCAGAAGATGTGTAAAGTGAGCAAATACCAAAAATATAAGAAACGACAAAGTTTTTAGTTAAAACAAAAGTGTACATTACATTTTTTTTCCTACACACCAAATGAATGACTTTGTGTGGGCTATTATTCTAACCAATCAACAAACTAAAAATAAATAAAAATAAATAATAAAAAGAAAAACCCAGATAATGATTCCTCTGGTTGAGATTTGACAGTCCCTCACAACTGATTGAAACCCTAAAAAAGTTGCATGAATCTCCAAAAAGCAAGAAACCAGAGAAAAATTATTACACACACTTAAATTTTATTACAGCCCGTAATTCTGAATTTGGCTGAATTAAATCCCAAAAAAATTGGATAAAGATTAAAGAATATATACCTGTATAGGAGTCCAGCCACAGGGATCTGGATAAAGATCTGAACCATTCCACCATTTGCCAACAAAACCCTGAATAGCAGAAAACAGAGCATCTTGCTCTGTTTTCTTCATCGGAGCAGCCACCACTAAACTTTCATCTTCACCGTTAATGCATGCTCCGTACAGATGAATTATGAAGAAAACAAGAATTGGGAAGCTTAAAAATCTGATCTTTTTCATGTCAGTAACCAAAAAAAAAATTATATATGTATAAAAATGGAGTCTTTTTAGTTTCAGAGGAAAGATGAAGCAATGAAGAATAAGCCCAAGAAAGAAGTGAAATGAAAAGGGTTTGAGGAAGTAAGGGAATGGAATAAAGGGGAGAAAAAATGGGTGAGTGAAGAATTGGCAAAATTGCAAAGGGAAAAAATGGACAAAGTGGAAGTTTCTTTCTTGGGGGTGTTTTATAGGAAGGGCTAAGGTAGTAAATGAACAACACAGTAAAAACAAACAGTGTGGCAGAGGTGTAGCAGAAGAAGGGCTTAGCTCTAGGGTTTCTTTGCAGCTCAAAAAGTTTAGATTGCAGTTGTGTCAGTAGTGCTGCAATAAACCCTAAAATTAAAGAAATAAATAAAAAGAGGGAGCAATTATGGTAATGTCAATAATAAGATCACAAACAGTGGAAAACGGATGGAGAAAGGTGGGTTTAAATTACTGAACCTCCACCGTTAAAAGGGGTTGTCTGTAATTTTTTGCTTTTATCAAAGAAAAGATTGGTTCTTGATTCTTGATTTCTTGGTTTCTTGATTCTTGATTTGTTGTTAATGTTTTAAGCAGTTGGGAAAATTTATGGTTGGATTTGTTGTCTAGGGTTTCTTGATTAAAGGCTTTGTAGGGGGGCTGGGGGGTGGGGGTGGTGAGACAGGGGACCATTTTAATTATTTATTTTTTAATTTTTATTTTTTAATTTTTTAATTTAATTTGGAATGTGAGAGAAAAGTGGAGATGGGCATGGAAATGCATGGAAGACAAAGGTAGTTGGTTGTCTTGGGGTAGCTTATTTTTCAACTTTTGGGGTGTTGGGTTTAAAAAAGAATTGATGTAATGGAAAGGACAAAAGGATTGGGTATGGACAACTTTTTCCCGGCTAATTATGGGCTTCCGGGTTAATAACTTCACTGCATGTCATTTACGTAATGTCAATTTTGTCAAATCCAAACAAAAAATAAATAACTTAATAATAATATTTAATGGGTTTTTTTATTGAGCTATAATTTTACTTTTGAGTGTTGTATTATGAATTAATAATGATGAAAGTAGTTTATAAGATTTTGGAGAACAAGAGTCTACAATGAGAGTAAATTGCAACAAGTACTCCTTTGTAATCTCGAAATAGTGGAAATTATTTTGTTATATGAACTAGCAAAAAGAGCCCCACTGAAATTTAGTCAAAAGGAAAAATCTCTCGAGTACACTTTTGTGTGGCACGCTCGCGGGATAAGCGATTGGTAATGGATTTTAAGACCTAAAATACCAGAATTGCCCCTATAACACTCGATCAACCATCTTTCTACCATCAGTTTGAGTCCCGAGTCCAGCCGCCTACAACCACCGCACTCCACCATGGGCTGCTCCACCGTGTTGCTCTCCAATCGTCGTCGCTATCACCAAATCTTGATGCCCATGTCCTCTCCTCTCTTTAACCTCGAAAATCTGAAAGTCATATTCATACCACTCCAATTGAATTCTACTCATAAGCTTTTCGATTTGGAAATTGCGGCGGAGGGATGAAGAGGCGGCATAGCAAGCGGCGGAGGGCTGAAGAAAATGGTGTATGTGTGCTTAGTTGGAGGTTAGAGTGGTGGAGGAGGTATTCCAAGCAATGATTTTTGGGGAAATTGCAATCAAGTCCCTAATATAATTTTTAGAGATTTAGCATAAATTCCAATTTGGTCTTTACTTTATTTTGGATTCAATTTGGCTTCTATTTTATGTTATTTTAATTTCATATCATTTTATTGAAGGGTATGTATGTCCTTTCATCTTTGTTCAACCACTAAAATCACAATGATTCTAGTGTGTTATTTTTTTAAAAAAAATTATAGAGAGACTTTTTACTAGTATATTTATCACAAGGATATTTCGCTACTTGAAGATTATACAAGGATATTTTTGCAGTTTGATCTCCATAATAATAATAATTCTTCAAAGACAACGTTGTGATTGTGACTCTTTAATTATTTGATTTTTTGTCCCCCAAGACTTCCTAAATAAATTCTATATTTCTAAAAGGGATTTTGTTTTTCTGCATTAAGTTATGTATTTCAAGAAAAGAAGTAAATTCAGAACGACGGTATATTATTTGATGCTTGTCACTATTTAACCGTACAACATGTTCTAAGGATGTCATCTAATATCCACAAGACCAAAATGATGTAAGAAAAAAGGTAAATAACTTTACAATGAAGGTGATCTCTTGCTTCTAAATTGTAATTTTTTAAAGAAAAATGACACTTTTCTAATTTATTTGAACACTTTCCATCCTAACATTAATTTGATGTTTTGTTAAGCTTATAAGTTGTTAAAAAAAGCTTATAAATTCTTTCAAAATAGTTTGGTAATATATTTTGAAAAAATATTTTACAGATTCAGAGAATAAGCTGATGGATAACAAACAAGATCTTTCTAAAAAAATGCATTTTAATTTCCCCACTTTTTAATTAAGACCGTGTAATATGTAAAAATAGCTTATAATCTCATTATCCAAACACTTTAAGAATGAATTATAAAAATACGACAACTCTAATTATATTAGCTTATCAGATATAAGAGCTTATCAGTTGTTTAATATAAGCTTAGCCAATCGGCCATAAGTGGGTGTTTGGCTAAGCTTGTAGCATGTAGCTTGTAGCTTATAAGATGTTAAAAAAGCTTATAAGTTGTTTAAGAGCTTATAAGTTCTTCCAAAGTATTTGGTAATTTTTAAAATAGATCTTAAAAATCCAAAAAATAAGATATTGAGGAGCAAATAAGATATTTAAAAAAAAAAGACATCTACCCCACATTTTCATTTAAGATCTTATGATGAGTAATAATAGCTTATAAGTTCATCATCCAAACACTTTCGAAATTAATTCTAAACTAACATAACGTACAACTTATCAGCTCTTAAAACAGTTTATCAAACGTAAAAGCTTATCAACTGCTTAAAATAAGTTCAGCCAAACCCTAAATCCTATTTTCATCACTTAATTCTACATGTTTTTAGCTTTTCATCCTAAATCACCAAACCCTCACCATTATACATAAAATTATGTATGTGTGTATATACACACACATACATGTGCAATTGTGCGTGTAATATGCATGTGTCTAACCCAGAAAAACACACAGACACACATTGTGTGTGTACTATGATTTAGAGGGGTGGGGGACCAAAGAGATAAAAAAAAAATGGTGTAAATTGGGACTTAATGAAAGATGGAAGCTTTTGGTGTTATTAAGAGAAGTTTTAGGACCACTGGCAAAGCGTAGGGCTACCCCCAAACTCTACACTACTAATCTCGCCCCCACCCCCACCCCCACCCCCTAACACTCTGTATTGTCATTTTCTCCACTTGTCTCATTACCAACTTTGCTTAATTACATTTATTACCACATTTTTCATCATTTTTTTTCCTGCTAATTTATGTCCTTTTGTACAATACATTTATCTCAGGATAAGGGTTTAATCTAACGGATAAGGGTTTTGTTTATTTTAATTTTTTCGTGCTAATCCAAATTTCACAATTAAATAGGACTTAATTCCACTCTGCACCTTGGAAATGTGGTTTTTTGCACTTTGCACCCTTAAAAAATATTAATAGCACTTTGCACCATCAAAACACAATAATTCATGCATAATGCACCATGAATTAATTTTTAAAGCTAGTGAAGAAAATTTAATATTTTTAGCAGTATATTTTTAGGATGTCAAATGTCAAATCAATTTGGTTTTATATTTATCAATCATTTCGAAACTACAAAGTGTAAAAATAAAAATACATCTCATCAACATATTAAAAAAACAATTTCACAAAAAATATTTTTACGAAAAAATAAAATGAACAAAAATTCCTTCAGCCATTATGTTATTTTTTTCGCATTTTGTATGTTCAAAATTATGTTGAAGGTAGAAGAAAATAATAATTTAATTTGTTATTTTACAACCTGAAAATAAAAAAAAAACCAATAAAAAATGAAATTACTTACCATCATTAAGTTTTAAATATTCAATTCATGATGTATTGCGAATGATTTATTGTGTTTCGAGGGTGCAAAATATTATTAATTTTTTTCAATGGTGCAAAGTGCCAAAATACTGCATTTTAAGGGTGCAAACTGTTATTAAGCAATTAAATAGAGAGAAAACTGGATAGTGTTTGGACCAATAGGTTAAAAGTAGTTTGGACCACTTATATAATGCACAAATTATATCCAATTATCAGTTTATTATATAATTGGAAATTGCATAAATGTAGTTTCCCGACCATAATGCCTTATTGGAGACATAAATATTAATTGTGGTTTTATTTAGGAGACAGCGCAGTAATATTTATTGACCCATGTTTCCACTACTAATCAAGAATGGATTAATCCTAATTCCATAATAAAAAATAAAAATTAAAAATTAAAAAAAAAATTATTGAAAAAACAAATGTGAAAACCTGATTACAAAGATTATAACAAAGGGTTCTCCGGGAATTAAAAAAAAAAAAAAAAAAAAAAAAAAAAAACATCCTCGGATTTCTAAAGGTTCCCTAATACACCACAAAGTGTGTTTTACAAAATAGACAAACTACAACATGTAATCAAAAGGGGATCAAGATGTGAAAAATGTCCAAAGTTTTTTAGGTATGGAAGCTTCACCAGGAGCATATTCATCGCCTTCTTCATCTTCGTTTTCTTCATCACCGGTGTTGTACTCTGGAGTACCACTCACCTCCTCACTCAAATCGACTGTCTCTGTCAATTTCGCTGCATCAGCATTTTCATCCAAGTTTTCCCCTGCCTGAAACTGCATTTCAAAACGAGGAACAAAGTGAATATAAGAAAATAATTGTTATGCCAAGAATCATTACATAATGCCGAGGGAGAGAAGGATATATATACCCTGACTACCCTTTCGACCGAGACCATTTGGGCCTGTTTACGAGAAGTAACCTGCACCAACTGTGCAGAGCTCCTTTTCTGACTGGTGACTTCTTCTGGGGGCGCAGAAGTAATTTCGTTATCTCGAGATACGGTAGCATAACCGACTTCCTTATCTGGTATTCTCTCACTGTCTGTTGAAATGGCTACTCCTTTGCTCTTTCTGAACATAAATATACATTGAATTTAGTATACCTTGTATTTTCAGATATACATATAAAACTAAAAGGTCCCAATAGTACATTTAGCTGCTTCGACTTGCTGTCTTACAGGACTTGGTGTAGCTTCAGTTGAAGAGGTTGTGAAATTTAACTAACCATGTTCTCATTCATTAAGCAAGCTTGTCAGAGAAAGGTCCCAAAAACTAGAAATATTTCTACTTTTCCAGATGATAAGTTACTTAGGAACCGAATTCAGATGAAACTAATGGAATCAAGTTCCACAAATCTTTTCCCGTATAACACACTGCCCGGAAAATAGAGATGCAACATAAATACTATAGTTCTTATCGCGAATAAATGAAGAAATCTGTGATCGTGCTTGGAGGATATTAGAAGGGTGTCAAAACTATTACCCAGTCCTACACAAACAAAGTTCAATTCTTCGATAAAATAATGGAGAAATTAGCTGGATAAAGAACTAAAAACAATTATAACATACTTCAAATATGCATATCTCCTCGCAGTATAATCCCCTAAATTCATCTGCTTTACCATTTCATGTGCTTGCATCATAGCCTTTACACAAGCACCAAAACTACCTGCCTGATTAAAGATTCAAGAAACTATCAATTCCTAGTCATTTTCACAAGCTTTGATTATTCAATCCTCGACATTTTATTGAACGAGTTATGGTTTGTGATAATTCATATCCGTCTCCACTGCCAAGTGTATTTTCCCCTTAATAAAACTGATTGATATATAAATAACTCATATAACTCTTCGAGAATTCTATTGATATGTTTTAGAGGATGCAAAGGGTCGAATTTTCAGTTTGAGGATGGAGAAATGGATATAATTCAAAATTGCACAATTCTAGTTACCCAGCATGACTCATCAGCTTAAAAGAGACGTAGTTTCAATTAACATAGTAAAACAAATAAAGGGGAATAACGAACTTACGCCGTATGACGTCGAAGATTATAACGTGTCTGCCCAGAATTTTGTACAGCTGGAGCAGCTGTTTGGTGCCTCTTCCTTCGGCCACCTGCAGTAACACTTTCAGAATGACCCTCACTGTCATAATCAGCATCCACACTCTCAGTCATCTTAGAAGACTGTGCACGTGTTCGCTTTCTTCGAACAGCACTAGCTGCTTTCCCAACAAGGCCAGACTCTCCCCGGCTTTCTTCATCCTTACTTTGCTCCTCATTCAATTCTACGTCTCCCGATTTCCTTCTCAAGAAAACTTCAGCATCTTCAACTACATCTTTAACAGAACGTGTTCTGTGGACCCCACCGAATTTTCTACTCGATTTCCGTCGACGATTCTTCAACCCTGAATTCTGAGAATCTTCTGGAACTTCATGATTATCTGGCATGTTGGATACTCCAACATTTTCAGCAACATTGACCAGTGTATCAGTCAAAGCTTGGTCCAAGTTTTGAGGAGGCATCTCTTGAACTTTCTTGGTAGGAGAAGGCGAGTTAAAGATTCTCGGAGTGCACTTTCGAAGAATCCAAGACATACGCCCACCAGATTCTGACAATTTAGGATCTTCCTCAGAAAGAGCATCTTTCTTAGCATTCGATTTGTAAGAAGAAACTTTTTCCAAAAGTTCTTCACCCAATGCTTGAAGTGGAGACGCCTCCTCCTTGTCTGTGATTTGAAGGTCAGATAAGATATACTCTCTCGCCCTATCCCCACAGTTTTCACAATCCTTAAGCGTCTCGACAAATGAAAAGAATCGGCTTCTCTCCTTGATGAATTGTTGCCTCTGTAACTTAAGCTTTTTGCTTAAGACACCAAGTTCGTTAATGTCCTTGTGCATTTCGAGCTGCTGCTCTTCGAGTTGTGTCTTGTTCAAGGTAATGCTCTGTTTGTCCTTCTCTAATCTGCTCCTCTCTGCCTTCATATCTTCCGTTTCCTTTTGCAGAACTTCCTTCAAACGACTGATATTACTAAGTTCTTTCTCAGTCTTCTCCTCAAACGCTCTCTCTCTTTCCTGCAAAGATCTTTCCATTTCTTCTTGCTTATTCAGCATATCTGCCTCGAGATCCCTTTTACGAATTTCGTAATCACGAACTAACTGGTCATGCTCGTGTCGGGATTTTTCGGATAGCATTGACTGCTCGTGCTCCATTGTGGCAGCAAATGATTCTTTCTCAAGTTTAAGAGCCTCCAACTCTCTCTTGACGTAATCCTCGGTGACGATTTTATCTTCTTTCAATTGCTTTTCTAAAGAGGACTTCAATTTTTCAATTTCGGTTTTCTCCTCTTCAAGTTGCTGCGCATCTCTAGTCAGTTCTGCTCTTTTTTCATCGAGGGCCTCCCACTCTTCCTCGAAATTCTTTCGGTCTTGCTTCAGATCATCACTTTCCTTAGAGAGCAAATCTTTTTCATGTTTGTACCTCTCTATCTCCTGTTTTAAATTCATTAACAAACGGTTATGCTCCTTCCTCTCTTCATTAGTGACACTAAGCTTTTCCTTTTCGTCATGAATTTCCAATTTCTTCTGACTAATTTCAGCTTTCATCTTCTCAAGCTCGTCTTTGAGAATTTGCAGACTTTCTTTATCAGAAGCTGTTTCTCTCCTCAGCAAGTCCAGATTTTTCTCCTCCAGCTTGAGGGCCTTCTCTTTTTCCTTCAAGCCTTTCAACTTTAATTCAATGTCCTTCTCTTTCTCGTTAACCCTGTCCGACTTCTTTTCCAGTGCTTGATCCTGTTTTCTCAATTTTTCCTCCATATGGTTGATTTCACTCTCCTTCTTAACCAAATTCTCATGTTTAATTTTAATCTCCTCCTCCAGAGACTTCCTTCTTTCTTCGATTTCCAATTCAAATTCCTGCTTTTTTATGTCCAAAGCAGATCTATGTTCATCAAGAAGGTTCTGAAGCTCCACCTATTATAGAACATATATTAAGGTCAAATATTGGCAACTCTGATAGCAAATTTGAAAACGAAATTGAGAGTCAGCTGTATAAATTGGAACTAGTTGCAAGAACAGAAAGATAAATCAGACTTCCAACTGATACCTCCCCCCACACACACCCACCCACCCCCCACAACAAAAAGTAATAATAAAAAAAATGCATACCATATCAAAATAATTTATAAGCAATCTCACGTTTTTATGATCCTTTATTGGTTAGAGAAGTATAATTGATACTGAAGCAACAACACTACACAGTTAAACAACGAGAAACCATAATATGATATCTCCTAGTTCCACAGAGAAAGTTATCTCTGAAAGTTGAATCCATAAATCTCTTCGAAAAACTAAACAGATAAGCATCATAAGTCGATTAATTTTTGCGAGCGTGAACAAGCAAGCAGTGAGTGAATTCATCGTGACAAGTCACACTTTCGGTGACATAAAGTGATAAAGAGGTTTCATGTGCGTGCATCAGGCCTTTAAAAATTGAAATCATAAATGGGAAGCTAAAACCTCGATTACAACAATGAAAGTAATTATTCTTTCAGGTGATGAGCATGCAAGATCTGTAGTGATAACTCCAATGCAAACCCTACATTGATAACTCCCAAATACTTGGTGAAAAAAACAAAGACAATCACTAAGAAGGCACAGCCCAATCTTCGTTAATGAAGGATGTCAACTAACTTGCCCATAGGTAAAACAGTCTCTATCACGAATGCAGAAAAATGTAATAACTCTGCAACAAACCAAGAGCAAGCAACTCACTTTCTCTCTAGAGCTCAACTTCTCCGTTAACGCAGTTAACTGCTTCTCCTTCATCTCTAGATTACTTCTGACAGATTTAGCTTTCTGCAAAAAGAATAAAAATTAAACATCTAAAGACATTGGAGAAATATAGCTTGCACATTGAAATGGTTCAAAAACTCACGTCCTCTTCTACAATTAGCTCAGCTAGTTTCTTATTAATCTCGTCTTCTTTCTCCTTCAGGGTCAAATTTGCCAAATCAGCCTTCTTCTGTTCGTCTTCAAGCTCCCTCTCTCTCTCCTTTAACATCCTACTGAGTTCATTTACCTTTTCCTCTCTCTCATTAATATTTCTCCGATTCTGACACAGTCTCTCTTCCCCTTCTTGAAGCTTCCTTTCCCACTCCCGCATATCTTCTTTATGTTTCAAAAAGTTTGCTTCATGCGCTTCCCGTCTGGAAAGATGATACAAAAGGATAAATTAAAACAAAAAAAACGAGCTAACAAACTTACTAAAATAATATCGTGGTTGAACATCAAATATTTAATCATACTCGGAAATAAAGGACATGCGCTCCCTCTTAAAAACACTTTCTCTTGTTTCAACCTCCTGCAATTTCCTCTCCAGTTCTAAAGCTTTCCTGTTTGCCTCCGTAAGCTTTGCATCAGCAGAAAGCAACTTCTGTTGCACCTCTAAAGACCTGTCCTCAATTCCAGCTACCAAATCATTGGCATTAGCCAACTTAGACGCTGATGTCATCTTGATTTTCTCATGCTCGGATCCTATATCACGTAGGGACCTCGAAAGCTGCAGAAAGCAAGTATTTTCAGCAAGTGTTAGAGTTGTTAAGATATTTTTAAGATATTAGGAAAACACAGTCCATCGACCAACTGAAAGAAGACAAAGAAAATGCACAGTCGGACAATTGCCAATGCATATTTATCTTTGAGGAGAATAAACAATCACAAACCAATATGTACGTGCGGAAGAAAATATATCACCTCATTCACACATTGTCTCTCAGCATCCAACGCCTTCCTCAAATTTGATTCCCGCTCTTCTACTTGAGAAACTGCAATCAAATGAGCAGTTTTTTCACGTTTGAGAAGCTCCTGCACTTCTTGAATAGATTCCTGAAGTTCTTCATGTTTTGAAGTCCACTCCTTTTTCTCAATTAGCAGCAGTCCCATATTATACTGATAGTCGAAGAGCTGCCAAGCAAAAAATAAATAAATCAATAAATATTAAACTCAAAACTCAGAGCTACACCTTGCACCTTAATGCGCTCTAAATAAAGACACCCAATTCATTGTGCATTTATTAAGATAAAAGGTCCTTATTGACATTCTTCTAGCAGAACGAATTATTCAGAAAAGACAAGCAGGGAAAAGGAAAGATGCATTTTGTTATGAAAAATAAATATGAAGAAATAACCTCAGGACGTTATGCTGAAAAACACAATATTGGAGTATAGTATATATGTTGTACTTGCTTGCTCACACACATGGAGGCGTGCACATCTTAGCATTTTTTCTCAATCTGGACATTCTCAGGGTGCAGTACCAACGCTAGAGAAATGGAAAAGGAAACTTTTTCTTTTCACATTATTTGCTGGTTCAATAATAATATCACAAAATTTTAGGCTCGAGGGTTATATAACTGGGGAAACCAGAAAGGGGAGTACAAAAAGGGATCACCAGAAACCTAGTACACCCAAATGACTGCTGAAATATTTTCTAGCCACTTCCAGCGGCTTAATGAATTTGATCCATTAGTCGTTTCTGCCTTAGTGAAAATAAATGCAATAGTGTTCTAAATAATTATGCAGAACGAAAATGGGCCTATACTTGAATTAACGTACTTAAAACTAAAACCATCATACACAGACACTAAAAATGAAACCAACAAATACTAAAAAAGAAAAAGAAAAAGAACCATACGGCAAAATGTATTGTCACGTGAATTGCAGAGATTCATGTTGAAAATTTTACAGCTCATTTAATGATTGAACAAGCCAACGCTTGAGCAGCTAAACAATAGACATCAAAATAATGAGTTCGATATTAATGGCTAAGAACTTCTCGATTTCAAATGTAAGAATTTGAAACCAAATCACAGTTGCATAACAACTCCATAACCTTTTTACAAAACCAAAGGATGGCAATTCGAGACAAGATACGTAACTTTTAAGACATATAGGACTGCACCTTTACGAATAATTAAAATACATAAAAATCCACATTTTAATCTTAAAACCAATTGATATGTTACAATGGACAAACCTAAGGCAAAGCATGCAACAACCCAAACATCTGCTTCCACTGGATTGCCAACAAGAAACTAATTATACTAATCCTATATCCGAGAGAAAAGTAAAATATACAGTGAGAGTAACTTTTAAGAGCTTGGTCCCATAAACTTCTCTCTTTTCTCCCCCTACCCTTTAGTCCTGAGTAGCCTATAACAATCCTAAAGGAGGTTAACCATTTACAAGGAATAATCTAAACATGTTTTCTCTGCTAAATGCACTCAGATTATTCAATTTAGAACGTAAAATGACATGGAATATAGAAGCAACAACTGTGAAATTTTGTAACAAGACTTGGAGACCAAAGGAGATAGATGCATAAACTAGTGTTAACTAACCAAAGGTACAAGTCAATATTCGTTCTTCTGGGATGGTGATGGATAACTTCGATAATACAAAACAAAAAGTTGTTGTTACATTAGATAATTATAGAAAACTATAGCACCGTCTATCTTGAATTCACTCTTGTTATCCAAATATAAGACTCGTAATTAGAACATATCAACATATAAAACATGGACGGATAAGCAACAATACAATAAAGAAGAGGAAAAATTATATGCAATATATGGAGGCAGGAATATCTAATTCTTGACAATTCCGAAACATATAAACAGTTCAGGTTCGATAAATGCTGAATTTTCAAGCAAAAATTTCTTAAGATTTCAAATACTATTAGCTACATGATCCTTGAACGTTGCCTGGAAAATGCTAAATATTTCATTACCATCTGCAACCGCAAAGTTTCTTCACTAGTTAGTATCTTCTCCAAACTAAAAAAATGTAAAACATAGGATAGAGGATCGCACGGCTCACTCTTAACTGGTTATTATTACAAGTCATAATATTCTTCAGTTGTAGAATTATGTGATGTCGTATATCATCAAAAAATTGTTGTAATGTTTAGCATAGCACCAAGACACCCCCCCCACCCCACCCCCACCCCCACCCCACACCCCATAAGAGCCTATAGGTGGCAAAGAACTTTGTTTCCTCATTAATTGAATAAACAAGCACTAGCTAGCAATGAACACATATACTTTTCCTCAAACAGGTCGATAATCTAAGTTTCACGATTGATCGTAATAATATCCATAAAGGAAATTAGACTAATAGATGATACAAATGTACTATTATGAAACAGAAAAAAAAAAATACCACTTGTGGAAAACAAAATTTCGAAAAGTTAATAAGAAAAAAGTTGCAAAATTACAAAACAAACTATGCTTCATTTCTGTCTAACCTCTCTTTCAAGCCTTTGGGTCCTCTCCACCAGCGCCTCACGATCGCGCCGCTCCAATTCAACCTCATCCAACAGTCCGACCTCATGAAACCTCCTCCAATCCTCCATATTTTCCGCCTGAGCTGTATTCCCATTCGCGCTCAAAAAACTCGTCGGCGGCGGCGGTGGAGGAGTCCCGTCGGTAAAAGCCACCATCTTATCTTTGCGACTAGGGTTCGGCGTTGCGCGCACTTCAGTCTTCGGTGTCATTGGTGCCCCCGGCCACTGCCTTTTCGGGGTAAACATCGTTACCTTTGTTCCGTATTGATTTGTACTTCAAACGTTAATTTCAATTCTGAGGAAGTTGGAAGAAACCCTAATGTAAAATTTGTGAGAATTGGGGTTTAAAAAAACCAAAATGAAAGGTGTTTAACGTTCTAAATGTTGACGGTTGAGTCGTCCAAAAGCAGTAAAAGAAGAAGGGAGGAGTGCTCCCCAGACGGAATATTCGGGCTCCGGTGAACGGAATATTCAAAAACAGTGGGAACGGAGAACAGAGGAAAGTGAAAGAAGCCCTTGTGACGCGGAATACCTACCTCTTATTTCTTCTAGTTGGGGGGGCTTGGGCCCCTTGGTAGTTTCAAATCTTTCAGTCGGATAGGATTTTACCGATCTACCCTCTCGATAGTGAATGCTTTTTCCTTTTCCTTTTTTTCCTCTTTTGCCCTTTTCCTAGTAATAAAGTAAATATATATTACTGAATTTCCTATTTTGTGTGAAAAGTTTTTTGACTTTACAATCTTGTCCTTTGTTTTGGGTCTTCAAGTAAATTTATAGAATGTTAATATTGATAAATTATATTTAAAGAATGAAGATGAAGGGAGAAGATGACTCGTCGATTCTAATACGTGTCTTCTCCTTAAAATTTACTTAATCTTATAATTATCCTCTTAATTCTTAAACGTCAGATCCTTGCTGCCCAAGTCTAAATATATAGAATTATTATCTGCCTTAACTATTCCTTAATACTATATCAGCCCTTGTAAATTACTTTATTTATTCTTATTCCCCAACTTTATATATCAATAACATCTAAGCGACATAATAAAAATTAAGGGGTGAACTACAGTTGAACCCGCTTTAGTTTGAAAATTATGCATGCTTGTGTTAGATAATATTTGGCCATTTGACCGTTGACTT
>NW_012193970.1:7675-98841 GCF_000504015.1 Erythranthe guttata
AGATATATATATATATATATATATATATATATATATATATATATATATATATATATATATATATATATATATATATATATATATATATATATATATATATATATATATATATATATATATATATTTGCATAGAAATCTAACCAAACTACAAAGTTATATGATTAATATGCTAATATTTAAAATTTACTAGTAAATGGACTTTACAAAAATATAACACAATAAAAATAAAAAGTTTAATATTAAAAGTATTTCATTTAATTTGTAGTATTAGGCAATGCAAATTTTTTATTGTTATTAGATTCAACTAATATACATTCAAGATCTCACGCAAACTCGTATAAGCAGTTAGTTGATGGCAATCGATGTGTCCGAGTAAATCAAATATAACATTGAAAAGAAAAAAGAGAGTAAAACTCTCTTGAATATATCTCCCCCTACTTTAAATATTATTAGAGTTGTAAAGTACAATAAAAATATAAATATCAAAAAAATATATATAAATATCAAAAAAAGTATAAATATTAAAAAAAAGTACAATAAAAATATTATCGATTTAAAAAAATACAATTGGATATGAACAATATTAAAGAAGAAAACATAAAAAATATATATATATATATATATATATATATATATATATATATATATATATATATATATATATATTAAAAAAAGTACAATAAAAATATTATCGATTTAAAAAAAAATATACAATTGGATATGAACAATATTAAAAGAAGAAAAAATAGTCATTATAGGAGGTAAGAGTGTTGGTATTACGAGGAATTATCATATATTATTGTATTTGTACTTAAAATTTAATATTTTAACACAATTTTTAATTTTTTTTTTTCTGAAAATATATATATTCTGAAAATCGTACAAATCGTAAAAATCGTAAATCGAATCGTAAATCGTAAAAATCGAATGTAAATCGTACGATTTTTTAAGATTTCCGATTTATTCAACGATTTGAATCGAAAAGGATTCAAATCGAATCGAATCGTACGATTCAAATCGTAAATCGTACGATTTTGATAACAATGCTTCCAAGTTCTAAATTGAATTCCCAATCGAATAATATAATCCCAAAATGTACTCCAAATCTTGTAAATTATGACATCATAAAATTTTAATTTACATAATTTTATTTACCTGCACATAAGGGTAGAAATCGGAGGAAATGCATTGAAAATGGCTTTTCGCAAAAAAAATCCAAAATTTTTATTCGGAAGTAAAAAATGGGTTCCAATTTCCGTTCCAAAAAAATCGGAATGCGAAAATTCATTCCGATTTTGGAATGCCATGGAATCGGGCGAATTTTAGAAATTTTGGAAATTACATTAGTTTACAATCTCTTGTTTCAAATTCGGATATAATGGAAATTTTCGCAATATTTTTCTATTTTTTTGTTTATAATTTTGCAGAAAAATACAAGAAACTCCAAAAGAAAGTTCGACAAAATGCAATAAATAAAAACACATGTAAGAACAACAAATTGAAACATTGATTTTCTTATAAGGAAGAAATGTAACATTAAGTTTATGATACAAATTAATTTTTCTAAGGTCTTAAAATTTACTTGACCCTTCGGTATTTATATTTTTGATATAAAATATAACATAAGTTATATTATGGAATTACAAAATATACCATAATTATATTATTTATTTCGAAAAAAACATACAAATATTTGGAACTAAAATCGGATCACAAATCGGATTTTCTAGTACCATTCCAATTCCGGTCTAAATAAATTCGGAAGAATTGGAAATCATAATGAAAAATACAATTTCCAAATTTGGATATATTGATATCGGAATTCCCAGAATTCGGAAATTCTATTCCGATTTCCACCCCTACATGTGCATAAGTATTAAGATAACTAGCTAAATGCCCCCAAATTCTGAAACGCATACAAATAAGGACAAACATACTCTCATATTTTGCAATAGACCCTTACAACTAATTAATTCAACTCTAATTCTATTCACTCACACCTTAAGTATCTTAATCCAACTTTGAGTACAAAGCTTAATTAGTTAATAATTCAACTTAATTAGGTAATTCAACACCTGAATTTGCTAAACAATTCTATGATGGAAAAAAAACATACATACATAAAATTCATTAGTGTACCAAATTAAAGACAAAAAAAAACAGAGCAACATAGTCCAACAATTCTAGAGAGAGAATAAGGCGTTGAGGATTGGTTTTTTAACAGCTACGGTTATTCCCATAAAAACCTATGCTCTTGAAAAAAAACACTAGGGGGTGGGGTGGGGGTAGGGTGGGGGGTGGGGGAGCAATTTAAATATTATTATTTTATTACTAACATTTGCAAAAAAAAATGCGTCAAAGAAGGAGATTGAGTCTAGTTCACGCCAATTGTTTCTCTCTCTAGCTCCTCTCTCTCTCTAAAACATATTTTCCCAATATTTTATTCCCACACCCCTTCCTTCTCATCAACATCTCGATTTACTATAAAACAAGTCTCACTTCTAATTTTCTTGTACTAGTGGTTTCTTGTTCTTGTACAATATCAAAATACATACATAAATACATACATGTATACATACACACATGTGTCTCTATATATATACTTGTCCACTTTTTTTGATGGTTTATTATAAGAGCTAGGACTATAGTGCACGACTTTCAAGAACTCATAACCACTTAGTTTTTTTTTTCTTCCTTTCTTTTTTTTTATTTATTTTTTATTAATGGAGAAACTCAACCCCGTGAAAAATGGTGGTGCTCTGAGATTGCCACCTGGATTCAGATTCCACCCCACTGATGAAGAGCTCGTGGTACAATACTTGAAGCGCAAGGTCCAATCATCCCCCTTGCCTGCTTCTATTATCCCACATGTTAATGTCTGCAACTCTGATCCTTGGGATTTGCCAGGTTTCTTTTTTTTTTTTTTTTAATTAATTAATTTTTTTGAGCAATTATAATAATAATAATTTGGTAAACAACAGGTGATTCAGAGCAAGAGAGGTATTTTTTCAGTAAAAGAGAGGTGAAATACCCGAATGGGAACCGGTCGAACCGGGCCACCGGGTCGGGTTACTGGAAGGCAACCGGGTTGGACAAGAAAATTGTGAGCTCCAAAAATAATGAAGAAATAATTGTAGGGATGAAAAAGACACTTGTTTTCTACAGAGGGAAGCCTCCAAAGGGCTGCAGAACTGACTGGGTTATGCATGAATTTCGCCTCACTACTCAACAAATACAACCCAATAATTTATCCCTCCAGGTAATCAATTCTTTTTTTTTTTTTTTTTATAATTTTAATCCATAATATATAAATTAGTTGCACCTCGATAAATTAATACCCTCGTTTAAATAGTATTTTTGTCGGTTCTAATTTGGTGGGAACGTGGTAAATTATTAAGTCGATAATTTAATATTTCGCCGAATTAATATAATTTTTCTAGTCCCGACTGTATTAATTTATTGCAGTACTGAGTGAATGGGTTAAATTGCAGGAGAATTGGGTACTTTGCAGAATAGTATTGAAGAGGAGGAATAATAAGAAGAATGGTGATGACGTGGATGCGAGTAATTCGGGTCGGGTTTATTACGATTTTATGGGGAAGGAGAGGGATGCTGATTTGACGAATTCGAGTTCGGGTTCGAGTGGGATTACGGAGATTTCGAACCGAAATGAATCGGATGATAACGAAGAAAGCAGCAGCAGTTGCAGCACTACTTTTAGAAGGAAGGAATTTCCTTAAATGAAATGGATAAAAAAAAATTATCCACTAATTAAAATTTAGATTTTCTTCAGGCAATCAATCATCAATCCCTTTTTTTTAAGATTAATAACCTTTGAACACCTCTGTCACTTCTTGAGAAAATGGAAAGAACAAAAAGAAAAAAAAACAGAGGAGAAGGGGATTTAAATGGTAGTTTAAATTGTTTTTTTTTTTTTTTTTTTTTTTTTTTTTTTTTTTTTTTTTTTTTAAAGGGGAGGTTAAAAGGGGATTTGGGTGTTGTTTTCTTGCACTAATTCCCCCCCTGTTGTCCCCACAATCTTTTTACAGTTTTACTGTTTCGCAACCATAAAAAGGTAATTTTATTTTTCTGCTATTAAGTTACATGCAAAAGCAATAAGATTGGAAGAAAAGTTGTGAGAAAAAGTTCAGTTAAAGAGGGAAAAAGAGGGTGACGACCATGTGCAAACATTCAATTCTAGTTTAATACATAGACTTTGATCTTTTGTCTAAAAGAAGGGTAAAAGGGGTAAATTGCAGCAGCGGATGAAGTCAAATTACGAAAAAACTACTTATGTTTGGATAATTACAGTCACTCATCAATTATGAATTTTCTTATACTTCCATCTTGGGGTATCAAATTCAGTGGAATTTTCTAGATTATGTGGAATATTCTCCACTTTGTTCCCGTTTTACTCCATTCGAGCACCACGTTTTGAGAAAAGATTATCATAAGATGTGTGTCTCTCTTAGCTTGTAAATATCAGTGTATTTTTGCACAAAAACGAGTACAAACTAAAAAACATTCAACGAAATCTACTAGATTACGTTGAATTTCGCACCATAAAGGTGGACATTAAAGAAGACTCCTAGTTTGAGGGATGGTTGTAATTACTCAAACATGAGGGATGTTTTCGTAATTTGACCTTACCTCAAGGGGTGGCTGTAATTTACCCGAAAAAAGACATTCACCAAGAACAAAAATACAAACGGTCGTCTAGATATTACATCGATTGTAGTTAATGTGTAAAATACATATTTAATATAAACCCAAGGTAAACGAATGAAGTTTACTAGATAGTAAATCACCGTGGATCTGCATACAATCATACACATATATATACTAATATATATACACGTGGATACGTGTAAAACATGTATTGGACGATGCATATACGAATAAACCAACAAGAACATAATCTTGGCAAAATCAGTGTATCGTTTTCGAATGAGGTTCACAAGAACCTCAAAAAGGCAAATTTTATAAGGAATCAAATTCCATGTCTCTCAATCACTGTACAATCTCAATTTTAAACCTCGAAATATTTTCGAAAATTGCCGAAGAAAGAAGCTTTTGAAAATACAGCAAAATTCTTGAAAACCAAACAATTTTTCTTTCTTGCAAAAATTAATTCTTGCAAGTAATTAAATTACTTCATTTTACAAACAAATTTGATTGGCTAAGGTAAGCTGGTTTATCAGTTTCCTCTGGGCCATGTTTGGTAGAAAAACAATAACAAGGATGAAGCCAAAAAATTCCTGAAAATCATCCAACTGCTATATTAAACTATGACTTGTTTTTTTTCTTTTTTTTTTTTTTTTTTTTTTTTTATATATAATATTATTAATTAATTAATACAAGAAAATTGACCTAATTAAGCACGACAAGGTATTTTTATAATCATTACTTAATTAATTAAAATGGTCTTTCATGTTACGTACAAGCATCATCTGACATGCAGCGGCATCGTATGTATAAGCACAGTAGTGGTTGACCTCACCTCCACCACGCTCCTCTTTAAAATTTACTATTCTTTTTTTTTTTTAAGACAAAAAAAAAAAAAACAATTATACTTTTGTCCTAAGTTCTTTTTTATTAAAATCTGACTGTATTAGATTCTGATCTAATGTTGCTATCTAGCAGGTTTTATTGATGATTTCAGGCTGTTTAAATTAAAAGACATTTTTATTTAGCGTAAATTACGACCATCCCTACTGAAAACTCTATTCTATTTGGATAATTACAACAATTTCCATCAACTGCGTATTATCTTGCACATACATTCTTAGTGTCAAAGTATAAATTTACATACTGAAAGATAAGTTTTTTCGTAAGAGAAGATTTTTTTTTTACAAACAAAAGAAGTATTTTTCGTAATTTGACATTATTTCATGGAGTTGGCCGTAATTGGGCCTAATAATAATATGTGATTGATGATATCATATTAAGTAAAAAAAAATTGTAGAGAAGGTGAAACACACAGGTCCTGCCACGTGGACGCAGGAGAGATTATGGGCGGCGTATAATAAGTAAAACACAATTAAGAGTGTGATTTGTCTATAATCATTAATTTAATTGACATGCCATTACAACAAGGAAAGAAACCCTTGTATCTATCTATCTATCTCTCTCTCTCTCTCTCTCTATATATATATATATATATATATATATATATATATATATATATATATATATATATATATTGTATTCATTAAAAAAGCAAAAACATATAGATAGAAACAGAAGAAGAAGAAGAGGAAGAAGTATAAAAATTGCCGACCAGAGTTCCTTGTGACAGTGGTACAGAATTATATAAAGGCCTTGTTGAAGTTCTTCACGTCACCCATTCTATAAATACATATCACTCTCTCCACGCAACTCTTTTTTTTCATGTCATTTTATCTTTTTAGTAAGATTGGCTATTTTCATACGCCTCTCTTTTTCATATCTCATTTCCTTTTCTCTTTTCCAATAATATTAATAAAAAAAAATTAAAAAATATATATGTAGTCACACCCCAAAGTTCATTAGACACAAGAAGAGCCCCTAAACTCAATTTACATCTCCAATCTGGTTTACAAACTATTACACGAAAGCGTAGATAAACAAAAAGCCTCTAAATGAAAAAAAAGTAGATCATATAGTTTTTTTATTATTTTGTAATGAAGGAACTGACAGACGACCGTATAGATTTAGGCCTCGTTTGGTTGCCAGAATAAGATTAGCCAAGATAAGATTGAATAATCTAATGAAACCCAAATTTATTATTGGACCTTTCGTGATCCAATAAAAACGTGCCTAGAAAGCAAGATAAGCCATGATAACATAATATTTGTGGGTCGCCCTGTATAGATTTATGCCTCGTTTGGTTGTCAAAATAAGATTAGCCAAGATAAGATTAAATAATCTAATGAAACCCAATTATATTATTGGACCTTACGTGATCCAATAAAAACGTGCCTAGAAAGCAAGATAAACTATGATAATATAATATTTGCGAATCGACCTGACAAGTTATTGGGATACCAAATAGCAAACAAAGTCCTATTATTTAGTTAATCATGGCTAATCTCCCTAATCAAACGGGCCTTACTGGATTAACCTGCATTCTCGTATAATAGCTTGTAAAGTAGATTATATAATTGGGGTATGATCAGATTGACCAGAAGAGAAATAATTGATGCACATGAACACTTAATATAAGTTTTTTAAATTGTTTTGAGACAGCCCTTAGTGGTAGACCACACACACACACAAGGAAAGTTTATACTTTATAGCATCACCTGATTAGGTCAATCACTAATTGAAGAACCCCACCACTCTTGAAAAATGTATGGTATTGAGTACTCTGTAAAGATATGGGGGGAAGGGCATTTTGGGGTTTTCCACAATACAATGGGAGTTGCAGGCAGGGAGTTGTGAATAAATTTTGCTAATTATGTAAGTTGAACAATATAAATAGGAAGGGCATTTTGGGGTTTTCCACAATACAATGGAGGTTGCAGTCAGGGAATTGTGAATAAATTTTGCTAATTATGTAAGTTTAACAATTTAAATAGCAACCCACTTGCAGTGTTTTTTTTCCGCAACAAAATAAAAATAAATGGCAAATTACGAAGGAAAAAAAAAACCATTATGTTTGTGTTATTACAACCATACCCTCAATTACGCATTGTCTTACGAAAAAACCCCTAATTCAATAGGTAAATTTGACTTCGTAAGGCTGTACATGTAAGATAATATATAATTGAGAGGGGTGGTCGTAATTACCGAAACATGAGGAGTTTTTTGTAATTTGACCTTACTTCAGGGGGCTGGCCGTAATTTGCCCAAAAATAAATGAAAAATAAATAAAAGAAGGTTGCTTAGAATCTATGCAACAATGACACAAGATTTTGGGTTTGGAAACATTCAAATAATACGGCCCCTCATCAAATAAATACTAACAAGTCTACCCCAAAAACAAAGTGTAGGTGTTAAAGATGTGGGCCCCACCTTCAATTTTGAACTGAAGGATTTCACACGCTGCCTCCTTATATCAACCAAACTCATTTTGGATTCTAATTTCACAATCAATAATAATAATAGTATATAATACCACTAGTTTTATTCTGTCACACAATCACACACATAATTCAACAGATATGATAAGTAATCCTCACCGTTAGCTTTCTAATGCCGCCGGAACCAGAGACCCCTCGACTGCGATCGAATAGCAGCTCCAGTTTTCACAAACGAAAAACGTAGAACAATATGGCTTATCAAGTTCATTATTGCGCTGTATTTTCTAAAATCCTAATTCAAACTTTCTATGGAGAAAGGGACTGACATGGAATTTCAGACTTTGCCATATCCGTAATGGACCACATATTAAATACGAAGATTCAGTATCATCCTTAATACGATTTATGACCCGCGAAAAAAAAAGAAAAAAAGAAAAAATCGCTTTCATAATCTAAATACAAACTTGCTTCCAACCATATATGTATAGACAAAGCCAATCAACAATAAAAGGATCACGTAATTCTGAAAATAGGGAACACACAATTAAAAAATATAAAATAAAAATAAACCGCATATGCAAAGCTAAATTTTCTTTATCGTGCATGAAAGCGAATGGAAAAGTCTACAAAGCAAGTCGAAAATTTCAAATAAAGATAGCAGTACACTTTACGCATAATGTTTTCGCAATTTCTTTGTGCCTAGTCGGAAAGTCTAACAGAGGGTTGATTTATTTGCTTACTCATTTCTCGCTGGCAGCAATTTTTTCAGCTTGAGCATGCAACGTTTCTGTGGGCGACGGCTCGGAGCAGGCCCTCAAAACAGCCTCGTTCTGTAACGAAAAATATTATCAGACATTCGTTCAAGATACTGATGCATAAGTCACCAAAACCGAATAAATAGTAAACACTTAACAAAAAAAGGTCAATTAAAACTCAAATTCATCGCCCAACACAAATAGTGGACGCTCTCCAATGAATTATGGAGTTTTTACGATGGGATTCGAACTTCAATAATACTTGGGTGAATTTCAAATTGAGATTACTCGACTTAGCTAAGTTTAAAATAATTGGAAGTAGTTCCTTTACTTGTTTATTTGTATTCCCTCAAAGTACATAAACATATCTTGGATCGGTATGTGCCATTCGAGACAATTACTAAAAAGGCGTACACTTAGAAGAATATCACATTAATTAACACATAACTAGCTGAAGAATAAAAGTTTCAGTGTAGTAGTATTCTGATGAAACAGGAATATTTCTATTAAACAGGCTATTTTCACAGCATAGAAATTTCTAGTGAACTTCAGATCGGTAAGCCTAAAATATCAAATGAAGACTCAATCTGGTGGAACCAATGTAGTCAAAATCGAGATCTAAATCGTAAAATCGTAAGACTTTAAGATTTTACACACTGTAAAGGAGTAAGATCGCACTAAAATTGCAGGTGCCTTAAAATCGTGTGAAATCGCATTCAAAATCGTTAAAAACGCGATTTTAGTGCGATTTTGGCGATTTTGGTTTTTGTCAAGAATTGGGCTGAAATTTTGGATTTTGGCCTCATAAATGCAGTTTTTTAACTAAATGTTTTTAGCCAATTACCAAATAATCCAGAATATATAAAGCTCGGCCCTGCCCTAAAATAACAATCTATCACGACGAGAAGAAAATACTTCTCTTCTGCTAAAAAAATATCCAGCGGTTGTGAGTGTCAGTTTCAGTTATCTCCTAACACAATTTATGTTAGACTATGTTTAATTAATGTTAAAACACGTTTTGTTAATGTTGGGATGTTATATATTTGTTAGGACATATTTTATGTATATTATGACTTATTGTATTTGTGTTACGGATTTTCTAAGTAGTAAGTACTAAATATATTTATTTTACAATACATGTAAAGTCTTACGATTTTACGATCCGATTTTACGTTTCCGATTTTACTACCCCTCTCCGATTTCACTTAAAATCCCGATTTTGACTACCTTGGGTGGAACCGATGTTTCATCCAAGTAAATGCTATAAGTCAATCGGAATTTACTGAATTTTGGCTGTATGGCACTTTACTTCAAATGATGGAAGGCGGAATGAAAAATCGAGAAGAAAAACATTAACACTAGTGAGTAACTAAAGATGATCCTCATGCTTTCGTCATCACTATTGTCATCGCTAGAGTTAGTATCAATAATTCATTATTATTAATCTATATAGCACGGAAATTTCAACTTCCTAACGTTTCCACGTTTCGTACACATTTTGTGTTCAACAATCGAGGACACCTGTCGGAAACCTTTATGGGCCATTTTGCAATTTCTAAAAAGTTGAAAACATGTTTGAATAGCAAATTTTCAGATATTTTTGCTACTTCCCTAATTAATTACATGATTTATTGATCAACTACAAATTTATAAATGTTTATGTAGCATATTTATAAATATACCTCTATACTTTTAATATTTATACGTTTCCCCCAAGTTCCCGCACCCTCTTTTTTCGAACATGTCGTTTCCCCGTGCCTGTTACCCTAGTTTCCCGTATCGTCGTTTCTGTGTCCGTGTGACATAGTTATTAATACTATGTATGGATTGAAAAAAAAATCTAAAATATGGCAGTTTTCCTTATTTTTAAGGTGCACATATTTTATGATGTATTCCTAACATGTACGTAAACAATATATTTCAACCATCCGCGAATCCCCAAAAGCATTGTACAGTAGTAACCTCAGTAAAGGACTAAACTTGTGTCATTGAATACCCAACTCGGAATCCAATTCCACTTCCACAATGTAGTTTTCACCAACGAAACACGAGCATAATTTCTGCCGTTTGCAATGACAACTCTAAGATTACATCAAACCGTTGCAAGAGAAAAGATCCTTCCACTAGACCAGATTTAATATTCAAATGAAGTATCTATATCCGAACGATTAAGAAAGAAAAGTGGCAAAAAAGAAGCAGAAGAACAAGACTTGCAGAAAATGAATAGAATAGATCAAATGAAATCGTTATAATATCAACACACATAATCTCCCAATGAAACTATGACTTCAACAGATGGCATTGTACCCAGAGGTAAAAAGCTAAAACCTTTTCATAAAATATCTGTTCAGGACTTACATCAAACAGGTGGTGTGCACCCATTTAAATCATTTTACTGTACACCTAAAACCCTAGAGAGAAAAAAAACATTTGTTTCTTCTAGAAAACACCTAATTCACGAAAACCCATTACCAGGAGACTAATTATTTCACAAGAGACGATTTCAAGATCGATATTTTTGAATTTAAATGCTAAAAAAAAGTAAACAGATAGAACAAAATTAGTACCTGCCAAACGCGACGGAGGCGTTTCTTGGCATTGGCTTTGCGGGTAGGGGTGAGCTTAATTCTTTTCCAGACAAGACCACCGGAATCGTGTTTCTTCACTATCTCCATTACCCTGGTTCCCCAGAACGCACCCCATGCCGTCGACATTATTTTCTTTGTTACCAACAAATGAAAATTTTGGTCCGTTGATTACAACTTTTAGAGAAGATGGTCGGGGAGCTTTTGCTGGGTTTTGTATGGGCTGTTTGTTTGGGTTTGGGATCTGAATTTTGGGCCGAGTCCAACTTTGCTTCTTATAATTTCAATTCGGCAAAATGAGTTTTTTAGTCACGTAAGAGTGCTAGTTGGGAGTTTTAGTCCATTATGTTTTAAAATTAGAATTTTAGTCCTGTAAATTTCAAAAGTTGAGAATTTTGGTCCTATGACCTGCTATAACAGGTTAGACAATGGTTGGTTGAATGAGTTGGCATTAAATTTATAAAAAAAATATAAATTAAAAATAAACTAGATGATGTGGCTGATGAGTTGGACGATTTTGGAGGGAAATAAAATATACCATCAAATTATTATTTTATTTGATGAATGAAAAAAGCATTTTTGTAGTAACTATTTTTTTATTTAATATTTCATAGTTTTCAATGATAAAAATAGTAATTAACTATATTTTATTACTCGTTATGTTTATTTGTTACTCTTCTAATGATAAGGTATTTTATGTTTGGATGCTCTAGAATGTTTTTTTGGTACATTTAATTTAATAGAATTTTGAATGTATTTTATTATTATTTTTTTTAATTCGTAAATGTGTTTTTGGTTTTTTTATACTAATTATGAATGTGCATATCATTTAACTTTACAACAAGTTTTAATGTAAGGTTTTTTTTTCTCGTATTTTTGTTGAATTTGATTGTTGGTTCAATTTTATTGTGATCACTAAGTATAGATTTGAAGTGAAATATTTAAATAAATATGAATTTAATTACTATTTTTACCAAATAAAAACTAAGAAATATTAATTAAACATTAGTTATACTTATTTATTTCATAAAAAATATAATGGTATTGGGGCAGAAAAAAAAATTGTTCGAAAAAAAAAAGGTCAAAACATTTTTTTGTGATCGGAATTGATGAAATTGGGGTTGAATTATGATTACAATTAGGGTTTAAGAGATTAAAAATAATTTTTTCATAAACATTAAATTTACTTTTGAAATAATATATGTTGAAGGATGCAAAAAAGAGATAAAACAGTAAAGGTAGATTAAAGATTGTTGATCAATTAGTACCTTGTCAAAAAAACTCCAATATTTAAAGGGTTTTCAATTTTTTTTTTGGGTCCATTTGATATACACCCCTAGAATGGAAAATATATAGGGATAAGTCCACCCCTAAAATTCTTCCTTTGAGATACACCCCTGGAGAGGCAAAAATACTATTGTACCCTTAAATTTTCGCCCAACTGCATCAGTAATATCGCCCCTGCATTCAGCATAATGCCCAACTGCATTTAGAATTCTGGACCTGCATTCAGCATAATGCCCAACTGCATTAACCATTCTGGGCCTGCATTTATCAGCTTTACAGATTTTTTTATTAAAAAAATATAAATGTTTATTTTATTATTATTTTTTATATATACAGTTGTATTTTTTAATTTTTATTATTTTTTTAATTTTTTAATTTTTTAATTTTGTTTTAATTTTTAGTTTTTTAATTTTTTTTAATTTTTTAATTTTTTAATTTTTTTAATTTTTTAATTTTTTAATTTGTTTTAAATTTTTTCAATGTTTTGATAAATTTACTGTACTGAAATAAATTGACTACACATGACTATAGTATACGACAGTCATGTATAGTTATATGTAGTCATGTACTATTTTTTATCCCAAAATTATGGTCGACCGATTATGTAACCCGTTGATTATATAAAAAAACTTCATTTATACCAACAAATAAATTTACAATTTGAATCTTGTTATTATAAATCAATTAGTGCCCAACAAAAAAATCAAAAAACACAATCATTAACACCATCATCAGTATACATCAGAAGAAACGCATATCTTTTATATAAAAATATATAATTACATGCTACTAAACGTGACTATATATAATTACATGTATATGACCATATGTGACTATATATGACTACATGTATATGACTATATGTGACTATATATGACTACATGTGACTATATATGACTACATGTATATGACTATATGTGACTATATATGACTACATGTATATGACTATATGTGACTATATATGACTACATGTATATGACTATATGTGACTATATATAACTACATGTGACTAACTATATGAGTATAGTCATGTATAGTATAATTTGAATTTATAGCTTCAAATCTCACTTTTCAACCCGACAACTCCGATCTATCGAAACTAGAACACTAAAAGCAGGCTCGGTTCGATCCCGTGTGACTATATATGACTTGATAACGCAAATCTCTCCTACACTGAAACAAGTACAGCCAAGTTCCGATCTGGAAAAATATTCTGCAATTGCATTACCCGTGCTCTTACTGGAAAAAAAAGAACCAATCATAAATAAAAATTCATGACAAAGATCGTAAAAAAAATTATTTAAACGAAACAAGAATTCACACCAACCTATGGCAAAAACTATTAAACCTTTCCATCAAAAGAAATGCCTTCTATACTAATTTTATCTATTTCTTTCTCTCTCCGTAACACGGATTCTTCATCATCCTGTACAGCAAAATAAAAATTCATATGTCACATACACTTTGTATAACATATAAATTTGAAAACACTGTCTTACCTAGCACAAATATTTTACATATGATTGTATAGTCATGTATAGTTATATGTAGACATGACTATACATGATTACATATGACTGTATAGTCATGTATAGTTATATGTAGCAATGACTATACATGATTACATATGGCTGTATACATGATTATATGTATACGACTAAATCTAACTGTATATTCACATGACTCAAATCACCCATCTAAATAACCACTACGGATTAAATTTCCACTACAGACAAACAAAACTCTCACACTTGAGGCATTTCGAATCATCTTCAAATAAATACAAAAAATAAATTACATATGATTTATAATAAAAAATCAAATTAATCCAAAGAATTTTTTTTAATATTAATTGTTCACATATCTTCAAAACATAGTAGATTTGGTTTTTTTTTTTTTTATTAATGCAGTAAATATATACAAATCAAACACCACCGGTTCCAGATCTGAAATTCACCATTAGATCTGACTACATATAGTCATACCACGATTTAAAATTTTCGAAATCAGTTGATTTTCATAGAAAAAACAATAAAAAAAGTCGAAATCAGTTCAGAACTTCAAAAAATAAATTATAATCGATAGGCATTCATAAATTAAAAAAATACCTTAAAAAGCTGAAGTGGATGGCGGTGGGAGGAGCAACGACGGCCGGCACAAGGCCGTGGCGGAGCAACGACAGCGAAATAGCACGGTGGCGGAGCGACGGCAGCGAAATATCACGGTGGGGAGCAGCAGACCAGCGGCGTGGTGAAGGGAGGTGAGAGAGAGAAGAGAACGAGAGTTTTGAGAGAGAGAAGAGAACGAGAGAATTTTGAGAGAGAAAGAAAAGAAAACGCTGAAGAAGAAAGAGGAAAAGAAAACGCTGAAGGAGGGAGAAAGAAGAGAAGAAAAACGGCTGGGAGAGAAAAGAATGAGAGAGTTAGGGTTTTAAATTGTAATTAAAAGGGCAAAACGGGTATTTTAATTTGTCTAGGGGGGTCTATCAAATTAAGATTATAATTTGGGTTTTTGACTAGGGAAGAAATATCTATAGGACCTATCCATATATATTTTCAAAACTAGGGGGTTATCCCACATTTCCCCTTTTTTTTTTCAATTAATTCAACCTTACCTCAATGATAAGTTACGTACCCTAATATATATATATATATATCTTACTATAGAAGAAAGAGAAGCCAATAATATGAATTGGATAAATGTGCCGAGTTATGGATAAATTCCACGTGGACTTTCTAAGTTGGCAATTGCCATTTGGCAGGGCCGGCCGCAAAAAACGTCGGCTTCTCGTGGGCTTACCAATTATTAATGATGGATTTCACATGGCTTTTTCTCTGGACCTATTCTCCTTCATCATTTATTAAATCAATAATATAATTAACTCCAATTTAATTAAGAATTTGTTTTTTCTTTCTGTATATCAACTTGAAGCAATCAATATATATAAATTATAAATTCCAGCATTCCAAGGCTGAAGTTTGCATTTCCAACGTTACGTTATCTCAACCCCACAATTTTCTGTGTTCCAGTTTTCCTTTAGAATGTGCATGCACTTATACATTGTACTATAATTAGTATAATCCTATATATGCAGCTCTCTGTGACTTCTTCATAGTGTGTACGTTCTAAATTGTAATAGAATTCAGAGAGAGCTGAGAGAGAGAGAGAGAGAGAGAGAGAGAGTATATTCCATATTGCATGATGGTTGAAGGAGATATAGTTGAGTGAGAGGGGAAGGCGTTTTGGGCGTGCAAAGCGTGGCACTATCAATAAGTTATGCCAATATTTGTTTTTCCTAATTTTCCTATATACTACTTTGCAACTTGTCACACACACACAAATCATTATAATCAATATTTGTATAACATGGTGTTGAATTGATAGTGCCACGCTGTGTGCGACCGAAACTCTTTCTCTATGTAAGTCTTAACATATTCAGCTCTCTTATATTACTCTCTTATATTACTTGCGTGTTCCGATCCTTTCGGCGGTTTACTTATGTATGAGGTCGGATCTGGCGACGATGGTAGTACTTATTGTATTTTAACAGTTAAGATTTTTAATTATTTATAATTAATCATTGTTGTTTCCGTATAGTTGTCGTCCGTATAATTTTTTTCTATATAATTAATGTGATTAAGAACTAATAGAAAAAATCGGGGGTTCAGGGCGACGATGCCCTAGTTATATTGTTGTTAGAGGTATTCACACATTATTTTGTTAAAGGGAGAGCATTTCGATTTTCGACTTTCTTCTTTAATTTGTTGTTTTCTTTCTACGGGGGAGGCCACCGTTGCATCTACATAGATTCGGCATGGTAAGTCTAATTTTTGTTTGTTAGTCGACGATTATATTAAATATCAGTAGATTCTAATAATGATAGCTTCAGCTTCTTCATGTGGTTCATATTGTACAAAATATGAACCACATCCGATAAAGATTGCATTGGGTGGATTTTTATCATTGATCTACACATTAATATGGATGTGTGGGTATTTATGTGAATATGAATGTCAAAGATCTACTCGATGTTTTTGATCCGGTGTAGCATACAGAATGAAAGTGCTAATATGAAGGTTTTTAGGTGTTTGTCATTGTCACTATCGATAAGAATTTTATCTCTTTTAAGAGACGTGCTATTTCCACCAAATATCTTATTTCACCACCAAATTAAATATGTTTCTCATTTTACCCCTTTCTTCTTCTTTTACCTATATTTTTTTACAAGTTTATAAATCATCTACCACTAAACTAATTAAAATATTTATAAAAAAAAACCCACCATTTTCATTGGAAATCTAACCCTCTCCACCTTAAGTGAGTAATACTTTCGTCAGAGAAAAATATTTTCAAAGGTCAAAAAAAGCAGGAATTCACGTCTTTTGAGAAATAAATTAAGATTGTTTGTACGAAAGGTTCTGAACATCCTCCAGAATTGGCCAGTTTCGCTTAATATAATTTCGTTTCCAAAAGAAAAATTACATAATTTGTAGATCATCTGGTATGGAAGTTTAAATATTTTGTAATAAATATTTTATTGTAAAAAATAAATAAAAAATAATTAAAAAAATAAAATAAAATAGAAATAACTTAGAATACATGAGGATTAAGTGAATATAACGAAGTGTGGTGGATTATAAATTAGAGGGGTATTTAAGACATTTTATATTTAGTGGTGAATTGAGATACTTTGGAGGTGGAGGTGGAAATAGCACCACTCTCTTTTAATTGTAGTTTTTTTTAGGGGATCTTTGAGAAAACCCCCTCATTACTTCTTTTAATGGAGAAGGCCCCAAAATATTTCTCTTCATTTGAGAAAAGCCTACACCCATTTCGAGATATTATTTTTTTCAATTTTGTCCCCGCCTACCACATCATCATTGCGTCACACGTTGGTCAACAGCGATTTTTTTTATTTTTTTTCTCCCTTTTTTTTCCCTTTTTTTGTTCTGTATCAGTTTTATTAATCGACTATGACGCATAGTCGATTAACCTTAATCGACTATGCTTCATAGTTGATTAAGGAAATTCTTTTTTTTTTCAATTTTTATTTCTATATTAGGTATATTAATCGACTATGATGAAGCATAGTCGATTAAGAATCTGTTACTAAAAATAACAAATTACAACTGCAAAAAAATGCAAAATCAACTATATTTTAGAAAAACAAAAATATAAAAACATTATAATTAATTTATACAATTGGAATACATAAACGAAAAATTCAAAAAAAAAATTGGAGTCCATCAACCTTAATCGACTACCAGAGATTAGTCGATTAGTTTAATCGACAATTGTGAAGCATAGTCGATTAAGAATCTGCTACTAAAAATAACAAATCACAACTGCAAAAAAATGCAATCAACTATATTTTACAAAAACAAAAAATATACAAACATTATAATTGATTTATACAACTGAAATCAATAAACAAAAAATCCAAAATAAAAATAAAAAATTGGAGTGGATCAACCTTAATCGACTACCAGAGCATAGTCGATTAGCTTAATCGACTATTGAACATGTACATAGTCGATTAAGGTTCCAGCATGCGCGAATTTCTCTATACACGCCGTCCTCCGCCCGATCCACCCAAAAACCCTTAATATGCCTCCCCATCGTCACCATACCGCCGTCACACCACACTATTCAACCAATCCCTAACAAGAATAAAATAAATAAAATAAATAATTCATACAAATAAAACACAAATTAGCATTTCAATGTCCACAAAAAAAAATAGAAACGATTCAAGGTATTTGTCAACCATTGCTGGTCACTCCATAAACAATTTCTGAACACATGACCAAACCAACACTAGAAAAATAATAAATAAAAAAACAAAAAGAAAAAAAAACAAAAAAACAAAAACAAATACATTCATCAACATCAATCGCAACAGTGATTTTCTCATACCTCATCCTCGTAGCCGTCAACCCACTGTGTCCTCGACGACGAGCGCCACTCATCAGCTTCGACGTCGTTGGTGGAAACCACCACCGTCAACTGCAGATCCGTCACCACCCTTCACGCGGCGGCGAGAGGCGACGACAAACTCTTCCACCACCACCACCATCGGTCGCCGTCAATTTCCAGAGTGGCTGTCTGATCTCCTTCTCCGACAACGTCTTGCTTTTCCTCCGAGTTTCAGTCGAGAAGAGAAGTGACAAGAGAGAAGATGAGAAGGTGAGAAGATGAGAAAAGGAGAAGAGAGAAACGGCAAATGAAATGGGTTAGGATTTTGAAACGTGAAAATGAGATTTAATATTAATAAGGGTGGTTTGGAAATTATTAAAATAGCATTTGAGAGGGATATTTGATAAGGGGGTTTTCTCTAATTTTTTTTGGGAAGGGGTGTTTCCTTAACTCATTTTTCTAGATGAGGGGATACGGTTCTTGCTAATTTCCCCCCTTTTTTATGTAATACATATTTATATACAAAATGAAGTACATATTTATATAAAATAGTATTTAAAAAAATATTTGGACAAATATAAAATAAAAATAACAAGAACTAAAACTAATAAAATACGATAAAAAAATAGAAAATAAATAATTTAAAATTGTAAGGGGATGAGTCATAAAAAAAAAAAGGAATTAAATTGAACACTATAACTTTAGGGTTTATTAGGGACACCCCCTCAAAACACAATTGTCAATAGTGCAGGCTCAAACTATGTTTACCATTTTTTTAATATTCCTCATATAGTTTTTTTAACTTAACATAACCCATAAATCTATAACAAACTCAATTATGCCCTTATTGGATAAATTGTCAAACCCGATTAGGGTTTCTCTCACTCTCACTCTCTATCTCTCGATCTCTCATTCTCTCATTCTCGATCTCTCTCTATCTCTCTCTACCTCTATCTTTTTTCTCTCCTCCACCACCGTCCTTCGCCACCGCTCCTCCATCGTCGCCGACGCCCTTATATCCGCTCCTTACAAAAAAACTAGAGCGATCATTCGTTGTGGGCCTAGTATGATTTGATGGAGAATTTCAGTTCATAAATTGGTTTTATGTAACTTCAGTCAAAGGTAAGAATATAATCCCACCATTGTTGGAGTTTCGAATTTCGTTGATTCAAATCGTTGAATATTTTGTGGATAAAAGTTGGACATTGAAGATAAATGTGATTCAACAAAATATTGGTTCCGGCAACGATGATTTCGCGTAACGGCTCTAGGATTTGGTATTGGTTGCTATCTAGGGTTTGGTTGCGGCCCTTCTCTTACGATTTAGTCGCGCGGTACAAGATACAATTATTCTTTTGTAGTTGATTTCGGTGATTGTAGTTGATTTCGCTATTTTTGTAGTAGATTTCGATAATACTGTAGTTGATATTTGATATATCGTAGATGGTTTTGATGAATTTGTAATTGTTTTCGATAAATTGTAGTGGACTATTATAAATTGTAGCATGTAGTTGGTTGCTAAAATTTGTAGTTGGATTGATATGTTTTTATAATTGTTTATGTTATAAATTGTAGTAGTGTTATAATTTTGTAGTTGATTACTGAAATTAGTAGTCGATTACTGTAATTTGTAGTTGATTTTGAATTTAATAAATAAAGAAAAATAATGGTAATTGATTATTGTAATTTGTATTTGTTTACGACGTGGTAAAACTGCCCAAAAAAAATGGCAAATTTATTAAAAAAATTAATTTTATTAGAAAGAAAAAAAAAGGGGTAGAAAATAGAACCAAAGCTATGCTTGATCAGGGGTGATAGGTTGTATATTATCAATTATCCCATGTTTGCTTGTAATTTGCTCAATGTGGACTAATTGTGGGTCCCACACACCAATCTCACAAGGCTATGATAATGCTGTTCCAGGGGAGGTGAGATTCTCCAATCCCCTCATAAATCTCGGTAGCCCACATTGAATTAAGACAAGAAACCCCCCAATTTAATAGATGATAAGAAGACAAAATCCTCCAATTTCTTTCTATTTACTACCACCCACATATATAAAGATTGTTTTCCATTTTATCAAATCTGAAACCCTAGCAGCTGAAATTCAGGGTAAATTCTTTAAATCTTGTATCTTTCCTTATCACGCGTTTTCTTTGATTTTTGATAACCGATTCTCACTCTTAAATTCTTGTCACATTCGGTAAACATAGATCGAATAACATTTTTTCTGCAAGTGGATTTCTGCGTTTTCTGGCGTTCGTTTTTTGAAGAAGTTGGTAAGTATGGTTATTTGGTCTCTGTGATGAATGCCCGAATGTTTGTTGTTTGTGTAAAAAAATCGATTAAATTTTTGAATCATTGTGCAGTTGAGTTTATTATTTGGGTTTTATCAATTTCGGGTTTTCCTATACATTATTT
Source organism: Erythranthe guttata (assembly GCF_000504015.1). Next base: position 28,643 of record NW_012193970.1, read on the forward strand.
TGGAAAAAAATGTAGCGTCGATTTTATTGAAGTTTTTTTTAAAGATAATTTTATTTGGGTTTCCGATTAAATATTTTTCAAGTAAACTCATATCTGAATGGTATTATGTGGTTAGAATGTATTTGCTCAACTATGTGTAAATTCATTCTGGTAAATAAGTTGTCGTTTACTATGCATTGTGGTTTTAAGGTAATTTTATTAGATTTTTTGATTGCATTTTGTTCAAGAAATTACGAGCTTAAATTAATTTTTAGTGCGATTTATACAGTTTCTGATTTCCAACCTATGGACACTGTCACCGATGAGGGAGAGGTTATTGTTGTGTTGGATCAAATTTTGGACGACATGAACTTACGCTTACTGTTGTTACTTCGTATTTATATGTCTGTTGGGCGTCGTCGTTTAACTAATACAGCGAACAATGGGAGAACATTTTGGATGACATCAAGTTACGATTACTATTGTTTCTTCGTATTTATATGTCTGTTGGGCATCGTCGTTTAACTAATACACCGAACAATGGAAGAACATACAACTTAATAGCAAAGATAGCTAAACAACTAGAAAAATTGCATGGTCTGGTGAGTATTGACGATGTCACGTGTAGGGATAATCTTAGAATGAATATGGACACTTTCAAACGCTTATGTTATCTACTTAAACATATGGGTGGGCTTTTACCAACCAAAAATGTTCAAATACTCTAACAAGTAGCAATGTTTTTGAGTATTTTGGCTCACCATACAAAAATATTGTTATTCGTTCTTCCTTCAAACGATCTGGATTCACTGTTAGAAAACACTTTAATAGAGTTTTAGCCGCACTTCTTAAGTTGCATTCTATATTATTGGTCACCCCCCAACCAGTTTCAGACGATCCCAATAACCAAAGGTGGAAGTTTTTCAAGGTATAATTTAATATTCATATTGTGTTTTCTTGACAACTATATTTGAAGATAAAATAACTATATTAATAAATCATTGTATAGTTTTTCCACTAAGGGTTACCTTGGTGCACTAGATGGAACATACATTAATGTTAGGGTGTCTCGAGCTGATAAGTCAATGTATAGGAATCGAAAGGGTGACATAGCCGTCAATGTCGCTGCTGTTTGTGATGTTAACATGAATTTTGTATATCTCTTGACTGAATGGGAGGGGTCCGCTGCGGACAGTCGAGTCCTTCGTAATGCTATTACTAGGTCTAATGGTTTAAAAATTCCGACGGGTATAAATCTTTGTTATTGTTGGAAATACCTCCACATTCATGATACCTTAAAATTAGAATACCTAAAACTTATTTGATTTGTACGTACAAGTCATTACTATCTTGTCGACAATGGTTATACCGATGGAGAGGTTTCTTATCACTTTATCAGGGAAAAATATATCATCTTCAATATTATGGTCAAGGTACTGATGCACCTCAAAATTAAATGGAATATTTTAACATGACACATGCAAAGGCACGTAATGTGATAGAAAGGGCATTTGGTATTTTAAAGTCCAGATTTGCGATCCTTAGAAGTTCTGCATATTATCCTATCAAAGCTCAAAATCGAATTGTAATGGCATGTAGTCTTCTTCATAACTTCATAAGGACTACGAACGATTTTGATCCCGAAGAAGCCGTAGTTCCGAAAGACCCAGAAGAATCTGATGATGAAGAAGATGACAATATCAATGATGTCATTGACGCTGAATACATCAATGTTGTTGAACCATCACAAAAATGGACTAATTGGAGAAACAACCTAACTCAAGACATGTATAATAAATGGCGTAACGGCCATTAGTTTCTTGTTGATTTGTTATGTTTGATTAATATTGTACTTGATTATTTTTTTGAATTTATGTACTTTTTCGTGCTTCTGTGTTTGTTGTACTTTTCTATTGGTTGAACAAATTTAATTCGGTTGAAGTCTATGTATTCTTGTACTGAAACTGCCGGTTTATTTATGAGTGTATTAAAAGTTATATTCGTACTTATGAAAATGTTTTGGATCCTAAATATATGCAACAGTTTGTTTTGAATTGTAGCATCATGGATCAAACTGGTTCATCGTCTAAGGTTGCCCAATCAAAAGGGAAGTCTACTAACACACGAAGGACATGGATTGCTTCAGGCACTGAAGGACATTGTTACACGCGGGTGGAAGTGCGATAACGGTTTCATAACGTGATACCTTGCCACACTTGAGAGGGCTATGTCGGTGGCATTTTCGGGCACGGAATTGAAAGCCGAACCACACATACATTAAAAAATACACGTGAGGAAGAAATACTACAGTTCATTAAGTACTATGTTTTCACGGTCAGGCTTCGGTTGGAATGATTCATCGTGCACTATTGACGTGCACAATGACCAAGTTTGGGCAGACTACATTAAGGTAAGCTATTATTTCTATGAAATTTATTTATTTTCATTCACATATGCTTGATTGAACACGTTTACATAATATAGTCAGACACCCACGCACGGACCATGCGTTTCAAAGCATGGCCATACTACAAAGATTGGGTAATTATATTCGACAAGGATCGTGCTATTGGAGAACATGCTGAGGCATTCACTGAAGCTGTCAACGACTTGGTGCATCCTACGAAGGGGAATGAGCACACTGGTCTTGGAGGTGACGATTATTCCTTTGTTGATGCATCGAATGATGAGTTCAGCAACGAGTTTATGTCAATTGCCGGGGCAGACAGTGCATCTAGTTCGAAGAGTAAGCCTAAATCTAAAAACAAACGAGGCCAGAACAATGACATCGATGCCCGCTTGGTTGACATGATGTCCACTTTCTTTTACAAAGCAGATGACAAGTTGGGCCGTATAATGAATAAAATTGGATTCGAGATTGTTTTGCAACATCCTTTTTCCTTTCAAAGATAGAAAATCGTAATTCTTATGAAAAGAAATACTGCAACATGTGAATTTACCACCGAAAAAACCACAAATAAACATTAATAATTAGCATGACCTAACACATAGGGATAGACAAAACACCCGAAAGGAAAATAAGTCTAAATTAAAACAACATATAAACTAATAACAGTAGAATGGGAAAATGAATACAACAAAAACTAGTTTATATAAGATGAACCCATCATTTGTTTGACGATTTACACCCAAAATCCGGGTGGTTAGATCCAGACGAGCTCAACAACTCGCCATCCAGATTGATTTTTTTCGTGTAGGCGATCCTTTTGTTCAAATGAGAACGGTACCCGGCTTCACGATCGTTTTTGCGGGTCGAATTTGTTGTGCTAAATTTTATGCATCTAGAACCCTCTGAATCAGAAAAGTTTGCCAAGTATTCTGCCACGTTAAATTCTACACTAATTGATTTTCCAGACGAAATGTTTACAACAAAAGTTGACGGGGTTGGGTTGAGGGGCGCGGTGGGCAGTGTTGTTGGGCCGTCCTCGCCATCCGATGATACGACAATTAGTTCGGTAGTGACTAGGGCTGTTTCAAAAAGGTGTTTCAGATCCTGGTATTTGGGCTCCCCCTTCATTGTGTATGCAACTGCGAATTTGTTATGTTGCATAACACATAAATATCACATATAATGTTTATATCTAATGACTTACATTTATTTTGGAACATTAAAATTACGTTAATTTACGTATACATAATACTGGTACCTTCAAAATGGATTCCATCGTCTCTTTCAAGGCTGAGATGCGGTTAGTCGTTGCATCATAAACAACTCCGTTGATTAATAACATTCATTGGAAGGTTTTGAACCTTTTCTCAAGAAAGCAACACATTTTGGCTATGTATGCCAAAGATAAAAAAAAACCCAATTTTTTTGTGGATTGCTCCTTGAGCAGAAAATAATGCCATAGTATTTTTAGCACCACTTTTAAAAATTTCCAACCGAGATTCAAACAACAAAATTTCAATGAAGTAGTTATCAATTTTTTCATTCCAACCTAATTGAAACTGAAAGTCTTCTGGTCAGACAATGGGTTTCATTGTCGGTGGCATATTTTTTTAGTGTATATGCAATTGCAACCAATGGATGTTTAATATAAACACCAATAATACTTATATAGATGCAATTGGTAATGTACAACGATCATAGCTGCATTGATTTTTTACTTGTACTCAACCTACTAAGCACATATGGTAGTGAATGCGATGGACATGTTTGATTGACCACTCAAGAATATCCATCAAATTAAAAAAAAAAGATTTTTTTTTTTTTGCAATTTTAGGAGTACAGATTTGATTTTAATTGAATTTACCATTAATAACATTATTTTACAGGTACACAGATGAACTTTTTGTATAGTCATCAGTGCATTGGAACTACACAAATTTAGTAATTGTTACTTGTGTGAGGTTATTAAAGGCTGAAATAATGACATTGAACTACCACAGTTGGATAAATGTCTCATCGTGCACATCAATACTCTATTAATGCATGAGTATAGTCTCATCAGTTTTGAAATACCAACAGCCATAATTATTATCATAAAACGTGTAATACTAAACTTACATAATACCCCATTTAATAAACCTCAACTACTAGTTTCATGCTATTTATACATGGTTTCTCATTCAAATAATCCAACACACATCATATCTTCCATATTCTATATTTTCAAAGTGCAAAAATAATGCCTCGTACCAGAAATCAATGCATCAGTGACCTTTCAATGGTATGGATTGGGTAGTATGCTACGATCAAGTACTAATACGGTCAATCTATGTCCATACCAAGAAGATGGAGAACCTCGAATCTTTTGAGGTGTTCAATGGAGTGCTTGTGAGTGTTACAAAGGTCCTACAGGAAAGGATATCAAAGAAGATAACTCTTGAGGAGGTCAAACTACGTGTTCATGCTCTTCGAAAGCGATTTTATGCATTTCTAAAGTACATTTCAAGCAATGATGTCAAATTTAACCCGTGCTCAAAAGAGCTTAAAGTTGATATGCCACTATTCATCTAGGACAAGGCTGTAAGTTTCTAAATTATAAAAGAAGATAACTCTTGAGGAGGTCAAACTACGTGTTCATGCTCTTCGAAAGCGATTTTATGCATTTCTAAAGTACAGTTCAAGCAATGATGTCAAATTTAACCCGTGCTCAAAAGAGCTTAAAGTTGATATGCCACTATTTACCTAGGACAAGGCTGTAAGTTTCTAAATTATAATTATTTACTATTTACATTACATCTTATTGAACAAAAGAAATTGAAATGGTTTATACTAAAATGGCAGGAGACAATGGAAGAACGTTGGTTTTGTGTTAATGGTTTCCCTCTCTACGACACATGCATGGTCGTATATCACTTCAAGAACATTGCCCCCGTTGATTTTAGTGGAATGCCAGGATATCACATTGACGAATCACTGGTTATCGATGATGGTGAAGACAAAGAAGAAGACGTAAACATTGGTGCACAAGAGGCAAAAAAAATAAGGCAATTGAGGCTACTGTGAACGAAGTTGGTTGCTCGGTGGGAGCAGATGTAGGTGGCTCGGTGGGGGCAGATGTGGGTGGCTCGGTTGAGGAAGATGTGGGTGGCTCGGTTGAGGAAGATGTGGGTGACTCGGAGGAGGAAAATATGGGTGGTTCGGTTGAGGAAGATGTGGGTGACTTGGAGGAGGAAGGGTCTACCAACAACAACAACTCGTTTATCATATAACGGGATCGTAACGTTTCTACAGCAAGTCTTAGTATCTAGAATGAAGACGTGTTGTTTTTTAAGTTTATCTACCTAAGTTATTAGTGGTTCTACCTAAGTACATTCCATGGACTGTTTGCATTAAGATAATCTAGCGGCCATTAAAGACAAATTTTGAAGGTTGGTTCGTAAGATATTATGTCAACCCTTAATCTAGTAGTAAAATAGTCTAAGTTTAATTATCATTAGCTATTTTAAATGCATATTTACTGTTAAGTGAAACATTATGTTCAACATGAAGCAATGTTTTGCTTCACAACGTCAACATAATTGATGAAACGTCTCACATGATCCCAAAAAACAAAAACCACGTCAGACGCAATCAACAACCAAACAAAACACAACACACAAACAATATTGTTGAAACCATGAATGTAATTTTAATATAGCATAAGATTGATGCGTTACCAACATGGTTAGGTGTACTGTGATTTGCTTCGGAAAGCTCTCTTCTTGCCATTTCCGCAATCTCTCTTTTAGTTGCTTCCGGAAGCTCTCTCACTGCAACTTTCAATTATGTTTCTAAAGTTTCGATTTTTTCGCAGCAAACCAGGTATTATTTTCTTTGCTCGTTCACAAATAGCTGGATCACACCATACAAATAGTCCACAACTTTGTTTCTGCAATCAAATAAATATCATTACCAATTACATAAATTTAAGACACTAACGTAGACCAATATGCCATAAAATATGAAAATGTATAACTTTTGTAATTACACCAGAAAAAATTCGAATCTGGAATAGCAGGCCCATCACTTTTTGTCAACAATTCCAAAATCAAGTTTTTATTTATACCAAAAATATTTTTCTAAGGAGGAAAAAATAGAGGATTCAATAAATTTACACCTCGTTGTGGGCAGGCAATAAAACGCCGACCATGGTTGCTCGTCGTCCAGGACGTTTGCACCCGCAGTTTCAGTTGGCATTTGCAAAACTCTGTATCAGTCGACACTTCATGAAATCTACCAAAATTGTTGCGATTATAGTCCCGTTCACCTCTGTTGTTTCTAGAACTCGTAGACATGACTTCACATGAGCGAGGATGAGTGGGTGTTTACTGTGTGAGAACAATGGACGAAACCCTAGTTGATAATTTGGGGGAACATTGAACGCAATTTCTAGGTGGGGAAGCAAATAATAATATGTAATGAAGTGTGAGGGTATTTTTGGCCTTTAATATTCAATCCATGTGAGTCAACGAAAGCAAACACGGAATTCACTATCACTCATATTTTCTTCGTCAAAACCAAACATGAGGTTCAAATAATTATATAGTACTATATATCCCAAAATTGTGTAATCAACATTTTTTTGGCAATAATTTCATACAAAACAAAAGAGGCCTAAGGGTAAAATGAGGTTATGAGAAGTTAGGAGTTCTCTCAAATGAAGTGGATTTAGTTCAATTAAAATAAGGGTTAATGAGGCGTAACCCTCTCATTAGCAAAAATATTAGAACTAGGTACCAAACATTTTTTTTAATATGGTGCAACCCCCTCCACTTTACATATCCCCATACTATCCCTACATTTTTCTTTTGAACTAGATCCCTTCCCTTTTAATATAGGATCGATCAACCAATTTGTGCGCTCTCTCTCTCTCTCTCTCTCTCTCTCTCTCTCTCTCTCTCTCTCTCTTCTTTAATTATTTTAATTTTATTTTTTATTATATTTCGATTATTTTTTACTTTTACCTTTTTTTTTTGTTTGGAAAGATTTGCGAAATTGTAGTGAACAACTAAATTAATAAATTTAACTACTGACTTTAGTAGTCAACTATAATATTCTACTAGTTTGCTGTAAAATTGTGTCAGTCAACTATAAAAATAGTGAAAGTCAACTATAAAATTGGGTCAGTCAACTTTGATGCCGCCATAAATAGCCCTGAAGGTATTATTGGTTTTGGATTACGTTGCGAGAAGTCACACTGGTAGTGTGGTGGGATGGTCTACGAGTTGTCTATACCAATATCTTGACTCCAATTCAGCAGAGGCCAAAGCGGCTCTCATGGCAGTAGAATTTGCGCAAAGAATAGCTGGAGGAAGATAGTAATCGAAGGCGATTCTAGTACTGTTATAGCGGCAATAGTTGGAGGTAAAGAGGATAAATCCATGTATGGTTCAGTTGTGAGAGATATCCAAAGAGCAGCAAGCTCCTTTCAATCATTCTCTGTTCGCCATGTTCGTAAAAATGGGAATCAAGTCGCGCATGAAGTAGCTCGACTCTCTTTCAGAGGTTTGTGTATTTTAACCGAGCTACCTTCACCAATTCGAGATACTGTAATATCTGATATAGGTTCTCTTGGCTTGTCATGAATATAATTTTATTTTTCAAAAAAAAAAAAAGCTATAAATTGTGATAGTTAACTACTAAATTATAGTAGTCAGTGATCATTTATATACCATAATTTTATGACCAAAGCTCACCACCGTCAAATTATTCAACCATCGGCAAGTAATTCCAACACTTCCACAAGTACGCCCAAAGTCCCAAACGATCTCAACTATAATATTCTACTAGTTTGCTATAAAATTGTGTCAGTCATCTACAAAATAGTGAAAATTAACTATGAAATTTTAATAGTTAGCTATAAATTGTGATAGTTAACTACTAAATTATAGTAGTTAATGATCATTTATGTACCATGATTTTATGACCAAAATTCAACACCGTTAAATTATTCAACCATCGGTAAGTAATTCCAACACTTTCACAATTACGCCCAAAGTCCCAAATGATCTCAATAGTCTGAAGCATATGAATGAATACCTTCCATCTAAATTCAATTTTCCTAAAATAGGAATTTCCACAATACAACTATCACTAGCCTTAATTTTGCTTGAAAAATTAGATCTGAACCAATGAAATGAGTATAAGGATTCGAGACAATAACGCGAGACTCCGGCGACGGAGATTTTTGAGTTGGAAAATCAGCGATGGGGGATGCATTAAGAAAAAGCGGCGGCGGATGCTGCTTCGTCCGAAAACAGATCTGAATGTTTCCTTGTTACTAGACCGGGTGAACCAATGGTAGCCATGAAGATGCGGCGGCTATGGATCCGTCAATTTTGGTAGAGAAGATATACAAGTCGATTTTAGTAGGAGAGAGAGAGAGAGAGAGAGAGAGAGAGAGAGAGATAGAATGATTCGAGAGAAAGAAAAGAAAAGAGAAACATAAAGAGATGTATCAGGAAAGAGAGAAGGGGGGGGGGGGGGAGAAAGTGAACGAGAGAAAATAGGAAAAAAAAAGATACGTAAAAAATATAAAAGGAGGGGGAGAGAAGAGAGAAAGAAAAGGATGGTTGAGAAGAGAGAGGGGAAGAGAGAGAAAGAGTGGAAGAAGAAAGGACAAGACTAGGATAATAAACACGTGAGGGGAGTCTTACAATTCCTAATATTAATTTTAAATTTCTTTACAAATGACTAATATTAAAATGGGTCTAAACGCTATTATTTTGTGTATTGAAGGGGTTATCCCTCATTTTCCCTTAAAATAAATATTGAGGGGGTCTTGCTAAGAGACTCGTAACTTTACCCAAATAATTTATTGAAAAAGGGAAATTAGTTGTAGAATAAATAGAAAGTTAAATTGGCTTTATGGATTATATGAAAACTAGTGGTGGAAACTGAAAATTATATTAAAATGGAAATTAGAATTTTTGTTGATCCCAATAAAAATATAAGTAAATACATACGATTTTGGAACAATATTTTCCAACTCCGAATTTAAAAAAGTTTTGGTTTTCAACTTTGGTCAGATTTTCCGTTGAAACAAAATTAAAATACATATTAGCTAGCTATTTACGATACGATGTTTAAGTACAAAAAAATCGATTTCGTTACGGAGATGTACTTAAATTTTACGAATTCCTTAAATTTTAATTCGAAAATTTCACACTCTTGACTTTTTCAAAAAGAAGTAATGACGAGGAATATACATAGGGCACGGCTAAAACAAATATCATTTATTTCTCACTTCAATACCACCAACAGAAAAAAAATAGGTAATGACGTCAATACCCTTAATAAAATCAACACCACACAATTTTATGTATGATATTGATTTTCCTTAATAGTAATAATATCATTACCTATTTATTATCTATTTATTTTTTATTTTTTATGTTGATAATATTGAAGTGAGAAAAAAACAGTATTTATTTTACGCGGTGACTATATGCAATCGCAAAATTTACTTAGGGCAAAACCATATTAAATTTTATACCAAATTAAGTGTAAAAAGACTATAATGACCTTAGTAAAATATAAACAAAATAAAACTTAATTCTATCAATTACTCTTGCAAGACCAAATTAAAAAGAAAATGAAAACACAATTGAAAAACGGGAGGGAAGAAAGAAGAGGACCACTTGCACATTCGCCGCTGCGCCGTCGCCGATAAAGTCGACCACAACCTTGTAAAATTTCGACACACTGGTGTCAAAATTTTCACTAAATTTCGACAATAAGTTGTTGTCGATTATTTTTGCACTTTTTTCGACATCTGTGTGTCGATATTTTGTTCAAAATTCGACATCAATGTGTCGATTTTTAGCAATTAAAAAGAAATATTGGCGTCGATTTTTTCAGAAACTGAAAAATTCGATTCTATATTGTCGTTTTTGTAGCTAAATATCGACATGTAAACGTCGAATTTTTGTGTACATGAAATTATTTTTGAAAAACAAGAAAAACGATCACAAAGCTTAAAAAAGTACAACATTTTCTTATCTCATTGTGTTCTTCGACCTTAGAATCATCCATATTGATGTCTTGTGTGTCCAGGGGCGGAACCAGGATTAATTCAAATTATTCTAATAATAGCTGCACTTAATATTTCGGAGATTCATGGCACGATCTCATCTTTTATTTTTAAGGCGTTAGATAAAAAAAAATTCAAAAATAAGTAATATTCATAAATTTTATTTAAAATAATACAAGTTTTAACCATCTTATTTTATATTTTATATTAAATATGATTATTCATCTATAATTTATATAAGATTTTGGAGAAAAAACAAAAAAAATAATGGGTCAAGATAAATATTTACAAAAACTTTGGGGGTCAAAAGTAATATTCAAAAAAATTAGTACCAAATATCTAAAAAAAAAAAAAATTCTTGGGGGGTCAACGGCCCCCCCATGCCCCTTACATGTTCCGCCAGTGTGTGTGTCCATAATGTCCTCATTTGCAAGTGTTAGTAAGATTTGAGGGTTTTTATTTGATGAGGATTTTTGGAGAATATGAAAGAGATTTTTTTGGAGAATATGTGTCGAATGAGTGTGAAGAAGAGGTTGGGTTTTATTGGTGAAGAAGAATGATCAATTTTTCATATATCTTTTTTAAATTTTGTTTTGGTCTTATAATAGCAATTAGGTCTTTTTTGAATTAATAATATCAAAATTAATATTGAGATTATATTTATAATTTTCGGTCTTACTCTTAGTAAATTTATCTATATTTTGCTTTTCCATTAAGCAAGGTCTTGCAAAATTTTGAGATTGGAAATAGATATGGCCCTTATTTTAGGCGCTCCCGTATACATATTCATTTCCCTAATTATGGATTTTCTTCATCAACTTTCTAACACGTTGCACCAAAGAGGATTTGCTTTACTACATTACATAAACGTGTGTCTTAATTCTGGCGCATACACGTGTCCTAATCTTACGTCATCAGCTCATCTCCCGAAAGCAGTACTCAAAAATGTAAATTAAATATTCTTAACAAAGGTTTTTTTTCCTACTATACGCTCACTACGTACTGTGATTATCTGGTAATTGTTTTGATCGTGATAGTCTTGGCAATATTTAATTTAAATTATATGAATATTCATTTTGTATGCATGTATTTTTTTTGTCTTATATATGTTTATATATAATGTATTAAAATTTTATTTTATTTTTTTAGTACAACAGAGAGAGTTGATGTTTAATTAAAGTTGAAGAAGAAGAAGGAAAGATGTTGAAGAATCTAAGACGAGCAGTTGGTGCTATCCCGGTATATTTCCAACACATATATTTTTCCTTTTTTATCCTTTTGTAATTCTTATTAATTATTAATTGCTGAAAGGTGAACATGTAATTAATGTATAAGAGATTAATTAATTAATAATGATGTTTATTTTCAGTTTATGAGGAATCCAGCTTTGGCATCCAGAAGTTACTCTGTTTCAGTGAAGCAAGTACTTTCTTTTAATGTCTAATTACTCCCTCCATTCCATTTTATATGTCGTTTTCTGTTGTTTGCGTATATATATTAAGAAAATCAATAAATGTGCACAGGTTGTTTTCTATTGTTGCGTATATATATTAAGAAAATCAATAAATGTGCACAAGTTGTAATAAAAAAACATAATAAATCACTAAAATATTCTTGTGATTAATTATTTTACTCTTTATTAATTAAGAAATGTAATTAATGTTTTATTGGAACTGTAAAGTGAAAAAAACTCTTGAAGGAGACAAATAATATGGGACAAAGAGAGTATATTAGAAGGCCTAAAATAATAGTAATATATTAATTTGGTTATTTTATTTTTAGTGTCCTATATAATTATTGTGGTTGAAAATAATGAAATACTCCTCCCATTCCTAATTAGAAATGTGGTTTTTCAACTCTGGCATGTATTAAGAACTCAATAAATGTATTTTTAGTTAGGAAAAACACATTAAAGGATTAAAATAACCTTGGTTATCATTATTTAATCATGAGATAAAAGAGTTAATATTTAGAGTTGAATTAATAAGGTTAAAACAGTAAAAAGATATACATTTAATTCAGCATTGGAAATTTAAAAATATTTTTAAAAAATACAGTTATTATGGAACAGAAAGAAAGAGTAGCATGTAGGCGAGAAAATGAAAGTTAAAAGTAAAAATAAATGCAGATGATGGTAAGAGAGGCTTTGAATTCTGCACTTGATGAAGAAATGTCTGCTGATCCAACTGTTTTCTTGATGGGCGAAGAGGTATTGTTCTTCATTAATATATACATATGTGTTATATATTGTTCTTCATTAATATTTCTCATTTTAATTTTGTACTCGTTATTCTCTTTTTTTGAATTCCCAGGTTGGGGAATATCAAGGTGCATACAAGGTCTCTCTCTCTCTCTCTCTCTCTCTCTCTCTCTCTCTCTCTCTCTCTGTGTTTGTGTATTTATGTATTTCGTTATAGGTTACGAAAGGACTGTTGCAAAAGTATGGTCCCGAAAGAGTTGTTGATACTCCAATTACAGAGGTACGAAATATAATTTCATATTTCTGTTTTGTTGAGCTAATAATTTTGAGTTTGTTGTTCGGATTTAAGAATATACTCTCTCCGTTTCTTTTTGTAGCCATAATTTTATTTTTCATATTAAGTGTCACTTTAAAATTTCAAGATAGGACAATATTTTTTTGTTTAACGTTACCTACAATTAATGAAAGATTAATGAACTAATAAAGAGAGATTTAAAGTCAGGGTTAATTTTGTCAAATATGAACTATTTTTCCTAAAATCAAGAGTATTTATGAACTTTCTTCGTTGATAGTGTGCATTAACCTTAAACAACACTTATTTTGAAACAGATGGAGTAATTACTAGCTACCATATTGTTTTAGAAATTAATTTCCGCAAAATTTCTCTCTCTACACGTACTTTAAACAATTTTCTCGTTTCATATATAGGCTGGCTTCACGGGGCTTGGAGTTGGTGCAGCTTACTATGGACTCAAACCCGTGATTGAATTTATGACTTTTAATTTCGCAATGCAGGTAAATCATTCTTGCATGCATCCATCTTTTAGTTCGGTAATATAATTAATAAATTCTGTTTTTCGAATTTTGAAGGAATTTCTTTTGAATTTATCTGATTAAACGCCATGATATTTGAATGCAGGGAGTTGATCATATAATTAACTCCGCTGCAAAAACAAATTACATGTCATCTGGTAATATAAACGTACCAATCGTTTTTAGAGGACCGAATGGGCCAGCTGCCGGCGTCGGTGCTCAGCATTCTCAGGTGTTCAAAACAATAAAATAAAAACTCGTGATATTTCGCTTTAATTTACAAAATTGATTTTGCGTCAAAATGTAATTTATTTATTTCAATGCAAAGTGCTATGCATCGTGGTATGGTGCAATCCCGGGCTTAAAAGTGGTGTCGCCGTATTCATCCGAAGATGCTCGTGGACTTCTTAAGGCCGCTATCAGGGACCCTGACCCTGTCGTCTTCCTTGAAAATGAGTTATTGTGAGTGTATGTATTACCATTTCGTAATTAATTATTTTATCATTTTTTAAGTCATTAGTAATTACCACTTAATTTCAATTAAGCGCTTTATAATATTGTGTACACTCATCAGGTATGGCGAATCTTTCCCTGTTTCTAAGCAAGTTCTTGATTCGGATTTTACCATCCCTATTGGAAAAGCCAAGGTAACGCGGTTGCACTCGTTTTTTTTCTTCTTTTCCATTTGCGGATCATAAATTAGAGAATATTCGATTTAATTTATTTATCCACACCGTTCAATTGTTCATAGTATAGATTGAAAAAGAAGGAAACGATGTTTCGATTGTGTCTTTTTCGAGGATGGTGGGATTTTCTCTCAAGGTTCGCCCCGCTTTTACTCGGTTTATAATGAATGTATAGATTCAAATACATAGATCATTTTTTTGCGAGATGATCTCATTTTCTCAGTTTCTTATCCAGGCTGCTGAGATACTTGCAAAGGATGGGATAGATGCTGAGGTATATATATGTTAGCCGATGATTGAATTATTTTGAATATAATTATAAGTTTTTCATGGTCGAGTTTTTGTGCAGGTGATAAATCTACGGTCGATAAGGCCACTGGACAGATCAACGGTTAATGCTTCAGTCAGAAAAACAAACAGGCTTGTTACTGTTGAAGAAGGGTTTCCTCAACATGGTGTTGGTGCTGAAATTTGGTTAGCTCTTAATTCTCCCATTACTCGATGGTTTACATATATTCTCAAAAGTTTTATTTAATTAGAACATATATATATACATATATACACATATGTATGTATTTTGACCGGTGCGTGTTTTTTTTTTTTTTTTTTATTGTTCAGTGCATCAGTAGTTTCGGATAGTTTCGGATACCTTGATGCACCGGTGGAGAGAATAGCAGGAGCAGATGTTCCCATGCCTTATGCTGCTAACCTTGAAATAATTGCTCTTCCTCAGGTTTTCTTTTGCTATACATAATAGTCTTTTTGTTCTTTTTTTCATTTTTAATTTCAATTTGTGTTCGCGCCGTTCATAATTGTGCGTCTTGGAGCTTTATATTTTCTCTAAATTAAATGATTGATTTCTTGATCTTGGCTTGGTTGTTGTTGTGTTTTTTTTTTTTTTCCGACTGTCATGGAATTATAATTGGTGTGACAGGTTGATGATATTGTTCGAGCAGCTAAGAGGGCATGCTACAGAAGTGTTCCGTTATCCGCAACTCGTTAAGACAACCTTTGGCTATTTTTAGGGCGTTGTATTAATGAACAATTTTCTCACTATGTGGTGTTGAGTATATGTAGCAAGAAACTCTCATAGTTTGTAATATAAGAGAAACTGAGCTGTAAATTTCTAACAATAAGTGATAATTAAGTTAACGGAAGTTCTTAGGTCTACCATTTATCTATGGGTTAACGACAGTTTGCCGCTCAAACTATTGCCCGTTTTTGTACCGTACCCTTGAACTACAAATTGGGCAAATTTTTACCTGGACTCGTTAAATTGTTGCACGGTGCCTTAATTTTGCCAATGCCGTTCATTTCTCGCCGGGATCGTCTGCATGTGCGTCGCATGTGAGTTTTTTGATGGTATACATGTCTATTCACTTCAAATTTATCCGTACCATCTGCACTTCTACTTTTCCCTTGTTTTTTGCTTCTTTTTCCCCTCATTTTTTGGCTGACAAAAATGCTCTGTCTCCTCCACTTCTATCCTTTCTTCCCAGCATCCTTCCTCTCTCCCCCCTTGGCCCCCATCCCGAAAACCCAATCCATATATGAATTTGTTTTTTTCGCCACAACAACATCCAACGTTTCTCATACATGTTCACCATCTACCAAGTATGTTCCACCTAATACCTCAACAAAAAATATATTTTAACGTGTCATCGATTTTTTTCCTTTTTTTTGATGTGTTCCGTGAACACAGTAATATTTGGGCCTCGCCAGGGGCGGAACCAGGATTAGAAAGTAGGGGGGGCTAACTAAAATTTCGGGGTTCGGAAAAAATTTTAGGTTCACAAGACATTAAAAAAATAGGTTTATACTGCGAATTTTTAATTAAAATAATATATATATATATATATATATATATATATATATATATATATATATATATATATATATATATATATATATATATAATTTTATCATATTTCAAGTATGACAAAAAAATCTAAATTATTCTAATAATATATTGCACTTAATGGGATTTATGGCACGTCTCGTATTATTTTTTAGAGACATTGATATAAAAAATTAAAGATCGATAAGTAAATATTCATAAATTTTATTTAAAATAGTACAAGTTTTAACCATTTTATTTTATATTTTTATATTAAATATAATATATATCTATAATTTATATAAAATTGTGGAGAATAAACAAAAAAAATTAAGGGTTAAGATACATATTTACAAAACCTTTGGGGGGGCCAAAAGTAATATTAAAAAATTATTATGCCAAAACAGCAAAATTTTTTTTTTATTTTTTTTCTTGGGGGGTCAACTGCCCCCCCTGCCCCTATGAAGTACCGCCGCTGGGCCTCGCTATGCTAAGAATTTCAGGAATGGAGACGAAAAAGAAAAAAATAAAGAGATTTTGATCTTTCATCTTTAAGATGTGTAGTAAGAAAGATGAGAAAACACTTGAAGTCTCAAGTTCAATTTATAAAGTAGTTGTGGGTTTGTAAGCTTCTTGAGTAAGATACTAAGAATAGTAAAAGGTTGTTCTTGCAATTTCGATGAACTTGAAAAAATATCTTAGGGGCTTCATTTTCAAATTCATTTAAATTCCCTTAAGATAAATAGTAAATGAAAAACCCAATGCATGAGAAAATATTAGGGGTGAAAATCGGAATGGAATTTTCAAATTCCGCCAATCTGATTCGAAAATATCCGAATTTGGAACTGTATTTTTCATTTCGATTTTCAAAGTTTCTATTTCCGATTCTTTCAAATTTATTTGGAACGAAATTGGAATGGTATATAAAATTACCAGACATTCCGATTTCCGATCCGATTTTAAAGAATATTTCTATGCTTTTTTGAAATATATAACATAATTTTATGATATAATTTGTAATTTGATTATATAACTTATGTTATATTTTATATGAAAAATATAAATATCGAATGCTCAAGTAAATTAAAGCTGTAGAAAAGATAAATCGGTATCAGAAACTTTATGTTGCATTTTTTTCCTTATAAGAAAATCGATGTTTCAATTTGTTGTTTCGACATATGTTTTTAATTATTGCGTTTTGTCGAATTATCGTTTAGATTTTCTTACATTTTCATGCAAATTTTTAAAAAGATAGAAAAATATTGTGAAAGTTTCCATTATATCCGAATCTGGAACAAAATATTATAAAATAATATAATTTCCGAAATTCCGCCAATTTCGAGGCATTCCGAAATCGGAATGAATTTTTGCATTCCGAATTTTTTGAAACAGAAATTGGAACCCACATTTTACTTATGAAAAAATTGAAAATTTTCCAAAAAAGTTATTTCCCATCCATTGCGTCCAATTTCCACTCCTAGAAAAAATAAAAGAAATGGGTTGTTAAACGGGTGGGGTACCCGTGGGTACAAAACGGGGCGGGTATGGACCTTATAATTTCAACCCGCAACGAGGCGCGGGCCATCCATATTTGACGCAAGGAAAATAAACAATGGCGACCTACTTCAGTTTCCGTGGAAAATTGAATTCCACATTCTTCATTCTCATTTGTAACAGTCAATTTGATCTAGGGTTTCATTATCACTCATCAATTCTACTCTCACACCTTTCAATTTTTTCCTTTCCAAATTAAGATGTGATGCGTCGATAGATATTTCGATTGGTGTATTATTTAGAGAGAGAAAAAAAAAGATGAAGACATCGCTGAAGAAATTGCAGAAATTTGCCGCGCATAGGCACGATAGAAGAGCGGAGAAGCTGCACCAATCTCTGGCTCAAGATGAACTCGCTCGAGCCACACAGGTATATTTCTGTGAATTATTGATTTTAAGAATTTCGCCATTTTTTTTTGTTTATTAATTTATTTTTTAGTGGGAAATTTAGGGTATAGTTAGCTAATTTATTTGCAGAACTTAGGAATGGAGAATTTTTTGTTTGTGATTGAAATTTTTCCTCGAACAAGGTGTATATGTAGCTTTGGCTGGTCAATTATCTCTCATGAAGTATGTATAGATGTTGTGATTAATATTTTATATGGTGTTTAAATTGGATTGGTAGACTTGCAGTTTTTTTGTTTGTACTTGAAGTGGTTTGTTTGGTGCCTTGCCATCTTAAGGTAATGAACTTTATGGTTCACAATTATTCAATCGGAGAATCGAAAAAATGTTGAATAGAAAAAGTAAAGAAAGTATAAATATGAATTCGGTTTTTGAAATTTTGTACTTTTAGAAGGAAAAAGAAGAGGGAAGGAAACATTTACATTCAGTATTTTGAGTTGTAATAAATAAAGTCGACATTTGCCATTGATGGTTAACACCTGTACTTCGTAGAATTTTATAGTATGTAATTATTTGCCAGAACTTTATTGATTTCACTTTCTATGCTTTAGTTTTTCTGATATATATATGTTTTTTTTTTTTTTTTTTTTTTTTGTGTCAATCAGGATATGAATGACATGAGAGATTGCTACGATAGGTTACTTTCTGCTGCAGCCGCGACTGCGAACAGTGTATATGGTATCTAGCTTATACCGAGAAATCTTTATATCTTTCACTTTCTCCTTATGTGAAATTATGCAATAAGTTGGCATTACTAATGAAGTTTCAATTTTAAAATTGAATATATCTTGATAACGACATTGAAATCTTCAGTTTCTGACTTGTTTTTGCTTTGATTTGTGTTGATATTGAGTTATTCACTAGTATATATTGAGTAGTGGCCGGTAAGTTTCGTTTGCATTTTATTGTCTCTTAGCCACTAGGCATATGAAAAGCACTTTTAGAGTTCTCTTTCGGAGTTCATTTCTTAGTTAAATTTTACGCAGACCAAGATAAAAGAAAGCATGCATCAGTTTTTAGAGCATAAATTTGAAAATTAAATTGCTCAAATTGACACTACCTGCATATCTGATAAATTTTAGACTTTGAAAGGCTTTAAAAACTTCCTGTATAGGGACAAGAGAATATTCTTTGAAATTCATTAAATAGAGTTATATTTAAGTTTTATGCTTCTCTGAAGTCGGAGTTACTGTTTATGTAAATTGATAACTTGGAGACAGGCCTATTTGTTTTATGGTGAAAATGTCTAATTTGACAGTCTCTTGATTATCGTGTCTCATGTTCTGAAAGCACATCAAGAAACAAATGTGCCGATAGGGTCTAACAAAATCAAATACAGAAAAAGAACATCATTGTGAAGGCTTTCATATATGCCAAACATTATGGAAAAAAATTGACTTTGAAAACTGGGATGCATGTAACTGGAGAAAACAAAACATAAATGGTTCTGCATTTCAAGACCATCTAGCAATGTTTTTCAAACATGTCACCATTTCTTAAATGCGCTTCAACCTTCAAGCTTCTTAAGAAGTCACGTTGGTCGAGGGCATATGCTATTCTTCTAAAAAAAATTGTATTTTATTATTCTTATTTATGCAACCCCTTCGTTATATAATCAATTTTAATTTTTCGGGGACACTTTGTAAAACAATTATTCTTCCACGTTTTCCCCAATGCAGTTTCTAGTTTTGGGAAATATATATGAATGTTCTTTGATTCTTGTGCTCAGCCTTTGAGAAGTCTTTGTTTAACATGTCCTTTTTTTTGCTGTTCTCATTGAATCAATGGAAGATTACATCTCATTGGGTCTTAGGACGCAATTTAATATATATATATATATATATATATATATATATATATATATATATATACGAAATAGTGGGAATTTTAAATTATTGAAAAGGAATTTGATTAAAATTGACAGGAATGGGGTATGAATTCCTAGCTAGGCTTGTGGGTTGTGTTACTGTTTTTAGTGTATTTGATAATTCCAAGATATTCATTAATTGATTAAAGTATATATTGGATACTTACAGGAATAAATGTGTTATTGATTCCAGAATTTAGCTGTTTTTGTTATGACAGCTGTACGTGAGTATATTTTGCATGGGGATGGTTATATTTATATAATCTTGTGTCCTCAGATCAATATATACTAATTATTTTAATATTAATTTGCTTTATTTCATGAATCTACTTCTAATCAAGCCTCCATTTTTCAGAATTTTCAGAGTCGTTAAGGGAAATGGGTGATTGTCTTCTTGAAAAAACAGCCCTGAATGACGATGAAGAAAGTGGTAAGCAAAATCTCTCCCATGCATATACACATGTTATTCATTGGAAGAAACGGTAGATGGTTTTCGACAATTGTTTAAATGTATGATTATTTGAGATTTGTATCGATTTTTTGCATTTGTATGCGGCAGCCGTTAATCCAGCGCATCATGATTTGTCTTTTCGGACAAAAGTTGAGGACCTTTATCACTCATTTTATTATTATTTTATTTTTATATTTTTTTTCCCACTTCAGCTCTGCTGTAGTGAATATGATTACAATCTCTTAGACATTAATAACATCATCTGCCTTACCATTTCTTTCTTGTGAACTTCTAAATATTTTCTTGAGAAAACGTTGCATTTATTCTCGCCATGCACACGATTTAAGTTTTCGCCCATGCTTCAAAAGTTCTTACGTATGTATTCTCATATTGATACGTAAGCCTCTTATTTCCCAACAATTTACATGGCAAACGGTCCCGACAAACAAAAAAATAAAAAAAGCACAATAGTACACTTATTAGCATACGCTTTTAATTTTCTCTTTCATTGATTTCTGTTTATAATGTCTGGCTATTTGCTTTGGACTTAATTATAAGCATACTTTTCCTCTTTCGAAAGAACTAATAGCTTTTATTCGCAGGGAAGGTTTTATTAATGCTGGGCAAAGTACAGTTTGAACTTCAAAAACTTGTTGATGGTTACGTGAGTGTTAACTGATTTGTATGTGTTAATTTCTATTTCATGCCTTAAGTTCTTTCTCTGAACTATTTATCTTGTATTTCAGCGCTCTCATATATTCCAGACAATAACAATCCCATCCGAGTCTCTTCTGAATGAACTTCGAATAGTAGAGGTCAGCTCTCACAGATTATACTGTGTGTGTGTGTGTGTTTTTTTTTTTTCAGAAATTTCTTTGGAATAGCCCAGGGTAACTGCATTGCTCGTGTTTTGAACATGGGGACGGCTAAAACAAATATCGTTTTTTTCTCACTTCAATACCACCAACATAAAAAATATATAAAAATACGTAATAACATTAATACCTTTAATAAAATCAATTCCACACACAAATTTTGTGTGGGGTATTGATTTTATTAAGGGTAATAATGTCATTACCTATTTATTATCTATTTATTTTTTATTTTTTATGTTGGTGGTATTGAAGTGAGAAAAAAACGGTATTTGTTTTAGCCGCTCCCTTTGAACATATTGACATTACACGAAGAAAAATAATCCAGAGAAAATCTCTACCTCTTGTTTCTTTGTCCGCAATATATGCTTATAGCTTTTTACCTCGTGCAGGAGATGAAGAAGCGGTGTGATGGAAAAAGGTCTAAGATTGTTTTAAACCCTCCAATTACGAAACTGTTACTCTCGTTTAGTGTTTTTCTCTTACATCATACCATTTAACAAATTGTCATTTTAAATAACTTCCAGAGAAATATTTGAAGAACTGATGAAGAAACAGAAAGAAAAAGTGAGGTTAAGAAACAGTAAAGGCGAATGTTTTCCTGGACCTCCGCTGAAAGAAGCCCACGATGAATATGACGAGGAGGCAAACGTATTCGTCTTCCGCATGAAATCTCTAAAACAAGGACAATCCCGTAGTTTTCTAACACAGGCATCTCGACACCATGCTGCACAGGTTTATTTTTTTTATTTTTTTTATTTTCTGCAAAACATTAAATACGTGATTATGTCATTTCTTGTTATATCTTCATTGATGAGGTGGAGCTTTAATTTTAAACAGTTGTACTTCTTCAAGAAGGCAGTTGGATCGTTAGAGGCAATTGAGCCGCATGTCAGATTACTTGCTGAACAACATCATATTGATTACCAGTTTAGTGGATTACATGATATGGGCGAAAATTATGATGAAGATGACGAAAGTTATGATGATGATGATGACGAGGATGATGATACTGAAGATAGTTTCGGAACACCTGAAGAAGGAGAATTAAGTTTCGACTATGGGCAAAATGGTCCAGTGGAAGAAGTCTCTACAATAAAGAACTCGATGGAGGTACAAATTTAGCATGTGTTGATACTCAACTGGAATCTTTAAGTTGATACTTATGTCATCCCTTTTGTTTGACTTGCTCACTTGAATCTATTTAAATTTAAATATTTTTTGAGCTAATGTATCCATGCATGGTTACTCAGACGAATATGTTTATTTTCTACAGTTGGACAATACCGATGCGACATTCTCCCCTGAACTAAAGCTGGTAAGCTTCGTCTCCTGTGTTGTTGTCAATAGTTCTTTCTCTTGTTTGGGTAATTACAACAACCCCCCTCCTTTTAAATATTTTTACATAAAATTTATGTAATTCGGTTATTTACCGAACCAAAACGTATATTCAGTTCGGTAAACGGTATGAAATGTTGGCGTACCGAACTTTCGGTTCGGTTTTACCGAAATAACATCCCTAAATTACCTCTGGAGGGGTCTTTTTGTAAGATAATACATAGTTGAGGGGTGGCTGTAATTACCCAAACAGGAGGGGGGTTTTCGTAATTTGACCATAACTCAGGGGTGGCCGTAATTTGCCCTAAGTTTTTATACATGCTGCTTTCGGGTTCTTGGTTTAAATTTGGTTCTCCAGCTTCTGCTCTCCCTTTTACTCTCCTCTTTGAACTTGTGTCTTGGATAAGAATTATTTTAGGAAGAAGTTGAAACATGATTAGATAGTTATGGGAATAAATTGCTGAATTTTAAATGGTTTTGCAGGAAAATTTACAAAGTCCTGCTCGAAATTCCTTTTCATTCCAAAAAGGGGCCAGAGTAATCAGCAAATCAGCGCCTCTTTTTCCCGAGAAAAGAACCGATTCAACCGAGCGAATGACACCGATCGGGCCTTCACCGTCACGCAAGTTCACTTCCTACGTCTTACCTACACCAGACGAGACAAAGATCCCGAGTTCCGGAAAGTTATTTAACGAAGTTCCTCAAACAAGGCAGCAACCTGTCCTAAACCTTCGGCACTCGTCCCCCTTAGATCAGAACAAGTACGAGAAATTCCATCAGACGAGCGACAAATTATCCGGACCAATCATCCTAGACACACAATCACTACTTAAAGAGAGCAACAACCCCACCACAAAAGCCACCCCTTTGCCCCCTCCGTTTTCAGAAGGCCTTACGTTCAAACAGCTCGATCCAAACGTCGCATCCTATGCCAAGAAAGCCAAACGCCAAGCTTTCTCCGGCCCATTATCAGCAAAGCCATGGTCGAGCAATCCGAATCTCACAGCCAGTGGGCCCATCGCCACGTCACCATTCCCACCTCCGTTCTCCGGGTCCCTACTGCGGACCCCACTACCACGTCCAACATCAACTCCGAAGCTGTCTTCGCGCCTTTCGCCTACTTTCGTGTCGTCGCCTAAAATAAGCGAACTGCACGAGCTGCCTCGCCCGCCAGCTCATCTAATAGCTTCTAGAAGACCCTCTCATTCGGGTCCTTTAATATCGAAAAGAAATGAAATGTCAACTGCATCTGTATCAACATCGACTATGAGTACGACGACATCGGCACTCCCAGCGCCACCTCAGGGTCTGCCACGAAGCTATTCGATTCCAGCTGGCGGTGGTCTGATGGAAGTAGGGTTACGTGTTCCTCTAGAAGGTTCTCAGAATATGAAGATGGCGGAAGATATCGCGTCGCCTCCTTTGACACCAATTACGTTGACTAATGTTCAACCAACATCATCCTCTACTAGATGAAATGAAGTAGACGAGGCGAAAAGTTGAAATCCCTTATACAGTAAGTACTCCCTCCATTTCTTTTTAAGTGTCGTTTAAGATTAATGCACAATAATTAAGAAAGTTGTTAAATAGCCTTAATTGTAGAAGAAAAAACTGTATTTTCGAACTTCTCTTTATTACTTCATTAATCTGTAATTAATACTAGGGTAAAGCTGGAGAAGAAAACAATTGTCATACATTAAAATTCTAAAGTGATACTTAATATGCGGAAATAAAATTGGCTAGTATACATAAAAATACGGAGGGAGTAATACAATTTCATCGCAAGCGTCTCTTTTCCACCGAACAAATTTGATTGGCAAATCAGAGAAAAATTATATTCTTTAATTCTTCCAACTTAAAAAATAGAAAAAAGAAATACATGGGGAAACCATATCATGTAAAGCTCAGCACCTTGATTCCAAATTGCGGAACACACCAATAAAAGCATTATTGCGTTCTTTTCTTTAGAAGAATTCAATTAAAAAAAACAAATATTTAAAATGATAAATGGGTTGTAAAATATTTATCCCTGTTTATGAACGAAAATATTAGTAATTTATGCCACATAGGGACCAAATAAAATCATAGAACAAACTTATGTTTAAATTCAACTAATACAAATTTGGGAGAGACTTGGAACAAAAAAAAAGAATAATATTGTAAATATATGGCTTTAAGCTATAATTTTTTTTTTAATTGATTGTTAGATAAAGTAATAAATGCAGTACTATTAGAACACCGTGAATCAAAAGAAGGCGGCCAATAATTGTAGGCATGGATGGACAATGAAGAACGACGCTGTTTTGGTTGAGGATTTTGAAGGGATAATTTGACAAAAACCCCTTCATTACACAAGTATTATTACAATGAACCCAATTTTATTTTAAATTTTTAATGATACCCCTAATTACACCAACCCACCATGGAAAACACAAAAACAAGCAAATAAAGAAGAACCCTTTAATTTTTTTTAGGGGTGTTACTGTTTGTTTACCTATTGATAATGACCTCTCATTTTCTCTCTCTACATATTTTTTCTCTCACTTTTCTCTGTTGGGAGCTTCAAAAAATCCAATATAATTGCAGAGATATAATATATGTTTGTGTTTTTATTCAAATTTTTTTATTTATTTAATTTTAATGATTGTTGGTCGTGGAAATTTGTAATTATACGGAGTGGTTCTCATGTTTACATAGTTATTATACATAGTAGTTTTCATGTGTGACGTAGTTGTTATAGAGAGTGGTTTTCGTGTTTATATAACTGTTTATACAAAGTGGTTTTATGTTGACATAGTTGTTATATAGAGTGGTTTTCAAGTTTACATAGTTGTTATACGGAGTGATTTTGATGTTATATAGTTGTTATACATAGTAGTTTTCATGTGTTATATAGTTGCTTATATAAAGTGATTTTCATGTTTATATATAGTGGTTTTTATTTAAAAAAAACTGGAAATAAAATAATTTTTTTTTAAAAAAAAAATTCGAAATTAAGAAAAAAGAAAAAAGCATGAAAAAATGAAAATAAAAATAAAACCATTTTTTAAATTAAAATAAAAAAAGAAAAATATAAATAAGAAAAAAAATAATTTAAACTAAAAACCGAAAAAAAAATAAAAATAAAATAATTACAAAAATTTTCTTTTAATTCGAAATAAAGAAAAATATTAAACAAAATAAAAAAAATAAAAGGAAAAAAACTGAATTGGCGTGAGGGGAATACTTTTTGGAAAAGATTTGAGTGTAGATTATGGGTATAATTTTTCTTAAATTGAATAATTATACCAACTAATAATTAGATGGGGCATTTATGATGTTTCAAGCCCATTGAATCTATATCAAATATCATTTACAAATAAATGATTTATCAATAAGTAAAATTTCAATGGGGTTGTTTGTAATATAACCCGATTTTGAAAATAACCTTGCGCACTCATTGCATCATAACTTAAACTAGTATATTTATATTTATACTTACATTTAATCATAACTTAAACCAGTATATTTATATTTATACTTACATTTATATTTATAGGGTTCTAATAATAGCATCTCTACAAATTCATGTAGATAAGGATGGTTATATACGCAGGCGCCATTTTGGTGTACATACATTTTTTTTACGATAACTTTTTACTTTTTTACTTTAAGTTTCTTTGTTTTTACATTTTTTTACCAAATCCTATAGTTATTTAAAAATCGAATTTGAATAGTCAACTTAAAAAAAAATAGATAATCAACAAATTCTGAAATGGATCCAACGGATATAGACCCAGAGGTAATAATTATGGTTCCTTCTCGGAATCCCAAGTACTCCGGGGATAATACGCGAGCACATGGCATGTACTCGCGGAATTTCACACAAGTACCTGGAATATAATTTTTTCTTGTGGTCGCGTGATTTTGCGCGACCACATGTCATGTGTTTCGCGCAAAATCACACGAAGGAGATGATTTTTTTTTTTGTTCGTGTTATTTTACGCGAGCACCTTCTCAGTGGTCGTGTGAATATACGCGAGACCTGAGTTGGTGCTAGTGTTAAATCACGCGAGCACAATTTTTTTAATTATTTTTTTTAAATTAACTCGTACAAAAAATAAATTAAAAAAAAATTTAAAAATTGTACTCGCGTATAATTACACGAGTACATGTTCTCTGTTCGCGTAAAACTACGCGAGTACATTTTTATTTTTTTTTATTTTTTTATTTTATGGTTTCAACATATTCAAAATAAAAAATAGAAAACAAAGTAATTTTTTGACACAATAAAAATAGAAAATCGAGTAATCGTCCAACACAATCAAAATAGAAAATTGAGTAATCGTTTAAAACAATAAAAATAGAAAAACGAGTAATTGTTCAACTCAATTAAAATAGAAAAACGAGAAACAATCATCCTAATACGGAACCAATGAAAATGGAAAACAACTGTCAAAATGGAAAACAACTGTCCCCACAAAGGAGTAGAAAAGAAATAAACAAAATTGAAAAAACCTATAAGACTATAGTTTTTGAAATTGTCAAATCGACATCAGCCTAGGGTGAATGTCCAAATATTTAAAATTCTCGCACCAGCCTCCGTTACATCATTACGTTGCATGTCTTCTTGTCTCGTAAAATTTCTAATTTCCGCCGAATTCCAAGCAAAAAATTTAAAATTTTGAAATAATTATTTCATTCAGATTTTCAAACTTCAGATTTTTAAAATTTTTGGATTGGAAATGAAATTATATAAGAAAATATTTGGAATTTCCGATTTCCAAAATTAATTCGGAAAATTCAAGGTTTTTTGGAAATATATATATATATATATATATATATATATATATATATAGGTAAATTACAAACACCCCCCGAGGTATGGTCAAATTACAAAACCCCCCCTCTTGTTTGGATAATTACAACCAGCCTGTCAACTCCTCAAATTTAGTGGAATCTTCGAGATTATATGTAATATTATCACTTTTGTACCCGTATTATCCCATTCGAACTCTACATTATGAAGCAAGATTATCATATTATGTGTTTTTTAGCTTGTATATATCAGATTGTGGTGCATCGGAAACTGTATTTTTACATAAAACGAGTACAAACTAGAGCACATTCCACGGAATCTAGATGATTATGTTGAATTTGGCACCATAAGGGTGGAGGTGTAAGAAAAAAAATCATAGTTGAAGGGTAGATGTAATTATCCAAACGAGAGGGTTTTTTTTGTAATTTGACCATACCTCAGGGTATATATTATTATTATTATTATTATTATTATTATTATTATTATTATTATTATTATTATTATTATTATTATTATTATTATTATTATTATTATTATTATTATTATTATTATTATTATTATTATTATTATTATTATTATTATTATTATTATTATTATTATTATTATTATTATTATTATTATTATTATTATTATTATTATTATTATTATTATTATTATTATTATTATTATTATTAAATTTGTTGCCCTTCTTTGTATTTTCTCGGATCAAGGTATCTCTTGTTATCAATTTCTCATAATACATATAAATTTGTCCTAATGAATTTACTTTTCAATAAGCCCTAGTTCTGCTAAATTTATTTGCTCTTTATTTTTAATTGAGGGTGTTCTTGTTTTGGGTTGTATGATTCATTGTTTAGAAATCAATTTTGGTGTGATGCTCGAGTACTATAACAATTTAGAACCAGTCAAGTCATCCGAGAGTTGTCTCTGTTGCTCTATTTTGAATTACACATTATAACATTGAGTCTCTTTTGTTGCACACTTGCCGATGCAAATTTGTTAGCAGGATTAGATAGTTATTGATACCCAATCCAATATGATTCTTTGATGAGTAAATTTTTAATTTTTTTTTTCTTTGACCATGTTTTATTTTTTGCTTCAATTTGATTAGTTAGGGGTGGAAATTGGAATGTAATTTTCGAGTTTCATCGATTTATATTCGAATAGTTCATATTTAAAAAAAAGTCATCCCACTTCCGATTATTCCATCCGGACATTTTTTGGAACAAAATTTGAGACACATTGTATTTTGAATTCTCCATATATTATGAATTCTGATTTGGTTTAAATATCTGGAAATATTACTAAAAGTTATGGGTTTATTATGGTTTTATCTATCCTACACCCGGTGAAGGTTACACCGGGTGGTTTTTCACCGTTGATCTACACACACCAATGTGGGTGTGTGTGTGTTTGTGTGTATATTAATGGTAAAGATCTACCCGGTGTATTTCACCCGGTGTAGGATCTCAAAAGCCGTTTATTATCTTCCCGAAATTGCATATTAAATATGTAAATGGTTTTTCACTTGCGGAAAAAATTGGACTCTTAGAAAGTGGTATTTTTGATATGTTCGATTTCCACCCCTAACATTAGGTGTTGCATGAAATTAAGTTCTCTACGATTTGTTCTTTTTTTCTTTTTTAAGCTCCACTACGATGACATTATTTGAGAGAGAATGTCCAGTGAAGCATCATTGTGAATTTGTGATACTTGTATATAATGATAACCAGAATACAAGTATAATTAAAAAATATAGTAGATTGGTTTAATTGGTTTAATTAATTATGTAATTGTTACGTAATCTAATATTTTTTATCACTCTTTTCTCTTTCCATATAAAGGTTTTTAATGGATAAGAGTTGGATCAAGCTCAATGATTTCACTTCAAAGGAATATGTTAATGGAGTTAAAAATTTCATGCAATTTGCTGTACAACATGCTGGGGAGAGAAATAATATACCTTGTCCATGTGGAGATCGTTTAAATCAAAGTTTGCACCCACCATACTTGGTCAAATTGCATTTACTCACTAATGGGATAGATATTTTTTATAATGAATGGGTGCATCACGGTGAAAAGTCCAATAAGAATTTGGAAGATCATAATGTTCATGATAACGTGGATCAGACATTTGAAGAGGAAGAGATGTTAGAGGATTTGAATTTTGGGTTGCATGATTTTGATGATGATGAAGAAGGTCCATTCGATTATTGTGATGATACTCATGCTGGTCCACCAACAGCTCGTATCTGATGATGAAGTGGGCAATTTTCAGAAATTGTTGAAAGATACACGACGTAAGTTATATCCTAGTTGCTTCAAATCATTATTATATTTCCTCGTCAGACTACTTCATATAAAAGTTTTGAACCGAATGATTAATAAATGTTATGACATAATTATTGATTTATTCAAACAATATCTGCCAGAGGGTGATATTATTCCTTCATCATTTTATGAGTCAAGAAAATTATTGAAAGATACTGGGTTGGGTTACGAGTTTATCCATGCATGTAAAAATGATTGCATTCTCTTATGGAAAGAAAACGAGAGCTTAATTAGTTGTCCAGTATGCAAAGAATCTAGATGGAAAGTAAATGATGGAAAAGGAAAACAAATTCCTCACAAAGTTTGCGCTATTTTCTTCTAAAGCGAAGATCACAAAGACTTTATTTATCGAGAAAGACAGCTTCTGATATGCGATGGTATAAAGATGGAAAAATTGACGAGGAAGGTAAAATGATCCATCCTTCAGATTCTGAAGCTTGGAAGGACTTAGATAAGCAATATCCCTGGTTTGCTCAAGATCCCCGAAATGTGCGCCTTGGTCTAGCTACTGACGGATTTAATCCTTTTGGTAATATGAATAACTCTTATAGTATATGGCCGATGATTTTGGTTCCATACAACCTACCACCTTGGCTATGCATGAAAGAACCATACTTTATCATGTCTCTGTTGATTCCGGGTCCTAAGTCACCTGGAAGAGATATTGATGTATATTTGCGACCATTGATAGATGACCTGAAGGAATTGTGGGAATCTGGAGTAAGAACAAGAGATGCTAAAACTGGAGAGTTATTTGTTCTGCATGCTGCGATTTTATGGACAATAAACGATTTCCCTGCATATGGTGATATTTATGGACATCGAACAAAGGGTTATTGTGCTTGTCCAAGATGTAGTGCCGACACTCCTTCAGAAATGCTAAGAAGCAAGATTGGTTATATCGACCACATACGTTATTTGCCACATAATAATCCATATCGAAGAAGTCTTAAATTTAATGGTTAGACAGAACACCGATCAAAACCCGTGGAGCTTACCAATGCTGAAATTCTTATACAACTAGAATAAGTAGAAAGCGTTGTGCTTGGCAAGCAGTCCATGGATAAAAAATGAAAGCGCCGTTCGCAACACTTATGTTGGATAAAAAAAAATATTATTTGAGTTGCCATATTGGTCTATACTAAAATTACGGCACAACCTTGATGTAATACATATCGAGAATAATATATGTGATAATATTATGGGAACTATATTAGATGTTGATGGTAAAACAAAAGATACTGAGAAGGCTCGTTTAGATTTGGAGGACATGGGTGTAAGAAGTGAGTTACATTTAAATCCAGTAGAAGGTACCAAAACAAATAAATAAGGTAAGATGAAGTGTTTGAAGCCACGTGCAATTTATACCTTATCTCGAAAAGAGAAAACTAAATTTTGTGATTTCTTGAAAGGTGTAAAATTTCCGGATGGGTACGCCTCGAATATCTCCAGATGTGTGAATATCAAAGATGGTAAGATAACTGGGTTCAAAAGTCATGATTGTCATGTTCTATTACAACGTTTGCTTCCTGTAGGATTGCGTGGTTACGTACAAAAAGATGTTCTTAATGCTATTACCGAGTTGACAAGTTTCTTCAGACAATTATGTTCTAGAAAATTAAGCTCTGATGTCCTTGACAATTTGGAAAAAATAATTCCTATAATATTAAGCAAGTTAGAAATGATATTTCCACCTGCTTTCTTTGACGTGATGGTCCATCTAGCAATTCATTTGACACAAGAAGGAAAGATTGGTGGACCTGTTCACTATAGATGGATGTACCCTATTGAAATGTAACAAATTTAGATGTTTTACTTTTTCTTTAGTTTGCTAAAGTGGCATAGCTTATCTTTTTTCATTTGTGTCATGAGTCTCATGTATATGTATTCTGATATTACTATAGGTATCTTGGTAGCTTAAAAGGAATGGTTCGAAATAGAGCTCGTCCTGAAGGCTCAATTGCGGAGGCTTATATCGTGAAAGAGTGTTTGAGTTTTTGTTCATTGTATCTCCATGACATTGAGACTAAATACAATAGAGATCAAAGAAATTATGATGGGGAGGAACATCCAAATGCAACATTATCTGTTTTTCGAAGTAAAATTCGAACTTTTGGAGAAGCAGAGTTTGTACAGTTGACCCCTCAACAATATAGTTCCTTGCATTGGTTTGTCTTGAATGACTGCGTGGAGTTAGATTCATATGTGAGGTAAGAAAAAATATTTTAATAATATAATAGCACTTTAACATTATTTGATGGGTTATTTTTACATTATTCAGAGAGCATAAAGAAGAACTAAAGCAACAACATCCAATTGGTTGGGAGACTAGACAAAAGAAAGAGTTTGCTACATGGTTTGATAATCGAGTAAGATCTGCAAATTATATTTTATTTTATTCATTAATTAATAGTTTTTTTTAAACACAAGTTAACTCGCATTATTTTGTAAACTTAGATTAAAAAGTTGAGGAGCATTAAATCCCCTGAAGCTACAGATGAACTTATTGCACTTGCCTGTGGGCCTGATTATCGTATTAATAAGTGTAGTGGGTGCATAGTGGAAGGTGTCAAGTATCTAACAAGCAAAAGAGATTCTAGACGTGTGACACAAAATAGTGGTGTTTGTACACACTCTCTTCATAAAGGTAAAATGATCAAATTTTATGGTGTTTTAGAAGATGTGATCGAGTTGAGCTATACTTATGGTTACCGATGCGTACTATTCAGTTGCAAGTGGTTTAATTTGGACCGAAACAAATTATAATATAGATAGCGATCTTACAAGCGTAAATGTGGTAATTTGTGGTATGAAAGCGAACCTTATATTTTAGCAAATCAAGTATCCCAGGTGTTCTATGCTAGTGATACAAAATTAGGTGGGAATTGGAAAGTTGTTCAACATGTACAACATTGACATCTATTTGACCCATCATTCATTCGATTTACCGATGGGAATGAACCCGACGTGAATGACGCATATCAACAAGAAAATTGTGCTCTTATTGACGTTCAAGATAGTGCTCCAGAGATTGGATCGATTGACCGTAATGATGAAGCTCCACTGGGATCGAAATTCTTGAAAAAATAATCCATCCACGTGTTCATGATGATAAAGATGAAGAAGACGATGATGATGGAGAAGACGAGACTCAAGCCGAATATTGGAGCAGCGACGATGAAGTTGCATCTCACGCTATCATAGATAGCGACTTGGAATAGTAAAAATATTTAGGTATAAAGAGTTTCAAATAACTTTTGCTCTATCATTATTTATATATATCCATTTTGATTAAATTTCTTGATATACTTATACTGTACCACCCCTACCCTTTGTAGTTATGAGAAGATTTCAAGACATGGGTGCCTTCGATTTTATTCCATATCTTAGAGACATGCTCGGTGGACTAGTGCAGGCATAATTACAAATGACGAAAATGTTGTTGTCCAAGAATTAATGTCACTCACCCGACGGAAAATGTATAGTTTTTATGTTTTTCTTTTTGGCATTATTTGTTTTCTCTCAAGTGATTTGACTCTTTTATCCCCAAAAAAGATGCTAATTTGAGAGTAATTTACAGTTATATTATACTATGTTGCATTCTATGACTATATATTTCATTAAGTTTATATTACTTGATTGTTTTTTGGCATATTTGCCTTTTGTGTATGACGGGAGTCAATGATTGAACTAAGCGGAACTCAGAATGAGGATGTAAGAGATGACAAAACATATTTCATTGTCCTTGGTATGTATTCAATATTAGATTTATTTTCAATCGAAAAAGTTGGTACTTGTACTATTGTTCAATTGCATGTACATGTCTAGTACTATGAATGATCAATGTATTAATGTGCATCTTCTATTGATTGGACATGCTTTTGTTTGTTGAAAATAAATTATGTGTATATATTTTTTTCTTATTGGTGCAATGTGAAAACATTAATTGGTAGTCAGTTCAAATTTCATGTTTGAAGATCTTTACTTTTTTGTTACTCATGTTCTAAGTAAATGAACTTCATAGCCATTTCATTCTGCTTGTTCAAGTAAATAGATTTCATAGCCATTTGCTAAGTTAGTCAAAATGATGATGTAATAACTCAAGTTAGTCTTAAACATGTCTTATGATGAATAATTTTAATAGATTATAGTTTAATTCGTTTCATTATTTATCAAGTCCTTATTCTTGAAATTTTCACATTTGGTAGATACGAAAATGTCACGAGTTGTATTGGGACAAAATTTATAAGCCTATTTTGGGATATGATCATTGTAAGTATCTCCTTCGCTGATTTTTCTTGTGTGTAACAATTTTGTCTCATCCTCCACAGTTGTCATGCTATTGCCCTATTTCTTTTTTGAATTTTCAGCTGTATTATTTTATGATTATGATAATTGTGGTTGTTGGATGATGGAGTATTTCTTAATGTTACCGCTGGAAAATATGCATGAGGTGGACAATTTTTGGGTTAGATTGAATTTGGACCGTTTTTTGGTATAATTTTTTAGTAATTGTTTAGTAAAAACTAATTATACAAGAATTGCGGTTTTAGTAAGTTCTATTTTATTTTTGTATTGCAGTGGTTTAAAAGTCAGCCCACCATGAATCGTAAAGTAATTTATTTTTTAAGTGAATTTTTATTTTCTTCTCGCACATACTAAAGTCGTAAAATCGAACCCAATTTCAAACATGCCTCGGCATATCATGCACCTGTGTGTTATTATTTTTCTTATTGTTCTAAATAAATCTTATGTCTCATATGATGTACTATAATTTATATATATATATATATATATATATATATATATATATATATATATATATATATATATATATATATATATATATATATATATATATATATATATGTGTGTGTGTGTGTGTGTGTGTGTGTGTGTGTGTGTGTGCGCGCGCGCGTGCATGTGTGTATGATCTTTGTGGCTTGTCGGGATGTCATCGTGAAGAAGATAGTTTAACCCATATACTGAATTTTGAGCATATACTTCGACTATTTAGTTGAGTCCGAGACAGGGTTGAGGTGAAATGCCCGGTTTGTATTTATAGTACAAACATATTATTGTATTTTGGAAATAGATGAATTTGCAAGGATAATGTTCATATGTTTACCCTTTGTATATCTATGCTATTAAAATTTGTTTTACATGTACATAGCCATCATTTATTTTGAGAGTAGGCTTTATTATTTTTAATGTATGCATTTATTCTAATGGGTCTTGTGGTATCTAGTAAGTTCCAACAATGTACGCTAGCTATTTTGATTCCGTATGCCTTATCTAAATTAAGTAATTGAGAATCATACCAATATTTTTGTTTTACCATTACATTATATATAATTTGTTATAAAATGTGAAATTTTGTTTATTATACTTGTTGACCTTATTACGTGGTGTGCATATGCTTTAACTTTGTTCCCTGAATTTGAATATATATATGCACTAGATTTTCTTATAGTGATGTTACTGTTCTGTGTTGTCAGGTTTGCAAATGCTACTCATTGGTCTAAAAAAACATGTAGATGGTTATATTTCTTTCACCATATTTACCCGTCAAGGCAAGCCCGACTTTAGATCCCAATGAGCCAATTACAATTACGATCGACGGCTCTCGAGACAATCATGAAGAGTAGTTTGTTTCCTCCATTATACGAGTAATGTTTTGTGTGAAGTGCCTCACTATCTTGGCTACTAAATGAGGTTAATGTATATGTTTTTATAGTCATTTAACACTTTATAATAATTAGTAACTGGTTAAATTTTTTTTTTTTTTAAAATATTTGTATTATCTTGTCACCATTTCTTGGTCTTTAATATATATGATTTCGCAACTAGTTATGATTTTACGGTCACTGGATATGGTAGATTTTGCGATGCTAGATTGGTTTCTCTCGTCATTGAAACATCTTAAATATGAAAATTATTGCAACCGTGCAATGATTTTTACAACCATCTAATTGGTTGGTAATCATATATTCATTTACCACAAAAAATAAATGGTCATTGTATGTACACATTTATTGCAACTATTATTTACCACAAAAAAACAATGGTTATTGTGTGTGTATCTATAGAGACGATCCTTTTAACAACCAAAACGATATGGTTATTATGTGTGTATTTATAGTGACTATTATTTTAACAACCAAAACCATATGGTCATTATATGTGTATTTACAACGACTATTATTTTAACAACCAAAATAACATGGTCATTGAAAGTGTATCTACTGCTACTATTGTTTACCAACTAAAAACAAATGGTTGTTGTATATGTATCTATATCAACTATTCTTTTAACAACCAAATCGATATGGTCATTATGTGTGTATTTATAGCGACTATTCTTTTAACAACCAAAATGATATGGTCATTATATGTGTATTTACAACGACTATTCTTTTAACAA
Organism: Erythranthe guttata; assembly: GCF_000504015.1. Next base: position 64,678 of record NW_012193970.1, read on the forward strand.
CCAAAATAGTATGGTCATTGTATGTGTATCTACTGCGACTATTGTTTACCAACCAAAAACCAATGGTCGTTGTATATGTATCTATAGCGACTATTCTTTTAACAACCAAAATCATATTGTAATTGTATGTATACTTATAGTGACGATGTTAACACTACAACGACAATAAATCTTCATATCAGCGAGTGAAAATGTGTTGATGATTACATCTTTAGCGACCACAAAATATTTGGTCGATGTATGTGTATCTATAACGACAATGTTCATACTACAACAACCATAAATCTTCATACTAACGAGTAGAAATTTGTCGGTGATGATTACATCTTCAGTGACTATTATTAAATGGTCACAAAATATATGCTTTTACGGACCAACTAAATAAGTCGTCACTGGATACTTTTAGTAGCTAACCTGTCGTGGCCAATTTTATTTGGTCACTATATATTTTAACGACCATTTTTTAACTTTCAGCGACCATACCTTAGGGTCGCTAAAACCAAATTTTCTTGTAGTGATATTATATCATTTTGCATTGTTGAGTACGTGACAATAATTGTCACAAATACTATAACATTGCCTACACCCAATGATTTCGCAACTTTCATCCACAAAGTAGAGACAAGGCGACCCCCTTTCTGTGTATCTCTTTATTTGTTGTGCAGAGACCCTTATAGCGATGGTCCACCGGGTGGAGGTGGTTGTTGAATTGCACGGAGTACAGATAGCCCCTATGGCGCCCACCATCTCGAATCTCTGTTTCGCTGACGGCACTCTCCTTTTCTGTCGAGCTACGGCTGAGGACTCTACCATCCTGAAAATGATTCTAGACCGCTATGCTAGGGTGTCAGGACATGAGATAAACATCGATAAATCAACCATGTGTTTCAGCTCTTCGACTCCAATAGTCATGAAATATACTATTCATTCTCTATTTTAAATTGAATAATTCAAAATTAAATCATAATTTATTTTATGAACCTGTTTTACTAAACAAGTATTTATTTAATTTACCAATAACCTGAAAATGCGTAGGCTTATATATATGCTTGTTGAGTGTAGATATTACACTCAATACGTTTACTTTACGTGGATCTTTTGTTTAGATTTAATTATATTTGTGCTTTAATTAATTGATTTTGTGTTTTATAGGTGAAAAATGAAAATTAGGTGTCCATGAAGGAAAAAAGATCAAAAAGAAAGGAAAAAGTTGCAAATAAGGAAACAAATCAAAGTGGAAGAAAGAATCTCGCCACAGCTTTGACAGTGTCCACCATTTCGAGCATACATCTCTCATACGAACTCCGAATTAGGTTATTTTGGCGGCATTGGAAAGCTAATTTCAAGGGCTATAATTCTTATTTACACAACATTCTAAAATTCGGACTCCAACATGGCACAAATCGACGAACAAATCCTGATGGGGGAAAGTAGCGGAAATTGATTACTATTATGTTTCCACTACTTCCTTATCCAGAAAAGCCTATAAAAACAACAAATCTCTACACCATAAGCACGCAATTTTACACCACAAAACGCGAAGAACGAAGATCAACGAAGACTCAAGCATAGTTTTTCTTATTTCTTTTATTTATTCTATTTTGTTTATCATAAGAATTATGAGTAGCTAAACCTTTTAATCTAGGATTTTGTTGGAACCCTATGTGGTTATTCGAACCTATTTTTCTAATATTATGCAAGTTTAAATTCCATGATTATTTCTTCTGTTTGATCTTATTTAGCGCATGAACCTAGCTAATTTATGTTGCTATGTGTTATTGTTAGAATTGATTGACAGATCGTTTTAATAATTAGAACAGGGATAGAAGAGCCTTCGAGTAGTTTTCACCGGATGAGTGTGTCAATTGCATATGGTGTCGTAGACATACATATATCACCTTAGGTAGCCGTTTACGAGACTTGTTATTTAATGATTTATTCATAATTTGTTTGCATAGACATATAGTGAATCGTTTATGAATAATAGACTCATAATACACGCGACAACGAGTTATGAGTAATTAAGTGTCTCGGGTTAATAATCGGGAATCATAATTTGCGTGATAGAGGTTAATTGGGTGATGAATTATCGCATAGGGGAAGATAAAATCCTAGATCTGTTTTTGTATTGATATTCTTTCTTGTTTATTTGCTTTCATAATTATTTTAATTAATTAGTTGATTAAATTTGACAACCTTGCGTAGGCTAGATAAGAATCCTAATTGTTAGAATTTGGTACTTAGAATTATGTAACCCCTGTGGGATCGGCATCCGACTCTCACGAGTTCATTTTTACTACTTGTTTGCGATACGTGCACTTGCGTGTTACGTATTTAGCCCCAACAATGCTCATTGTCTATTTACTTCATATTCAATTTGATCAATGCAGTATTTTGATCTACATAAACACCTTTGCCAACGTATTTTTACATGATCTTCTATCTGTTATTAAAGTAAGTTGTTAACGCAAAAATAAGAGCTCATAAAAATATAATAATTCAATAACTTTACCCTTAGCCAATTCACGTGCAAATCACGGGCAATCAAGTGCAAACTGCGTGCAAGTTTCGTTCATGTTACGTGATTATGTGTTAGACATGCAAATTCATACTTATTTTTCTGAACGAGCATTTTCAAGAATGAATACCGATTCAAAATAAAAAGAAACATGATATTGTTTAATACTAATTCTTTAATGTTATGTATAGAGAAATAAACTGAAATATGTAGTATGATAAACGTTCTTGAGTCGGATCGGCACGTTCCGATTGTGCCTCTTGTCATTAAAGAGAAATGCACTGAAATATATAGTATGACTCACTATTATTACTATTTCTTTTTTGGCTAACCCATATCCGAGCCATGCAAGCCCGGTCAGGGTTAGGCAGCATATTAATTGGATGGGCACAAATTCATTGTTGCGGGTCTTAAATGCTTCAATTTGTCAATATATAATTATCAAAAAATAAAAATATGTCAATATATATAAATAAAACAAGAAACTTATTTTTTTTTTATTATTTATAATAAACAAAACATAATATTTTCTGAAATTTAAATGCATACCACATTCTTAATTGGTTCCCAAATACAATCAGCGAGAAAAAAGTTGCCACCCACCCCACAATCTTAATTCGGAATATAATTTTATTTTGCAGTGTTAAGTACGTGACAATAATTGTCACAAATACAATAACAATGCCTAGGCCCAAAAATTTCCCCACTTTCATCTACAAAAAGTAAATATTTCAAATCATTAATAGTTACAATTAAGTGTATTTTGAAGAAAAAATAAATAAATAAAAAATACTTACTCTAATTGTTTTAGATGCGTAATAGAGGTACATCAATATATAGATGCACTGTATAATACATCCGACTATATTAATGTAAATAATAGGCTTTGTTGAGCCTAATAGACCGTAATACATCCATAACATGGATGAGAAAAATGCAACAATGTAGGGCATGAATGTATGCCCTACAGGTGATTCTTCCTTATATATTTTTCTAAATGTAAATCAGCAAAACAAAACACACATATTAGAATTTGTTAACGAAAATTAAATATATTTTAACACAATATAAAAGTTAAATACACTTACATTGGAGCAAGGTAGACCATCAGTGACATAAAATTTCCTAGATATCCAAATACTAGAACGGATGTTTGACTGAAAAACCCCATGCGAGAGAGAGAGAGAGAGAGAGAGAGAGAGGCATTGGTGCATAAACTGGCCGTGGGTTGTAAAATATGTGACAATAATTGTCACAGATATCACAATCAACCCAAGGCCAGTTATCTTCACAATTTTTATCTACAAAATACAATGAAAATAGATTATGTTTTTGCAATGTTTTATGGTATTTATAAAAAAAAAAAGACCAAAATTACGATATACTTATCCTAATATTATGCGGTGCATAATAGTAGTATATAGAAATATAAATTATTTCTATTATACACCCAAAGAGATTTATGGATATTATTAGACCATTACGGTCTAATAATCCATAATAAACCCAAAGGGTAGAAGAGAAAAACGCAACCAGGTAGGGCACAAATGTATGCCCTGCGGATGATTTTTCTCTCCAAATTTTTCGGAATGTATATCTGCAAAAGAAAATATATGTATATTAGCCTTTATCAATAAATATTAATTTTGTTAAAAAAAATACAAATCAGATATAAAACCTTACATAGGAACGAGATAAACGATGAATGACATTATGTTCCCTGTAAAAAAAAATGTAAATATTCATTCATATTCAAAAAATAAATAAATACAAACAAAGATAATTAACAAAATTTTGTACCTAATATCCCGAAAGTCAATATTTTCTTATTGTTGTAAATTGCCATCGAGAGAGTGTGTGTGTTAGCGAGAGAGTGAGTTGTAGTTAATGGACAATTTGAGAGAGAGAGAGAGAGAGAGAGAGAGAGAGTTGTGATTAATATGTTGGCAATTATATTAGTCATTTATATAATCATGTGACATCGTGTTATTAGTAAATATTAGTAATTTATATAATCATTTTACATTGTGTTTATATAATAGAAATTTGTTGTTAAATTATTGCATATAACTAGCTCTGGTTGAATTGTAATTAGCACATTTGTATGTTAAATATCACTGATTATCGATCTCTACCTATGTCATTTTTGGAAAAAGATCATATATATATATATATATATATATATATATATATATATATATATATATATATATATATATATATATATATACACACACTAGCATTTATCAATAAATATTAATATTTTTTTAAAAAAAATATAAATTTAATATAAATACTTACATAGGAGCCGGGTAGACAATAAACAACATACTGTTCCCTAATAAAAAAAAAAAAACAAACATGTGAATATTCATATTAAAATTTTTTTTTAAAGGGACAAGGAAAATTAACTATATTAAATACCTGAGGGGTAATTAAAAGAAATGCAATAGGTACTTGCCATATACTTAATTTGTGATATACTAAAAACTAAAGTAGTTTTCTCGCTAGGGAGAATTGGTGTTGGAATATTTATATTTTGAATGGAACAATTCCGGTTATATCATAATTTATTTTACGAGTGGATTTTAGTAAACAAATATTTATTTAACTCACCAAAAACCTGAAAGTGTATTAGCATATGCTCACGGCCTATTTACTTTCATATTAAATTTGATGAATACAATATTTTAATCTAGATACACACCTTTGCCAACGTATTTTTACATGCTCTTCTTTCTCTTATTAAAATAAATTGTTAACGAGAAAATAAGAGCTGATAAAAATATGATAGTTCAATAATTTTACCCCCAAGAAATTCACGTGCAAATCACGGGCAATCAAGTGCAAATCGCGTGTAAATTATGATTCGTGCACTGATCACTGATGCACATATCTTATAGTAAAATAATGCAACAATTGAAATAAAATTAGTTTAAATACTATTTTTTTGTTAAGAAATCCTACAATATGACACTGTAATGTCTCCCTCGCGTATTTGACAATTACAATTTTATCAATACATACTTTATTTTAGTAGTAAAACAATAACAACAAACAAATGATATTAAACTTTGCAAATTAGGATATAAATAATATTAAATTTTGTTTAACTAATGACTTCATATTTCATTATAAAATATTTATATTAATTTAAATAGTAGATGGTAGAATGAAAAATATTTCAATAGTTATTCTATTTTTTAAAATCATTATTGTTTTTTTCTTTTTTTACTTTTATTAGTGTTCGCTAAACGACTGAGTTGAAGAGTAAAACAACAACTTCTGTTGGGTGGTCGTTCAAATAGCATTAATATTACAGACCTTTAATCAAATGAATTACACAGATTAATAAGTCTGAGGGGAAGGGGATTAAGACTTAACAAATAAATTACATAAATAAATAATAATAAGAACGAATCTGGGGCAGATCGAAAATCTGCCCGTTTTCACCTCCGGTGGAGAAGATGACACAACAACGGCTCAGTCCTCGTTTCTCGTGTCCACGTCCGGAGCCCAGTCGGCGGCAGCCAGCACACTCCCGGTGTCAAGCTCACAGATCCACGCCCAACAGTCAGAACTTCATCCGAGTGCTCAGATCTCAGCCTCACTCCGACTGTAGTCTCAACCCAACCCAAAACCCCAACGAATCAAACTCACACACACAATGTTTCCCCAGATTTGTTACCCTCACTCACAGAGGTCACAAAACCACTCACCACAGAGAGGTTTAAGCCAAGAAGGTAGAATATGGGAAGATTTCTTTGTTGATTTCGTTGTTCTCTTCATCGTCAAGAAGAGATGTATATATACTCGTGCAGCTGCAGCAAGAAAAGAAAGGGAATCGACCGAATCTCCGACCGCCATGGAAACCGGCGAAAGATTCGGTCGTTGAGAAGAGAGAGAAGAGAGAGAGGTGCAACTGCTAGGGTTAGGGTTTCGAGGCTTTGTGAGAGAGGGAGGATATTTATATTGAGAGTGAATGGCTGAGATCGAGACTTATCAATCAACGGTCCAGATTGAATCTGCTTGGGCCTTAAGTGAGCTGATGGGCCGACACCAATGGAGTGGGCTGCACAAAGTGGGTTAGAAATTTTGGGCCAAATAAACATTTGGGCCCCTTTTATCTAACAAAAACAACTTGGAAATTTCTTATCTGAGGACAAAAAAACATATACCCATGTCAAAGCAGTACAAATTGTCATTTTGATTTAGTAAAAAAAAAAATTCAGCAATCAGAAAGAATTAGTCGAATTCTTTCTTCTTTCTTGTAAATAGGGGCAGACCCAGGGATAGGGGTCTTTTGTTTGGGGGTTAAAATATAGGGTGATTTAAGGGGAAAAAATATTTTATTTAAAGACTAAAAGTGGATACGGACCCGGGTAGGGGTTTTTTGTTTGAGAGCTAAAATATAGGGTTATTTAAGGGGAAAAAAAGTCTTTACTTATATAGACTAGAAGTGGATAAAAATAAACTTTAAGGGGGTGACGAATGGTGCTAGATAAACATGGCCACAGACCGAGTTGGGTTCGGGTCCTACTTTATTCGGGAATCGACACCGACCCGTGGGAAGGCGGATCAAGGTCGGGTCTGGATTTTTCATTTTTTGTTCAAAATATTTTAGTTGGGTTTTGAACTTTAAGTCCCTTGAAAATGAATCACAATCCTAACCAATGACAAATGTTAGATATTTGATATATAACATGAAAAAACTCTATATAACATACACTTAAAGTGTAAAATGATTATAATAAATAACGTTAAATAGATTATTAATTATCATATTCATTATTATTAAACAATTTTAATTAAATTTATTATAAAATGTAATATAATAAAGAAAACAATAAACTGAAAGGACTTGAGCTTAATCCATTTAAATCTTACGATTCGATTCAAATTTTGAATAAAATGTAAATGTAAAAAAAATTAATTAAATAATATGACCTACGATTCGATTCTTACGATTTTTACAAATTAAACCAATTATTAAAAGAAAAATCACATCATAATATTTTGATTCTACTCATCATATATAGTTTTATTTTTAAAGTAGGAAAATTAATTGGAATGAGTTATAATCTAATTTTGTTAAAATATATATTCATGTTTTTGTTATAAATATGTTCTTGTAAATAATTGTATTTATGATAAAATAATCAATAATTTTAATAAGTTCTTGTCAATAATTAAGGTTAATCAATTTAAATTAATTGAAATGAGTTATAATCGATCTATTGTTTTATATAAACATCTTATTTTATTTTTCATTCGTTTTATCACACTATCGATTTTAATAACATAAGTGAGTTTGTATTAATTCAACGTATATGTTTATCTATTGAATTGATTCAATATTTTATATTTTTTAATTGTGCAAATTATATTGAATATAGTAATTAATAATAGATGTTTGATAGTATTGACCGCAATTCTATATTTATGTTTCCAAATTTCTTATATTGCATTTGTTAATAATTTAATTAAAATTATTTAATAATAATTAATATGAATATTAAGAATTTATTTAACATCTTTTTCTACCAATTAAATCATTTTACATTGAAGTTTTATATTATATACATTTACTGCCAGATTTTTATCATATATCTCGTTTGGCCCAGTGGTAAGTGATATACCTAAATAGGCCGGTCCAATGGGCCCTCAAATTTATCTACTAATTAGGCCCAATACACGAAAGCCCAATCACATACAAGTGGGCCCACTACACAAAAGTCCAAACACCTTCAAAGTAAGGCTTGGGCCCAACAAAGTAAACCCAACCCAATCACCGATATATAAATAGATGTTTTACTCATTTGTAAAGGTACGTTTTCATTTTTGACCAACAAGCTAGAGTTTGATTCTCTCTACCATCTCCGCAATCCGTATATCTGACTTGAGCGTCGGAGGGGTTTCCGCCGGATCAACCCCCGGCGTAGTTTACGTGTGTTCATTTCACAGGGACCTCAGGATCATCAAGTTGTCAAGCTACTGATGCGCTTTGCTCTCCCAGCTAATTTTCTACACTACCCTAGGTGAGCTATATTTTAGCATCATCATTTTGGCGCCGTCTGTGGGAACGATGCAAACCAGATCACGTAGCCAACAAGATCCTCCTGAGGCGTCTGCTCGGAGAGAAAATGACACAGCTAATAACCTCCCAGTCCGTGGAGGATCTGGTATGCCACCTCATCCACGCGCCGCAGAGCCACCTCCCCCACGTGCTGCGGTGCCACCTCCCCCACGTATCGCGAAACCACCTCCTCCACGTGCCGCAGATCCACCTCGCGAGGTTCAGGTGATCCTTCATCGGGACCCACCACTTCCTGCTCCTCGAACGGTTCAAATAACCGAGGACGCGCTCCAACGCATGATAGCAGAAGCCTCAACTCGCTCTGCCACGGAGGCCGTAACTCAATATATCGCCACGATGGGAGCAAACGCTCCCAATGCGATACCAGCGCCAGCTCCACCTATAGTGCCACCCGTGGCCCCATCGCCAATCCAGAATCAAATAAGTGTCTCCTCCTCTACCTTGGACCCACGGTCCCGAGTGCAGCTATCTACTAATCACAGAGGGGCACAGCCCAGACAGCAGCGTCGGCGCTCACCCTCACGAGGGAATGCGTCACCACAGAGAGTCCCTCTCTTTAATGAGGGAGAATGCGAGTTAAACAGCAGAATGTCTCGCCAAAATCTTTTCCCCCAACCAAATAATCTAATAGGTGAAAGAATGCCTGTCCCAACAAGACGCAGTCCCTTCACCATAGACATTCTCAACGAGGTATTACCTCAAGGAGTAAAGATCTCGGGGTTACCTCAATTTGAAGGGACCACCGACCCACAGGAGCATATAGAGAAATTCAGTGCCATGGCGGATTTATATGGCCCGACGGATGCTGCGATGTGCAAAATGTTCCGCACCACTCTCTCCAAGAGGGCAATGAATTGGTTCAACTCCCTACTCATAGGGTCGATTGACACCTTCGCTCGGTTATCAACCCGGTTCACCAACCAATTCGCCATCAACAAACAATATGCCAAGACCCCAGCTCATCTTTTCTCTATAGTACAGAGAGATAACGAAACGCTCTGCAACTACATTAAGCGTTTTGTAGAAGCCGTCCATGAAGTTCCCAGTGTAGGACAAGACATGCTCTCCGGGATTATGCAGCAGAACTTGAAACCGGGTAGATTCAAAGAGTCTATCACCGGAAGACCCCCAGGCAACCTAGAGGAGTTGCTGAATCGAGCCGAAAAATACGTCCGGATAGAGGAAGCCTCTACCCATGCTCCTCCTAAAAGGAAAAGGGAAGATGACCGTCAAGACAATAGGAGGCGGGATGATCGACATCCACCACTTCCACCTCAAGGTCAACCCTCTTCCTCCTACAATAGGTTCACTCCGCTAAACGCTCGCCTCACTGAAATCCTTCACGTGATAGAACAGAAAGGTTTAGCAGAGCCTCCACGTCCTATGCAGCCAAATGCAAAGCGAGAAAAATCGGATCGCTATTGTCGATTCCATAAGGACAGAGGACATAATACGGAGGAATGTGCACAACTCAAAGCGGCGATTGAGAGGCTGATCAAACAAGGCCATTTAGGCGAATACATTGATAAGCCTCAAAATAAGCGCCGTGATGATCCTCCACGCCGAGATAACAATCGAGATCAACAACAAAGACGAGATGATGGGGGTCATCGACGCGACCCAGATAACAACGATAACCAACCTACCCGAGGAATCATCTCCTTTATCTCCGGAGGACCGGCGGGTGGCGATTCACAAAATGCAAGACACACCCTCGCTCGATCAGCATGCATGAATCAAGAACGTGCTTCTCCATCCGCACGCATCTATCAAATACGAAGACCTGATCATAGCATAGTCTTCAACTCCTCCGACCTCGAAGGTCCAGATGAAGATCATGTCGATGCATTGGTAGTAACAACAACGGTGGCCAACTTCTTGGTTTAGAAGATATTAGTGGACGGTGGGAGCTCAGCCGACATCATGTACCTCCACGCTTTTAAGCAGCTGGGCATAGATAATGCCCGGTTTAGTCCCATCTCCACACCCCTGAAAGGATTCACAGGAGAAGGCATTTTGTCCATGGGAGAAGTGGAGCTGCCCGTTTCTTTAGGGGAAGACCCTTGTCGAATCACAAAATTAATCAAATTCCTCGTCGTTGACAAGCCATCCCCCTACAACATCATCCTAGGGAGGCCAGCAATCACATAACCTCCTACCATCAGAAGTGGAAGTTCCCTACTTCCTATGGAATGGGGGAAGTACTTGGAGATAGACGTCTCGCCCGAGAGTGCTATGCAAGGGCCCTACGAGAACCTTCCAAGAAGCCTAAACCATCCGGAAGGGGAGACGACACCAAAAAATCCGACAAACGGAAGTGGGTCAACGCGATCATTGAGGGTAATTAAGAAATCCTCATCAGTTTACCAGACGATAGCATCAAGCTAGCGGCTGTCGAAGAGCTTAAGCTCATAGAGCTCACACCTGGAGATGATTCCAAACTCCTACACATCGGATCCGATTTAGATCCTGAGATGCAGAAGAAATTAGTCAAATTCTTGCGGCACAATGGAGACGTGTTCGCTTGGAAAGCTCAAGATTTGTCGGGCATCCCCCCTCGTGTAGCTCTACATCGGCTTAACGTCGACAAAAGGTTGAAGCCGATCAAACAAAGGAAACGAACATTTGGACCCGAACGCAACAAGCACATCAAGGCAGAAGTGGCGAAACTTCTAGAGGCGGGTCATATACGACCAGTTCAGTATCCTGAATGGTTGTCGAACGTAGTACTCGTTCCCAAACCCGGGGGAAAGTGGAGGTTATGCGTGGATTTCACTGACCTCAACAAAGCTTGTCCTAAGGACCCATTTCCTTAACCTAGAATCGACCAACTCATCGATTCAACTTCGGGATGTGAGCTCCCCAGCTTCCTTGACGCTTATCAAGGGTATAACCAAATCTTGCTCGCACCAGAAGATCAAGAGAGGGCTAGCTTCGTCACAGACCAAGGCATCTACTACTATCGAGTCATGCCTTTCGGATTAAAAAATGCGGGAGCCACTTACCAACGTCTAGTGAACGCCATGTTCGCAGATCAGATCGGTAAGAATATGGAGGTGTATATCGACGACATGCTCGTCAAAAGTGTCCAGGTCTCGGACCACCTAACTGATCTGGATCAATGTTTCGCCACCCTGCGAAAATATAAGATGAAGCTCAACCCCCTCAAATGTTGATTCGGAGTTCGGGGAGGCAAATTTTTGGGTTATATGACTTCGCAGCGAGGAATCGAAGCTAATCCCGCGAAAATCGAAGCAATCATCTCCATGGCTCCACCAACATCGATCAAGAAAGTTCAACAGCTCAACGGCTATTTGGCATCCCTGAACATATTCATTTCAAGATCAGCGGACAAGGCTCTCCCCTTTTTCAAGATTTTAAGGGGAGGAAAAAAGTTCGAGTGGGATGAAGCATGTCAAAAAGCCTTCGCTGAGCTAAAGTCATATCTCGCATCACCACCCTTTCTCACAAAACCTCAGCCCGGAGACACCCTTCTATTATACTTAGCTACCTCAGCTGATGCAGTCAGCGCAGTCCTCATCCGAGATGGAGGAAAAGGCCACCAACCCATATACTACATAAGTCGCGCTCTTCAAGGAGCCGAACAGCGTTATTCCAATATGGAGAAACTCGCCCTTGCCCTCATCAACGCAGCCCAGAAGCTTCGACCTTACTTCCAGTCACATCAAGTGGTGGTTCTCACCAATTATCCATTGAAACAAATACTAAGGAGTCCCAAAACATCCGGGCGTTTAGCAAAATGGGCGATAGACCTAAGTGAATATGGAATAGAATTCAAACCCCGCCCAGCTATCAAAGCACAAGTATTGGCCGACTTTCTAGTCGAAATGGCCTCAGTAGAAGAAAACACCTCTCTACCTACTTGGTCCGTCAGCGTCGATGGATCTTCCACTGCCATAGGAGGTGGAGCGGGCATCGTACTAACGAACCCCGACGGAGACGAATTCGAGTATGCTCAATGATTCAAATTCACCGCCTCAAACAACGTCGCTGAATATGAAGCACTGATAGCGGGAATCCGCCTCGTCCTAGCTGCTGGAGCCCGTAAGCTCCTAATCCAAAGCGACTCTCAGCTCGTCGTCAACCAAGTACTCGGAGCTTACGAGGCTAAAGAAGACACCATGTCCAAATACTTAGCTCTCGCGCACACTCTCTTATCTAAATTCGAGAGCTACGAGATAAGACAAGTACCTCGCTCCAATAACATCCATGCTGACAAATTAGCTAGGCTGGGAAGCTCCATGGCCAGCATCAGAAGTCGGAAGGTGACGCTCCTCACCTCACCTCAGCCGGAGATAACTTCACCAAGTGAAGTACAGTACACCGAGGAGGATGAACCATGCTGGTTCACTCCAATCCTGAAGTATCTCAAGAAGGGGGAACTTCCAACGGATCCCACTGAAGCACGGAAATTAAAAAAAAGAGCCGCCCGCTTCATTATAGTGGGAGAAGAATTGTACAAACGAGGTTTCTCATTCCCCTATCTCAAGTGCCTCGACCCGACCACATCGAATTACGTACTTAGAGAAGTACATGAAAGTATCTGCGGAAATCACTTGAGCGGGAGAACCTTAGCTCTCAAACTACTGAGGCAAGGTTACTACTGGCCAACGATGCATGAGGACGCAAAGAGATTAGTCCGGAGGTGTAAGCCTTGCCAAGAGCATGCCAATATTCCTCACCTGCCAGCGGCATTAATGCAACCAATTGACAGCCCCATCCATTTCGCCCAATGGGGAATGGATTTAGTTGGACCATTCCCACCTGCCACGGGAGGATGCAAATTCCTCATTGTCGCAGTAGATTACTTCACCAAATGGGTGGAAGCTGAACCCTTAGCACGCATCCGAGAAGAAGAAGTCATCCAATTCCTATGGAAGAACATCGTGTGTCGCTTTGGAATCCCACGTTCCATTATCTCAGATAATGGAACCCAATTTTGCGGTGACAAAGTAAAGAATTGGTGCCTCGGCTTGGACATCAAACAGTTCTTCACATCCGTAGCAAATCCACAAGCTAACGGCCAGACGGAGGTTACAAATCGCACCATACTCCAACACCTTAAGACAAGGCTTGGAAGTGCCAAGGGGAAGTGGGTGGAAGAATTGCCTAACGCCCTATGGGCTTATCGCACGACCCCACGAGCAGCAACCGGAGAGTCGCCCTTTAATCTAGCTTTCGGCACAGAGGCTATCGCACCCGTTGAAATAGGTGAACCATCTTGGAGAGTCACCAATTATGATCCAGCAGCTAATGAAGAAGCTATGCGAGGAAGCCTAGACCTCGTAGATGAGCTACGAGAGATCGCATGCATCCGGCCACATATGTATAAATCACGCATGGCCAAGGCATATAACTCAAAGGTCCGCCCTCGATCCTTTCAACTTGGAGATCTAGTCCTCCGAAAAGTTGAAGCCTCTCACCCCATTGGTAAACTCGATCCAAAGTGGGAAGGACCATATAAAATCACCAAAGTGGTCAACACTGGAGCATATCGCCTCGAGAACACTGACGGACGCCCTATACCCAGAACATGGAATATAGGGAACCTCAAACGGTTCTACGCTTAAGGTATACATCCACCTCAATTAAGATCCGTTGAAGTCGCCACCTATACCCTTCTTATATAAAAATTACTTATAAATCATTACCCCTGCAGGCTCCGCGACCTTCCACGTCACTCGTCTCGCAAAACTGTATCTACATGCTTGGAATTTTTTTACTTCATAACGAGGTTCGTAACGTCCCATCTAAACTGGGGGGCTAGTAATTTTACTTACATCAACAATTCATAATCACACCTCGTCATCTTCTTACATATTGAGAACCTATTACGAGGGGATGCATATTACTCAATCAATGGCCCAAAGAGCAAGGATACTCCACACCACATCGCCAAGGGTAACTATACTTCCACTATAATTCAACACACGGATGCTCTTATTTACTCTTACTAACATAAAAAATAATTCCGCTAGGAGACATGATCACACAGCAACTCGCAACAACCACTACTAGAAAAACGCGTTTTAGCAACGTCCATATCCATCGCTAACCAGTATATTTCTGTCGCTAACTTTGTATTAGAAACGGAACTTCGCTGTCGCCACCTCCGTTGCTAAAGGGCGCCTCGCTAATTTTAGCTACGACGAGATTAAATCCCTCGCTACATTTAGCTACGGTATTTGCGTCGCCAATGTCTGTTACTAAGGTGGAGACAGAATTACAGCGTTGCTATAGTCGTGGCTACTATAGCAACAACACTTCTATCGTTGTATGCGTTGCTACGGTCGCAACAACCTGTTCGTTGCTAGTATCGTGGCTAGCGGAGCAACGACATTTCCATCGCTACACCAAATACAGACGTTGCAAATATCCGTGGCTACTTTGTAGAAGTATTCGTTGCAATTCTTATTCCGTGACAAAGGTCGTAGCTATCTTTGTTGCTACTGTATCCCAAATTCGAACAATTGGTTTCTAAATCTGTAGCTAAATTCGTTGCAATATATTAGCAAATATTACTAAATTTATATACGAATATCCGTGGCTAAATTCGTTGCAGAATATATTTTCAAATAACCTTTCTAAATGTGTTTTTTTTACCCATTTTAATTTATTTTTTTATCAATATATTTACACATGTATTTAAAAAAAAATGCAAAAGAAAAAACATTGTAATACTAACGAGCTATGCTAAAATCTGAATCACAAAAACCATACTAATTAACACCGCAATAATATCAGCATAAACATGTTCCCAAAAGAAACAACATAGTCAATACTAATGAGCTCAACTAAAATCCGATTCACAAAACCAAACTAAAACCTGAAGAATATTAACATAAACGTGCAAATACTAGCCCCGTAAAATTAAATTAAACTTCATCCTATAATTGTGATACAATCTATAATTATTATTCTGACCCGAATATCTCTAGCAGATCCTTGTCATTGACTTCGGTTCATTGCTTGAGTGGCTGCCTCAATCCTGGCTTGCAATTTCTCTTCAAAAGCCGCTTCCATTTGTTCAAATTTGTCTTCTATTGCTCGATTAACTGCTTCTTGAAATATAGGAGAATTGACGAAGCTTTGAGAAGAATTGGGTGGTGCTGATGAAGAACATGTTCGAGCATTAGATATATGGTTAACTCCGTGCAAAATGTTAGAAGACTCGGACCCGACGCCATAAATTGTTCCTTTTGTTGGTCCTCCAGTTACCTCGAGCCAAACATTGTCAACTAGTTCTTTGGGTTGAGTAGATATCGTTGTCATGAAGGCCTCATCTCCACTGTCATCTTCCCCATCTTCATCATCTATTGTTGCATCATCATTTTCGTTATCCTGTGTCTCAGACCTGTTATCTAGACGACGTTTCTTCATGCTATTCTTAAATTTTTCCTGATACAACACAAATTCAATAATAAATATACATGACATAAATCCCATAATATATATACATAAACGAATTTAGTTATTGTATCATAACACCTCAGAATGTATACAAGTCAGAATGCATAAAAGTCAGAAATACCAAATAAGTTGAGATAATAAACACATACATAAACATTTCAATAATCCATCTAAATAAAAGGCTTAATCATGCATTGAATAAAAAATCTTGTACTCCAATCAACTCAGATTCATAACCAATCCAACCTTGGGTTGAATAAAAAAACATGCAAGAGTATTATGTTAATGGAATGAGTTGCTTACCCATATCAATTACGACTTCTTGTCAACCCAATCTTTATTTTCTTTTGTCTTATGAGTCATCAGGAATAACTCCGAGGCACTAGGTTCTTTCCCATTTCTTTCACCTAAAATAAACATAATAATTAAATGCATTTTTTATAATTAAATTGTAGAAAAAATACAAATAAAAAAAGGGAAGAATACTTACATATCTTCTTTTATATTCTGATATTGGAATTGATCCTCCTGTATGCAGCGATGGACCTGAACCATCCGAACCATTTTTTTTATTATTAGCATTAGTTTCTGACTTGTCCTTAAACTTGTTGCTATTCCAATAAGCCAATAATTCATCCCAGTGATTTCGATTGATCCACTTTGGTATTATTTTTTTATCACTGAATTATTTCCTGGCTTTGTTCAAACTATTGCTTAAGCTCGTGCTTCCTTTTTGTTCAAAAAGTCTTCTTACTGCCTGGTGATCCTCACTAGACCAATGATAGAGTTTCTACAAATATTAACTATTAGTAATAAATAATAATAATAACCAACTAGTAAAATTCTCAAACTTAGCCTCGACAAAAAACCTAGTAAAATTCTCAAACTTCAAATTCAACTCAGCAACTAGTAAAATTCAAGTTTTTCCATAGAAATGTAATTCAGGAACACAAGAGATTGAGACATACATTTTCAACAATGACTATACAATATAGGCATCTTAACTAAGAGTTTAATCTAGAATTCCTCTCCAAACTACGCTAAGAATATGACTTAAACAAGCATCAATTATCTTTAACCCCTAATTAAATTTCAAAACAGAACTTTAAAACCCTAACTTATAACTCATGGGTTTAATACGAAACGAATGGGAACGAGTGAGGGACGGGTGAGATAGTGAGGGAGAGATTCCGGTTACCTTAATCTGTGTAGTTCTTTGTGCGCCGGACGTGTGGCCAAAGATGGTTGTGGTGGTGGTGGTTGCCGTCAGCCTCTGTTTCTCTCCTCTAATTGCCGCTGTTTCTCTCTAATTCTAGAAGCGGAAAAAGGTGTTTTTAATTTATGCAATTAGCTAATTTAATGTGTAGGACTAATTTAGGCAATAAAATAATCAATAAAATTATAATAAAGAAATTATTATTATTATTATTATTATTATTATTATTATTATTATTATTATTATTATTATTATTATTATTATTATTATTATTATTATTATTATTATTATTATTATTATTATTATTATTATTATTATTATTATTATTATTATTATTTGCGTATTTTATTCAAATTGATAAAAATTAACATTAGCAATGTATGTTGTTCGTCACCAAGTTATTTGTTAAAATTTATGTTAGTAACAACTATGATGTTCGTAGCTTAGTTTCGTTTCTAATATATTTGTTGTAGTAACGACTATGATGTTATTGCTAAATCTATAGCAAATTATTTAATTTGGAAACAGATTTATTTTCCATTACTACCATCGTCGCTAATTAATTACGTTTGCGACGGCTCAACCTTCCGTTGCTAGAGATGTTGGTAAATATTTATGTTTGACACAGACTTTGTATCCATCGCTAACAGTTGTCACAAAAAAAAAATATGATAGCAACGACCTTTATTTTTATGGCTAAAGCTAACGCTAAATTTAACTTTTGCAACAGATATGATGTGCATCGCTAGAAGCCGTTGCTATCGATGAACTTTCACAAGTAAAGGGACGAATTCGTCTTCCGTTGCCACCTCCGTTGCTGAACAACGATGGTAGAAACGGATTTATAGTCCGTTGCTAACGGACGTTGCTAAAACGCGTTTTTCTAGTAGTGAACTCACGAGTTGATTTCATATCTCGAAGAGCGAGGAAGAAAAACAATCCCCGCAATAGGGTACGTAAAAGTGTAGCACACATCACTACATCTTCAACTACTAAGTATTCAATACAAGTGTGTAAACAAATTTTCTTTTTTTCTCAATTATACTTGACAGACATAGAGACGCTAAAAGAATTCCATCTACCATCAGCACAGTGAAACAAACGAGTACAAGGAAGACGTGGAAGAAGAATAAGTGCCACACAATCACTTAGAAGAGTTTTTATCAAGACAATTTATTTGTTTTAGCAGTAGTTAGTTACCTTCGCCTCACGTAGGCCTATCACATTAGCTATTTATTTAAATTCGCCTCACATAGGCTTGTAACAATTCTCCTTTGCTATCACCGAATAAATCACAATTTTCGTTTTACTCTCTGTGCCTTTACATCGATACAAACTACCTCTTATCATGAGTCTAATTCAATACCACCCTATAAACACTTAGAGAGATTTAGATAATTCATATAGCCTGGCCAGCTGGATTATCTAAGTCCCTTTATTTGTTTCACGAGGTGTTAATTTTAAAACGTGGCCACGGACAAATATATTTAAGACCCAAGTGGTCCAAACACAGGGCACGACCCTTAACAGCCAAAGCATGCTCTTCAATCATAGCAGCACACTCATCACTACCTCGGAAGCTAAGCTTGGTTTCCTCCACGATGGACTCCTTATAAGCAGCACCACCTGACGTCGCGAGGAACCTCTTCCCCGTCGCCTTCTCAACTTCGTATTTCTCTTTGAGCTGGTCATAGCACTCGTTCAACTTATGAACATCATCCTTATATGTCTTAGCATCACCTCGGATAACCTCGAGCTCCTCTGTCCTCCGAGCAAGCTCCTCTGTTCTCTGGGCAAGCTCCTCCGACCGTTGAGAAAGATCGGACCGCGCTATCTCCAACTGGCTTAGAAGTTCGTCCTCACGCGCCTGACTTCGGGCCCGCTCCTCCTCCTTCCTAGCTTCCACGTTCCTACCTTGCTCCATGAGATACCTCCAAGTCGCTACCAACTATATAAAAAATAAATAAATAATAATAAATATTTTTCACAAATCTAAAGGAAATAAACATAAAATCTTGTTTGAAATAGACAAGCACTCACCCGACATATGTCTCCACCAGCTAACTCCAACATGTGAGAAGGACCCTTACCAGACATCCGAGCACGATCATACTCCCGAACGAATCCCTCGGTACTCAACATCGGCAAATCATGGTCGGACACATCCCAGTACGACTCCTTACCATCGCGATTCACGCCATAGGTAAACAACTGTTTCCCTCCCCCACCATGGAAAGCATAGGTCTCCTCTGGGTCTACCGGTGGACGCTTAGGCACAACAACATACTCGGTATCCACCCTCTTTCCCTTCCCACGATCCCTCGTCGATGGACGCTCCTCCACTTCACCAGCACTGCTACGGTCATCTTCGATAACTCGAGGAGTTTCTACATGGACCGTCTCACGAGGCAAACCACCTGAAGAACCTCCCAACGTAGCGGGAACCTTCTTCGATGCCTTTTTCGACGCCCCATTCGCCTTAGATCGAAGTGCCGCAAAGGTGATACTCCCATCTAAAAAAGATATCAAACACATAAGAGACATGGGGTATATACAACCAAAGATCTACAAAAAATAAAAAGAAAAAAAAAAGAAGCGAAAAAATCAATCACTCAAAGGATATACGGTGCTGACCCTTCGCCTTTGGAATCAAAACCCTCGGGTCAAATTCCACATTACAGAACCTAGATTCTTCTATCCTCATCACCATATTCGCAGTTATCTTGAAACTCTCGCACGTAGGGTTCCAAACTACGGGGACGTCGAAAGTGGGAGCCTTCACATAAAAAAAATGGGTCTTCCATTCCCCCAAGGATAACTTCACACTCTTCACGAATTGATAAGGAACGCGAGGATGGAAACAAAAGAAAGGCATCTTAGTGGGCCGATGTAGCGTAAATAACGCCTTAAACAACCTCACAGTAACTGGAAGACCTACTCGAACCACTCTATGGTGAAACGCCTCGAACATCAGAACAGCAGTGGGAGTGAGCTGACTATACCCTATCTTGAATTCCTCGCAAACCTTCAACAAAGTCAGATGCGGAGTAATCTGAGATGTACACGTCAAGTACCCAAAAAATGCCGTATGAAACCCATCGGGTGGCGAATACAAACGGTCGCCCTTCTGAGGCAACAACAACTCGACATTACTTGGCGCTCCAGATAAACGACGAATAGAATGCAAATGCTCTTCCGTCAATACACTATCAAAATTAACTAAGTCCAAATTGATAAGCTTATTTTTCTTTTGCCTCCTCGTGTCAATCCCAACGTCACCCGGAGGAATATCATCTTCCTCCTCCTCTTCATCCGTCCGCTCAACTTCACTACTAGGCAACGCATGATCACTCGCCGAAGGCGCTGGAATCGAATCATCGCTGTCACTACCGAAATCCACAATTTGACGCCCGTAACGACGCCTACTAGAACCATGTTCCACAACACTAGAGCGAATATTAATATTAGACTCCAAATCATCACTCCACGACTCAAGGATTTCTCGCTGACCAAAATTCCTCCGAATCGCATCAACTTCGTCGTCAACTGCCAACTCCGAGACCCCGACCCGATCGCGCGAATCGCGTCGAAAACGGGGACCGGAAGCGCTCTCACGCGCGCGAGTGGCGTCCGAAGACGCCCTACCACGCGCGCCACCCCCCCTTACCCAATTACTGCGCATTCACGCGCACTGGCCCCCACATGTGACGCGCGCGCATGCGCGCTCCTATTGGGCAGCGCGCGCACGTCTGCCAGCAGATCCCTCCCCGTCGACGCGCGCGTCACCGCCCAGCACCACCCCTCCCTCCCGAGCGCGCGCGCCCACGCACGCTCCAATACGACGCGCGTGTGGGAACACCGCTGACGCGCTCTGCCCACTCACCATCCCCTCACGTGTCCCTCTCCTCCCCTCGGGCTCCGTGCCAGCCGCCACCTCATCAGCTCGGCTCGGCTCCCCGCGCTCCACGAGAGAATTCCTCTCACAAGGTTTGGGCCGGCTAGCGACACGGCTCAAGCCGCCTTCCGTCTCCGAGCCATCTACTACCCCCATATGCACAGATTTTCGTGCAACTCCCACTGCGGATCCGATTTTCGCACCCGATATCACAAGATTTTCACGTTCCATACCCACTGTACCAAAAGTTTTCTTGCCCCCTTCAACCGGATCTCGAAGTTTAATTCGCAAAGATTTCGAATTACCCGAATTCGACATGAGAAAAATTTTCCCCGAAGAAATTATCAAGAAACAAAAAATTATTACTCTACCGCAAAAAAAATTTTCAAGAGAAAAATAGCACAGAAGAAGACCTAGAGTTAAAAGTACATACCCATATTTATTACGAAGGAAATGAAGTTTAATTCTTTCCACCGCAATAGGAGTCTATTTATCTGGCTCTGGTATAATATTTAAAACCCTTAAATATATACCTCGCTGCCTAATAAATACAATTATACCTTATTTAAATTAAGGAATTATTTCACCGCCAACGGAAACTATTCAATCCACGACGCAATTAACTCTCGACACGACCCGGACCCCTCTACACAAGTCTCCGTCTCCAATCGAGAGTTGGGGGGCTTAATGATTTACCTAAATGGGCCGGTCCAATGGGCCCTCAAATTTATCTACTAATTAGGCCCAATACACGAAAGCCCAATCACATACAAGTGGGCCCACTACACGAAAGCCCAAACACCTTCAAAGTAAGGCTTGGGCCCAACAAAGTAAACCCAACCCAATCACCGATATATAAATAGATGTTTTACTCATTTGTAAAGGTACGTTTTCATTTTTGACCAACAAGCTAGAGTTTGATTCTCTCTACCATCTCCGCAATCCGTATATCTGACTTGAGCGTCGGAGGGGTTTCCGCCGGATCAACCCCCGGCGTAGTTTACGTGTGTTCATTTCACAGGGACCTCAGGATCATCAAGTTGTCAAGCTACTGATCCGCTTTGCTCTCCCAGCTACACTACCCTAGGTGAGCTATATTTTAGCATCATCAGTAAGTATATGTGCATTTCTTTTAATTGTCCCAAGTTTGAACTCCTCCTAAAGCATTTTTGGGCAAAAATGCTACAATTAACATCCGAGTCCCGAGTCTCGGGTCGAGACCGCTGGGTCTCGGGTCCTGAAAAAGGGTGTCCGAAACCGACTCATACATTGGCTGGTCCGGTTCTAGGTCAACGAGGCGGGGCAATTGTCGGGTCGGATCCGGGCCGGGCCCGTGTTGGACCCGGACCCGAGTTTGCATGGGTCGATTTCGGTTTTGTGTATAAGGACCTGAGACCCGACAGGGTTACCCGACAGGTAGATCCAGACCTGGGGACCCGACCCAAGGACCCACCCAAATTTAATGTGAAATATCACAAAAAATGTTAAATTTGGGGCTTGATCTCGGGACCCGACAGAGCTACCTGGCAGGTAGTCCTAGACCCGGGGACCCGACTCAAGGACCCACCCAAATTTAATGTGAAATATCACAAAAAATATTAAATTTGGAGCTTGATATCGTGTTCCAGAATGATTTGATAGAAATCTAACCATTTGGGCAAAGTAACTTGTTATAATAGCACTATGAACATGATTATAATAATCCAGAGAAAAATTGTCTACCTCTTGTTTCTTTGTCTGCAATATATGCTTACAGCTCTTTACTTCGTGCATGAGATGAAGAAGCGGTGTGATGGAAAAAGGTCTAAGATTGTTTGAACCCCTTCAATTACAAAACTGTTACTCTCGTTTAGTTTTTTCTCTTACATTATACCATTTAACGAATTGTCGTTTTAAATGACTTCCAGAGAAATATTTGAAGATCTGATGAAGAAACAGAAAGAAAAAGTGAGGTTAAGAAACAATAAAGGCGAATGTTTTCCTGGACCTCCGTTGAAAGAAGCCCACAATGAATACGACGAGGAGGCAAACGTATTCGTCTTCCGCATGAAATCTCTGAAACAAGGACAATCCCGTAGTTTTCTAACGCAGGCATCTCGACACCATGCTGCACAGGTTTATTTATTTTTATTTTTTTTATTTTCTGCAAAACATTAAATACGTGATTATGTCATTTCTTGTTATATCTTCATTGATAAGGTGGAGCTTTAATTTTAAACAGTTGTACTTCTTCAAGAAGGCAGTTGGATCGTTAGAGGCAATTGAGCCACATGTCAGATTACTTGCTGAACAACATCATATTGATTACCAGTTTAGTGGACTACATGATGATATGGGCGAAAATTATGACGACGAAGATGACGAAAGTTATGATGATGATGATGATGACGAGGATGATGATACTGAAGATAGTTTCGGAACACCTGAAGAGGGAGAATTAAGTTTTGACTATGGACAAAATGGTCCAGTGGAAGAAGTCTCTACAATAAAGAACTCGATGGAGGTACAAATTTAGCATGTGTTGATACTCAACTGGAATCTTTAAGTTGATACTTACGTCATCCGTTTTGTTTGACTTGCTCACTGGAATCTATTTTGTTACCCTGGGTTTGGCAGCAATTGTCCACGTGGTGGAGGCCCGGGTATGTGCGACCCATAATCGAATGCCATGGGCGTTTGTGTGTGTTGAATACACTATAAGGCTAGGGTTTGCGCCTTTCCTGACACCAATTGGGTTTAGGACAACTGGTAGCGTCTGAGGTCCTACGAGTGGTATCAAAGCCAAGGTCACGGGTTCGATTCCCAGCTGGAGCAATTGTTGAGGGGGAGATTGGTTTGGCAGCAATTGTCTGGAGCAATTGATGAGTTCGATTCCCAGCTGAAGCAATTGCTGAGGGGGAGATTGGTTTGGCAGCAATTGTCTGGAGCAATTGCTGAGGGGGAGATTGTTAACCTGGGTTTGGCAGCAATCCAAGTGGGCACTTGTGTGTGTTGAATGCACTATACCTTCTGGAGCAATTGCTCCAAGTGGGCACTTGTGTGTGTTGAATGCACTATACCAGCTGGAGCAATTGCTGAGGGGGAGATTGGTTTGGCAGCAATTGTCTGGAGCAATTGCTGAGGGGGAGATTGTTAACCTGGGCTTGGCAGCAATCCAAGTGGGCTCTTGTGTGTATTGAATGCACTATACCTTCTGGAGCAATTGCTGAGGGGGAGATTGTTAAACTGGGTTTGGCAGCAATCCAAGTGGGCACTTGTGTGTGTTGAATGCACTATACCTTCTGGAGCAATTGATGAGCAATCCAAGTGGGCACTTGTGTGTGTTGAATACACTATACCTTCTGGAGCAATTGCTGAGGGGGAGATTGTTAACCTGGGTTGGGGGAGATTGTTAACCTGAGTTTGGCAGCAATCCAAGTGCACTTGTGTGTGTTGAATGCACTATACCTTCGGCATAGACACACAACCACTACTTAAAGAGAGCAACAACCCCACCACAAAAGCCACCCCTTTGCCCCCTCCGTTTTCAGAAGGCCTTACATTCAAACAGCTCGATCCAAACGTCGCATCCTACGCCAAGAAAGCTAAACGCCAAGCTTTCTCCGGCCCATTATCATCGAAGCCATGGTTGAGCAATCCGAATCTCCCAGCTAGTGGGCCCATCGCCACGTAAGCATTCCCACCTCCGTTCTCCGCGTCCCTACTGCGGACCCCACTGCCACGTCCAACATCGATTCCGAAGCTGTCTTCGCGCCTGTCACCTACTTTTGTGTCGTCGCCTAAGATAAGCGAACTGCACGAGCTGCCTCGCCCGCCAGCTCATCTAATATCTTCTAGAAGGCCCTCTCATTCAGTTCCTTTAATATCGAAAAGAAATGAAATGTCAACTGCATCTGTATCAACATCGACTATGAGTACGACGACATCGGCACTCCCAGCGCCACCTCAGGGCCTGCCACGAAGCTATTCGATTCCAGCTGACGGTGGTCTGATGGAAGTAGGGTTACGTGTTCCTCTAGAAGGTTCTCATAATATGAAGATGGCAGAAGATATTGCTTCGCCTCCTTTGACACCAATTACGTTGACTAATGTTCAACCAACATCATCCTCTTATAGATGAAATGAAGTAGACGCGGCGAAAAATTGAAATCCCTTATACAGTAAGTACTCCCTCCATTTCTTTTTAAGTGTCGTTTAAGATTAATGCACAATAATTAAGAAAGTTGTTAAATAGCCTTAATTGTAGAAGAAAAAACTGTATTTTCGAACTTCTCTTTATTACTTCATTAATCTGTAATTAATACTAGGGTAAAGCTGGAGAAGAAAAAAAATTGTCATACATTAAAATTCTAAAGTGATACTTAATATGCGAAAATAAAATTGGCTAGTATACATAAAAATACGGAGGGAGTAATACAATTTCATCGCAAGCGTCTCTTTTCCACCGAACAAATTTGATTGGCAAATCTGAGAAAAATTGTTAAGAATGGAACAACAATCGGAGATTATATTGAATGGGTAAATTGAATTGAAGATTTTAGAGTATTACTACTAAGATATTTCAGACAACAACGTGAATCAGCTTCTCCTTCTATTTATAGCCGTCTCCAGCTCTTCAGCTCGATGTAGCAACTAACCGCCAAGCCACGTGTCGATACTAGAGTGGTGGATTCAAATCACAGCCAGCTACCACTAATAAACGTGTTCCTTTATCCAGCACTTCTTTAAGTAATTTGCAACTCTTCCCTACGACGTCGTTTGCTCCTATTCTTTATATACAACTTGACAAAAATTATGTTCTTATTGTAATATATATCCACACAATTACTTGTGGACTAAGTATTAAAGATTACGTGTCTTTTTCTTATTAATATTAGAATGACAAGGCTTTATATAAATTTATGTATAAATAGAAGCATTAAGATTGTGAAATAGAAGAACCTTTGAATAGATATCTTCTCTCATTATGTGTAATTAGTTTTCACAAATACAGAGAGTTAATGTTATCTTAAATTTTCTACATATCTTGAGTTATTAGTTTATTCTATAACACGTTATCAGCACGAGTTTTTGCTCGATAGGGATTTGTTATTTTCGTATTCTTCTTTTTATTTTAATTTACGAAAATCCAGATCATCGATCTATTGTCGAAAAAACAAACGAGAATGATTAGCGAATACTTCGGTATTTTATACGCTATCATTTCTCAAAGGATATGATGGATTCATGTATATTAATCTATTGCTTATTTATTCGTTGAATTGCTGTTGAAATTTATATTTGCAAGCTTGTGGATCCCAAGCAGTGTTATAAGCACGTGCTAGTTTTAACAGATCTATGGGCCGACTTAGAGGCCAAGATATTAACTCCGAGTATGATGCTCGTCGAGTAAAAGATATAATAATCTCAGTTGAAGGTCGATTTAGAGACTATGAGATTAACTCCGAGTACAAAGCTCGTGGAGTTGGGGAAATAATAATCTTCGTTTAAAGCCGATTTAGAGGCTATCCTTTTAACTCCGGGCATAGTACCCGTAGAGCTTAACAGAGACCCTATAGAGGTCATACTATAACTCCGAGCCGAAAAACTCGTTGAGTCAAGACGTTGGAATTCCCGTCAAATAAATGAAATATAGCTCCGAGTCTGAAGCTTGTTGAGACAAGAAAGACGATTTAGAGGCTAAATCTTTAATATCGCTCCGAGTCTAAACTCGTTGAGACAAGAAAGCCGATATAGAGGCTAAAACGCTAATATAGCTCCGAGCCTAAGCTCGTTGAGACAAGAAAGCCGATTTAGAGGCTAAATTGTTCATATAGCTCCGAGCCTGAAGCTCGTTGAGACAAAAAAGCCGATTTAGAGGCTAAATTGTTCATATATCTCTGAGTCTAAACTCGTTGAGACTAGAAAGTTGATTTAGAGGCTAAATCATTAATATAACTCCGAGTTTGAGCTCGTTGAGATAAGAAAGCCGATTTAGAGGCTAAATCATTAATGTAACTCCGAGTCTAAACTCGTTGAGACTAGAAAGCCGATTTAGAGGCTAAATCATAAATATATCTCCGAGCCTGAAGCTCGTTGAGTCAAGACGTGATAATATCCGTCAAAAGCCGATTTAAAGGCCAAATATCTGAAAATATCTCCGAGCCTGAAGCTCGTTGAGTTAAGACGTGATAATATCCGTCAAAAGTATTTAAAGGCCAAATATCTGAAGATATCTTCAAGCCTCAAGCTCGTTGAGTTAAGACGTGATAATATCCGTCAAAAGCCGATTTAAAGGCCAAATATCTGAATATACCTCCGAGCCTGAAGCTTGTAGAGTCGCTAGACAAGGTAAAATCGTCAAGAGCCAACTTAGAGGCTATTAATCACAAGCCCAAATTTAAAGGTTTTTGGGTTATCTTGTACTCAGTGTATATATATATCTCTCTCGGAAGATGTGATTCCCGAGATTGAGTTATTTTGTGTGTATCTATGTTTAACCTCTCTTGGATGGTGTGATTCCCAAGATCGAGTTGTTTGGGTAAACCCATATGTACATATCTCCCTTGGAGGATAAATACCCGAGGTCGAGCTGATTGTGATACGCGTACATGAAAAACATGGACAAATATGACTATTGCATACTCAATAGTGCAACTACACACTCAATATTCAATTATAAAATATATTTCTCGAGTCTGAGTTTGTGCAAGGCACAAGTTAAAATCATATCAGATCCCGTGGAGATAATAGATGACTCCGGGAGTGCAACAATTATGTTGCCTAATGATACTACGTATGGCTATTATATACGCGAAATATAGCATTTGCGCGTTTGCTGGCACATATTATTGTGCAACTCTGGAAATAAATGTCGAGCACTCAGTAGCGTACGTTCACACTTTAAATGGACTAGCGGAATTTTTGATTAAATGCGTCCAATTAATTGCTCGTACTTTGCTGATGAGTTCTAAACTCACTAGTGCAGTATGGGGCCATGCAGTATTGCATGCATCAGCACTGATTAAATTACGCCCCACTGCTTATCATATGCATTCCCCAATGCAATTGGCATGAGGCTTTGAGCCCGATATTTCGCACCTTCGCACACTTGGTTGCGCTGTGCAAGTGCCAATACCTCCTCCTCAGAGGACTAAAATGGGTCCTCAACGCCGACTTGGCATATACGTTGGGTTTGATTCACCGTCAATTATTAGGTTCTTGGAACCAATGACAGATGATTTATTTCCCGCTAAATTTGTTGATTGCCACTTTGATGAGACATTATTTATACCGATTGGTAAGGATATTCAGAATATCCGTAACAATGATAAACAAAAACCAATCGAGAATCTCACATGGTGTGAGCAACATTTATCTCATCTAGACCCACGTACCTCTGAATGTGAAAATGAGATCCATAGAATCATTCATTTACAAAATATTGCCAATAGACTTCCTGACGCATTTAATGATGCCAGTAAAGTCACGAAGTCTTATATTCCAGCTGTGAATATGCCAGCTAGAATCGCTGTTCTTGAAGAACATGCGAAAATGAATGATGATCTCCCACGACAAAAATGGGGTAGACCTATTGGATCAAAGCACGTTGTTCCTAGAAAAAAAAAGAGGGAAAATTGATGAACCCTCGAACCAAGTGGTTCCTAGTGAGAATACTCCAGATAAATTTGTTGAGCCTGATATCGAAAAAGCGATATCAAATCTCGGGAATACCGAGAATCCCATAAGTTATTTCAATGAAATATGGGATATAAATGAGATAATCATCGCTAATATTTTTACATTCTCAATTTCTCAATAGATTGTTTACGATGATTATAATAATGAACAACGTTTTGTAATATTGCAGATTATATAATGCAGAGAAGAGTCAGATAAATAAATGGCGGTATACGCTATTGGAATGAGATGAACCAATATGAAGTACGATTGACGGCCCATCTCAGAAGCTATATATTGCTCAATTTCAGGGGGAGCAATAGTGCGCTGCACTCTTTTTCCCTTATGACTGGTTTTGTCCCGTTGGGTTTTCCAGCAAAGGTTTTTAACGAGGCAGCTTATGCACACGGCTTGGATTGAGTTATGCACTCTTTTTTTCTTTCTGACCGGTTTTGTCCCACTGGGTTTTCCGGCTTAAGGTTTTTAACGAGGCATACATTTTACTCATCCAGTTTATAGCCGTTACCGAAAATACTTAGTCCAAGAGGGAGTATTGTAATATATATCCACACAATTACTTGTGGACTAAGTATTAAAGATTACGTGTCTTTTTCTTATTAATATTAGAATGACAAGGCTTTATATAAATTTATGTATAAATAGAAGCATTAAGATTGTGAAATAGAAGAACCTTTGAATAGATATCTTCTCTCATTATGTGTAATTAGTTTTCACAAATACAGAGAGTTACTGTTATCTTAAATTTTCTACATATCTTGAGTTATTAGTTTATTCTATAACAGTTCTTTAATTCTTTCTACTTAAAAAATAAAAAAAAAGAAATACATGGAGAAACCATATCATGATAAACCTCAGCACCTTGATTCCAAATTGCGGAACAGCCCAATAAAAGCATTGTTGCATTATTTTCTTTAGAAGAATTCAATTAAAAAAAACAAATATTTAAAATGATAAATGGGTTGTAAAATATTTATTCCAACGAAAATCTTAGTAATTTATGCCACATAGGCACCAAATAAAATCATAGAACAAACTTATGTTTAAATTCAACTAATACAAATTTGGGAGAGACTTGGAAAAAAAAAAAGAATAATATTGTAAATATATGGCTTTAAGCTATAATTTTTTTCAATTAATTGTTAGATAGAGTAACAAATGCAGTATTATTAGAACACCGTGAATCAAAAGAAGAAGGCCAGTAATTGTAGGCATGGATGGACAATGAAGAACGCTGTTTTGGTTGGGGATTTTGAAAATCACCTTACGCACTGCATCTAACTCCAATTCACCTTATGTTAGAAATTTATTGTACGTACATACGGATTTTTAAGAACCAACATGCTTGTATCAAAGAGAATAAACATAAATACCGTTGAGTAGCTTATGAGTTTTGTTTATGTCAGAAACTCGGCCGAGTGGATTTCGTATCCGACGTACACAAATAAATTAAGCGGGAAAGACTCAAGATAATATGCCAAGCTAATTTATTTTTCAGTGAATAAATTAATTGGTGGTCATTTGATCTTCTTAATGCGAGGAGAAATTAAGTAATGATAAATGGGAGCTCCAAATGTAATTTTGAGAATACAATCGGAGTCAATAATTATTTGGTAGTGGAAAATAAATAATTATTTAATATTTAATTAAATAAATTCTCTTAGAATTTGGATTTAATTAATTGTTAAATTGCCCGTATTGTATTTTCTCCTTTAGTCCCTATTGTAGCCCAATGGATATTTCTAATTAATTGAGAAAATAGAATTAAATCAAGTAAATAAGGTGAAAGATAAATTGGAAAAGTATTTAGCTAATTTTAGCCTATGATTTTCGGCCATAGAAGATAAGGAATTTTTACTTGGACTCTTTTCCTACTTGGACTCCTTCTAAAGTCTTTAGAGATAAGATGAAGGAAAATTCGAGTCCTTTAGGACTCAAATTTTCGGCCCCCTATGCTAGAGTTGGAGAAGATTTAATTCTTCAATTCTTCTCCTAGTACAACTCTTTCTAGTCCATTATATATAGTAGTTGATGGAAGAGAAAAATCACTTGTTCCATAACCTAGTAGTGGCCATATTTTTGCTAGAAAAATAAGCAAAAAAATATTTTCTCTTCTCTCTCGTTATTTTCTTAGATTATAGAGTTAGATATTTTTCTAGGTACGATCCCACAATTTTCTTGGATTATAGAGTTAGATATTTTTTTATAGGTACGATCCCACAATCGTAGAAAAATAAATTCGGGATATACAAAAGAAGATTAGAGGTTTATAGAGCAAAACATAAATCCCGAATTTTCTGAGCAGTCCTGCGAAGAAATTCACCATAAATCAACCGTTAATCGGATAGATCAACGGTCGTGGAGATATTGGTTAAGGAAGGGGACTGAAAATTTCTGGACAACAGCTCTTCGGAGGTTGAAGGGTTGACGTGGATCCTCGTTCGTACGCGGAAGATAGTATGGATCTGCTCTTCGAAACGTAAGTCCATAGATTAGATTTATTTCGCTTTAATTAAATCAAATATGTGCATGCTAATTAAGCTTTAAAAATCGGCTAATCTAGAATACGAATTTTCATTGACTCATGGGCTTCACCTTCCAACAATAACTAGTATTTCACCCGTGCGTTGCACGGATGTCAGTTTCAAAATGAGAAAATTAAACTTATGCAAATGACTATCTTTTTATAACAATACCAATTCAAGTAAAACAAAATGGAAGGAAATAAAAAACATAAACTTTATCTCTTAATTTAGAGTTGCAACATATGAAATTAAGTTAAATATGATGCGATCTCTTGTGTATCATAAGATTTCTTTACTAAACGTAAGAAAACTCTTCTTTATTATTTCTCTTCATTATAAAACCCTAGCATAAGACGACTATTTAAATATAAGAAAACCCTAGAATCCTAATCTAACTAGGAAAGATAATTACCTATACTAATAAAATATTTAATAATCTTCCTAACCCTAAACTAACATACGGCTATATGCCATATAAATATACCATGCTAATTAAACTAATAATAAAATACTAACTAACTAATAATTAAATAATATTTATATAATATTTCGTATCAAACCACCCCTCTTGAAATGAACCTTGCCCTCAAGGTTCGAATATTTGCAGCTCTCTCTTTTTTCTTTTTTGCGCTTCCATCTATGCTTGATGCCATCAAATTTCTTCAAAAATAATTTGTTCTCATGTAGGATGCTGAGAACACGAATCTCAATCAATTGATCGACTACTTCATCACATGTCTCCACCATCGTTGACTCTTTAACGTATTGTTTGTTATGGTCAAACAATTCATTAAACATCATCGAGGAAATATTTGACACTTTTAGTGATACATCAATCTTCTCAATAGCATTGTTAGATTTCTTAATCTCCTTGAAAATCGTCAATACTCCTTCGTCTTCTTTGTTTTGAACATCATGGAAATCTCTCAATATCCATCGTAGCTCTTCATTCTCCTCCTTTGTTAATTCCTCGTCTTCGTCCCAAATTACCTCAAGTGAATCCGATAATTCTTCTTTCGGCTCGTCGTCCCACTTTATCTCAGTTGAATCCGATTCTTCTTCTTTCGGCGAACTCACAAACAATTGGGGTTCTTCGAAAAATTCATCGTCGTCCTCTTCCTCTTCCTCCGGCGATAGGCTCGGCAGCGGCATCGGCGGTGATGGGCGGCGGTCCCTTCGGCTTTTATGATGGCGTTGACGTCGTCCTTGACTTTGTTTAAGCAATTTCTGAAAATTAATCCGTAATTTCTCTACGGATTTTTCCAATCGCTCCAACCGTCTTGTTTCTGACATCATGATTCTCACAAAGTTTTGATGTGATCTCAACTTTGCTCCAGCGTAGCTTTGATATAATCGCTGCCTTGCTAACGAAGCGTTGGTGTTAATCGCAACTTCGCTCTGATACCAATTGATGCGATCTCTTGTGTATCATAAGATTTCTTTACTAAACGTAAGAAAACTCTTCTTTATTATTTCTCTTCATTATAAAACCCTAGCATAAGACGACTATTTAAATATAAGAAAACCCTAGAATCCTAATCTAACTAGGAAAGATAATTACCTATACTAATAAAATATTTAATAATCTTCCTAACCCTAAACTAACATACGGCTATATGCCATATAAATATACCATGCTAATTAAACTAATAATAAAATACTAACTAACTAATAATTAAATAATATTTATATAATATTTCGTATCAAAATATTACAAATAAAAAAAAATAAAACGCGCAAAACACGATATCAAGATTAAGTGAAATCATTTAAAACATATGGTATAACTCTATTTCTTGGATTGCAATATAATCTACTACACCATGTGAATCTTTTGCAAAATAACTGAGGTAACAACAAACACGGTAGGAGAGAAGTAACACAATAAATATTCAAATAACCTGCAAGTTTATCACTAATGACGTTCAATTAGTGATGCACATTACTCAAACAACAATAAAACTTATAAATAAAGAGATATGATGTATACGCCACTACCAGTCTCCGCTACCAATGTTGATACCAATACCGATACCAATACTGATACCAATACTGTTACTAATAGTGATATTAATTCGATTAATACTAATATTAATACTAATACTTATTATACTAATAATAAATACTAATACTAATACTAATACTAATAATAATACTAATAATACTAATACAAATACTAATACTAATACTAATACTAATACTAATACTAATACTAATACTAATACTAATACTAATACTAATACTAATACTAATACTAATACTAATACTAATATTAATACTAATGTTAATACTAATAGTGATACTAATACTAATATTGGTAATAATATTGGTACTAATATTAATACTAATACTAATACTAATAATAAAACTAATACTAATACTAATATTCATATTGATACTAATAGCAATACTAAGAATAAGACTAATGCTGATACTAATACTAATAATAATATTGATACTTACATTGGTAATTATAGTGATACTAATACTAACACTAATATTAATACTAATACTAATACTAATACTAATACTAATACTAATACTAATACTAATAATAAACATAATACTAATACTAATATTAATACTAATATTAATATTGATACTAATACTAATACATATACTAATATTAATACTAATACCGATAATAATACTTATAATAATACTAATACTGATACTAATAATAATACTCATACTCACACCAATACTAATACTAATACTAATACTAATACTATTATTAATACTAATATTCATATTGATACTAATACTAATACTAATACTAAGAATAATACTAATACTAAGAATAAT
>NW_012193975.1:29693-111495 GCF_000504015.1 Erythranthe guttata
TCCAAATTCGGACTCGAACATGATCAAAATTGGATTCCAAAAGCGATCATGAAAATACGTGCTACAGTTCGAGGACACGAATGCGCATCAAAAAACGTGTACAAAAACACTCGCTACAAAACACATAAGTAAAAGTACAAAAGCATGCACAAAAGTACTCACGCAAAAGTGCATTCGCAAAAAGGATCATGAAAACACAAGCTACAATCCTAGGACATTAATACAAATCCACAAACATGCACAAACACACTCGCTCAAATGGACATGCACAAACGTACATGTAAAAAATATGTGCAAAAGTGCATTCGCAACAACGTTCTTAAAAACACGAAATACAACACTAGGACTTTAATGCGCATAACCAAACAATAGCAAAAACACTAAATACAAAAGATACAGTGGAGTGTAGAAATAACACTCAACGTTCACGTTTACGTGGATTTTTTTATGGATTAATTTATATTTTTGTTTTACTTGGTGGATTTAGTATCCTATAGGTACAAATTGATAATTAGGTGTCCATGGAGCAAAAATGATCAAAGAGTAAGAAAAGAGTTGCAATTAGGAAAATAAAATCAAATTAGAAGAGAGGATCCCTCAACATCTTCGGTAGTGTCCACGAAGTCGAGCATAACTTTCTCATCCGGACTCCAAATCAACTGGTTCCGGCGGCATTACAAAGCTATTTTAGCTGGCTACAATTCCTGTCTAATGTCAAATTTCCAAATTCGGGCTCGAACATGGTAAAAATTGGATTCCAAAAGCGATCATGAAAATACGTGCTACAGTACGGGGACACGAATGCGCATCAAGAAACGTGCACAAAAGCACTCGCTACAAAATATACGCACATAAGTAAAAGTACAATAGCATGCACAAAAGTTCACACGCAAAAGTGCATTCGCAAAAAGGATCATGAAAACACAAGCTACAGTCCTAGGACATTAATACAAATCCACATACTTGCACAAACACACTCGCTCAAATGGACATGCACAAACGTACATGTAAAAATATGCGCAAAAATGCCTTCGCGACAACGTTCTTAAAAACACGAAATACAACACTAGGACTTTAATGCGCATAACCAAACAATAGCAAAAAAACTAAATACAAAAGATACAGTGGAGTGTAGAAATAACACTCAACGTTCACGTTTACGTGGATTTTTTTATGGATTAATTTATATTTTTGTTTTACTTGGTGGATTTAGTATCCTAAAGGTACAAATTGATAATTAGGTGTCCATGAAGCAAAAATGATCAAAGAGTGTAAGAAAAGAGTTGCAATTAGGAAAATAAAATCAAATTAGAAGAGAGGATCCCTCAACATCTTCGGTAGTGTCCACGAAGTCGAGAATAACTTTCTCATCCGGACTCCAACTCAACTGGTTCCGGCGGCATTAGAAAGCAATTTTAGCAGGCTACAATTCCTGTCTAATTTTAAATTTCCAAATTCGAACTCGAAGATGGTAAAAATTGGATTCCAAAAGCGATCATGAAAATACGTGCTACAGTACGGGGACATGAATGCGCATCAAGAAACGTGCACAAAAGCGCTCGCTACAAAATATACACGTACATAAGTAAAAGTACAATAGCATGCACAAAAGTTCACACGCAAAAGTGCATTCGCAAAAAGGATCATGAAAACACAAGCTACAGTCCTAGGACATTAATACAAATCCACAAACTTGCACAAACACACTCGCTCAAATGGACATGCACAAACGTACATGTAAAAAATATGCGCAAAAGTGCATTCGCAACAACGTTCTTTAAAACACGAAATACAACACTAGGACTTTAATGCGCATAACCAAACAATAGCAAAAACACTAAATACAAATTATAGAGTGGAGTGTAGAAATAACACTCAACGTTTAAGTTTACGTGGATTTTTTTATGGATTAATTTATATTTTTGTTTTAATTGGTGGATTTAGTATCCTATAGGTTCAAATTGATAATTAGGTGTCCATGAAGCAAAAATGATCAAAGAGTAAGAAAAGAGTTGCAATTAGGAAAATAAAATCAAATTAGAAGAGAGGATCCCTCAACATCTTCGGTAGTGTCCACGAAGTCGAGCATAACTTTCTCATCCGGACTCCAAATCAACTGTTTCCCGGCGGCATTAGAAAGCAATTTTAGCTGGCTACAATTCCTGTCTAATGTCAAATTTCCAAATTCGGACTCGAACATGATCAAAATTGGATTCCAAAAGCGATCATGAAAATACGTGCTACAGTTCGAGGACACGAATGCGCATCAAGAAACGTGCACAAAAGCACTCGCTACAAAATATACGCACATAAAGTAAAAGTACAATAGCATGCACAAAAGTGCTCACGCAAAAGTGCATTCGCAAAAAGGATCATGAAAACACAAGCTACAGTCCTAGGACATTAATACAAATCCACAAACTTGCACAAACACACTCGCTCAAATGGACATGCACAAACGTACATGTAAAAAATATGCGCAAAAGTGCATTCGCAACAACGTTCTTTAAAACACGAAATACAACACTACGACTTTAATGCGCATAACCAAACAATAGCAAAAACACTAAATACAAATTATAGAGTGGAGGGTAGAAATAACACTCAACGTTTAAGTTTACGTGGATTTTTTTATGGATTAATTTATATTTTTGTTTTAATTGGTGGATTTAGTATCCTATAGGTTCAAATTGATAATTAGGTGTCCATGAAGCAAAAATGATCAAAGAGTAAGAAAAGAGTTGCAATTAGGAAAATAAAATCAAATTAGAAGAGAGGATCCCTCAACATCTTCGGTAGTGTCCACGAAGTCGAGCATAACTTTCTCATCCGGACTCCAAATCAACTGGTTCCGGCGGCATTAGAAAGCAATTTTAGCTGGCTACAATTCCTGTCTAATATCAAATTTCCAAATTCGGACTCGAACATGATCAAAATTGGATTCCAAAAGCGATCATGAAAATACGTGCTACAGTTCGAGGACACGAATGCGCATCAAAAAAACGTGTACAAAAACACTCGCTACAAAAGATACGCCCATAAGTAAAAGTACAAAAGCATGCACAAAAGTACTCACGCAAAAGTGCATTCGCAAAAAGGATC
Source organism: Erythranthe guttata (assembly GCF_000504015.1). The sequence continues at coordinate 32,796 of NW_012193975.1, forward strand.
ATGAAAACACAAGCTACAATCCTAGGACATTAATACAAATCCACAAACATGCACAAACACACTCGCTCAAATGGACATGCACAAACGTACATGTAAAAAATATGCGCAAAAGTGCATTCGCAACAACGTTCTTAAAAACACGAAATACAACACTAGGACTTTAATGCGCATAACCAAACAATAGCAAAAACACTAAATACAAAAGATACAGTGGAGTGTAGAAATAACACTCAACGTTCACGTTTACGTGGATTTTTTTATGTATTAATTTATATTTTTGTTTTACTTGGTGGATTTAGTATCCTAAAGGTACAAATTGATAATTAGGTGTCCATGAAGCAAAAATGATCAAAGAGTGTAAGAAAAGAGTTGCAATTAGGAAAATAAAATCAAATTAGAAGAGAGGATCCCTCAACATCTTCGGTAGTGTCCACGAAGTCGAGGATAACTTTCGCATCCGGACTCCAACTCAGCTGGTTCCGGCGGCATTACAAAGCAATTTTAGCAGGCTACAATTCCTGTCTAATTTTAAATTTCCAAATTCGAACTCGAACATGGTAAAAATTGGATTCCAAAAGCGATCATGAAAATACGTGCTACAGTACGGGGACACGAATGCGCATCAAGAAACGTGCACAAAAGCACTCGCTACAAAATATACGCACATAAGTAAAAGTACAATAGCATGCACAAAAGTTCACACGCAAAAGTGCATTCGCAAAAAGGATCATGAAAACACAAGCTACAGTCCTAGGACATTAATACAAATCCACATACTTGCACAAACACACTCGCTCAAATGGACATGCACAAACGTACATGTAAAAAATATGCGCAAAAGTGCATTCGCAACAACGTTCTTTAAAACACGAAATGCAACACTAGGACTTTAATGCGCATAACCAAACAATAGCAAAAACACTAAATACAAATTATAGAGTGGAGTGTAGAAATAACACTCAACGTTTAAGTTTACATGGATTTTTTTATGGATTAATTTATATTTTTGTTTTAATTGGTGGATTTAGTATCCTATAGGTTCAAATTGATAATTAGGTGTCCATGAAGCAAAAATGATCAAAGAGTAAGAAAAGAGTTGCAATTAGGAAAATAAAATCAAATTAGAAGAGAGGATCCCTCAACATCTTCGGTAGTGTCCACGAAGTCGAGCATAACTTTCTCATCCGGACTCCAAATCAACTGGTTCCGGCGGCATTAGAAAGAAATTTTAGCTGGCTACAATTCCTGTCTAATGTCAAATTTCCAAATTCGGACTCGAACATGATCAAAATTGGATTCCAAAAGCGATCATGAAAATACGTGCTACAGTTCGAGGACACGAATGCGCATCAAAAAAACGTGTACAAAAACACTCGCTACAAAAGATACGCACATAAGTAAAAGTACAAAAGCATGCACAAAAGTACTCACGCAAAAGTGCATTCGCAAAAAGGATCATGAAAACACAAGCTACAATCCTAGGACATTAATACAAATCCACAAACATGCACAAACACACTCGCTCAAATGGACATGCACAAACGTACATGTAAAAAATATGCGCAAAAGTGCATTCGCAACAACGTTCTTAAAAACACGAAATACAACACTAGGACTTTAATGCGCATAACCAAACAATAGCAAAAACACTAAATACAAAAGATACAGTGGAGTGTAGAAATAACACTCAACGTTCACGTTTACGTGGATTTTTTTATGGATTAATTTATATTTTTGTTTTACTTGGTGGATTTAGTATCCTAAAGGTACAAATTGATAATTAGGTGTCCATGAAGCAAAAATGATCAAAGAGTAAGAAAAGAGTTGCAATTAGGAAAATAAAATCAAATTAGAAGAGAGGATCCCTCAACATCATCGGTAGTGTCCACGAAGTCGAGGATAACTTTCTCATCCGGACTCCAACTCAACTGGTTCCGGCGGCATTAGAAAGCAATTTTAGCAGGCTACAATTCCTGTCTAATTTTAAATTTCCAAATTCGAACTCGAACATGGTAAAAATTGGATTCCAAAAGCGATCATGGAAATACGTGCTACAGTACGGGGACATGAATGCGCATCAAGAAACGTGCACAAAAGCACTCGCTACAAAATATACGCACATAAGTAAAAGTACAATAGCATGCACAAAAGTTCACACGCAAAAGTGCATTCGCAAAAAGGATCATGAAAACACAAGCTACAGTCCTAGGACATTAATACAAATCCACAAACTTGCACAAACAAACTCGCTCAAATGGACATGCACAAACGTACATGTAAAAAATATGCGCAAGAGTGCATTCGCAACAACGTTCTTTAAAACACGAAATACAACACTATGACTTTAATGCACATAACCAAACAATAGCAAAAACACTAAATACAAATTATAGAGTGGAGTGTAGAAATAACACTCAACGTTTAAGTTTACGTGGATTTTTTTATGGATTAATTTATATTTTTGTTTTAATTGGTGGATTTAGTATCCTATAGGTACAAATTGATAATTAGGTGTCCATGAAGCAAAAATGATCAAAGAGTAAGAAAAGAGTTGCAATTAGGAAAATAAAATCAAATTAGAAGAGAGGATCCCTCAACATCTTCGGTAGTGTCCACGAAGTCGAGGATAACTTTCTCATCCGGACTCCAACTCAACTGGTTCCGGCGGCATTAGAAAGCAATTTTAGCAGGCTACAATTCCTGTCTAATTTTAAATTTCCAAATTCGAACTCGAACATGGTAAAAATTGGATTCCAAAAGCGATCATGAAAATACGTGCTACAGTACGGGGACATGAATGCGCATCAAGAAACGTGCACAAAAGCACTCGCTACAAAATATACACGCACATAAGTAAAAGTACAATAGCATGCACAAAAGTTCACACGCAAAAGTGCATTCGCAAAAAGGATCATGAAAACACAAGCTACAGTCCCAGGACATTAATACAAATCCACAAACTTGCACAAACACACTCGCTAAAATGGACATGCACAAACGTACATGTAAAAAATATACGCAAAAGTGCATTCGCAACAACGTTCTTTAAAACACGAAATACAACACTAGGACTTTAATGCACATAACCAAACAATAGCAAAAACACTAATTACAAATTATAGAGTGGAGTGTAGAAATAACACTCAACGTTTAAGTTTACGTGGATTTTTTTATGGATTAATTTATATTTTTGTTTTAATTGGTGGATTTAGTATCCTATAGGTTCAAATTGATAATTAGGTGTCCATGAAGAAAAAATGATCAAAGAGTAAGAAAAGAGTTACAACTAGGAAAATAAAATCAAATTAGAAGAGAGGATCCCTCCACATCTTCGGTAGTGTCCACGAAGTCGAGCATAACTTTCTCATCCGGACTCCAAATCAACTGGTTCCGGCGGCATAAGAAAGCAATTTTAGCTGGCTACAATTCCTGTCTAATGTCAAATTTCCAAATTCGGACTCGAACATGATCAAAATTGGATTCCAAAAGCGATCATGAAAATACGTGCTACAGTTCGAGGACACGAATGCGCATCAAAAAAACGTGTACAAAAACACTCGCTACAAAAGATACGCACATAAGTAAAAGTACAAAAGCATGCACAAAAGTACTCACGCAAAAGTGCATTCGCAAAAAGGATCATGAAAACACAAGCTACAATCCTAGGACATTAATACAAATCCACAAACATGCACAAACACACTCGCTCAAATGGACATGCACAAACGTACATGTAAAAAATATGCGCAAAAGTGCATTCGCAACAACGTTCTTAAAAACACGAAATACAACACTAGGACTTTAATGCGCATAACCAAACAATAGCAAAAACACTAAATACAAAAGATACAGTGGAGTGTAGAAATAACACTCAACGTTCACGTTTACGTGGATTTTTTTATGGATTAATTTATATTTTTGTTTTACTTGGTGGATTTAGTATCGTAAAGGTACAAATTGATAATTAGGTGTCCATGAAGCAAAAATGATCAAAGAGTAAGAAAAGAGTTGCAATTCGGAAAATAAAATCAAATTAGAAGAGAGGATCCCTCAACATCTTCGGTAGTGTCCACGAAGTCGAGGATAACTTTCTCATCCGGACTCCAACTCAACTGGTTCCGGCGGCATTAGAAAGCAATTTTAGCAGGCTACAATTCCTGTCTAATTTTAAATTTCCAAATTCGAACTCGAACATGGTAAAAATTGGATTCCAAAAGCGATCATGAAAATACGTGCTACAGTACGGGGACATGAATGCGCATCAAGAAACGTGCACAAAAGCACTCGCTACAAAATATACACGCACATAAGTAAAAGTACAATAGCATGCACAAAAGTTCACACGCAAAAGTGCATTCGCAAAAAGGATCATGAAAACACAAGCTACAGTCCTAGGACATTAATACAAATCCACAAACTTGCACAAACACACTCGCTCAAATGGACATGCACAAACGTACATGTAAAAAATATGCGCAAAAGTGCATTCGCAACAACGTTCTTTAAAACACGAAATACAACACTAGGACTTTAATGCACATAGCCAAACAATAGCAAAAACACTAAATACAAATTATAGAGTGGAGTGTAGAAATAACACTCAACGTTTAAGTTTACGTGGATTTTTTTATGGATTAATTTATATTTTTGTTTTAATTGGTGGATTTAGTATCCTATAGGTTCAAATGAATAATTAGGTGTCCATGAAGCAAAAATGATCAAAGAGTAAGAAAAGAGTTACAATTAGGAAAATAAAATCAAATTAGAAGAGAGGATCCCTCAACATCTTCGGTAGTGTCCACGAAGTCGAGCATAACTTTCTCATCCGGACTCCAAATCAACTAGTTCCGGCGGCATAAGAAAGCAATTTTAGCTGGCTACAATTCCTGTCTAATGTCAAATTTCCAAATTCGGACTCGAACATGATCAAAATTGGATTCCAAAAGCGATCATGAAAATACGTGCTACAGTTCGAGGACACGAATGCGCATCAAAAAAACGTGTACAAAAACACTCGCTACAAAAGATACGCACATAAGTAAAAGTACAAAAGCATGCACAAAAGTACTCACGCAAAAGTGCATTCGCAAAAAGGATCATGAAAACACAAGCTACAATCCTAGGACATTAATACAAATCCACAAACATGCACAAACACACTCGCTCAAATGGACATGCACAAACGAAAATGTAAAAAATATGCGCAAAAGTGCATTCGCAACAACGTTCTTAAAAACACGAAATACAACACTAGGACTTTAATGCGCATAACCAAACAATAGCAAAAACACTAAATACAAAAGATAAAGTGGAGTGTAGAAATAACACTCAACGTTCACGTTTACGTGGATTTTTTTATGGATTCATTTATATTTTTGTTTTACTTGGTGGATTTAGTATCCTAAAGGTACAAATTGATAATTAGGTGTCCATGAAGCAAAAATGATCAAAGAGTAAGAAAAGAGTTGCAATTAGGAAAATAAAATCAAATTAGAAGAGAGGATCCCTCAACATCTTCGGTAGTGTCCACGAAGTCGAGGATAACTTTCTCATCCGGACTCCAACTCATCTGGTTCCGGCGGCATTAGAAAGCAATTTTAGCAGGCTACAATTCCTGTCTAATTTTAAATTTCCAAATTCGAACTCGAACATGGTAAAAATTTGATTCCAAAAGCGATCATGAAAATACGTGCTACAGTACGGGGACATGAATGCGCATCAAGAAACGTGCACAAAAGCGCTCGCTACAAAATATACACGTACATAAGTAAAAGTACAATAGCATGCACAAAAGTTCACACGCAAAAGTGCATTCGCAAAAAGGATCATGAAAACACAAGCTACAGTCCTAGGACATTAATACAAATCCACAAACTTGCACAAACACACTCGCTCAAATGGACATGCACAAACGTACATGTAAAAAATATGCGCAAAAGTGCATTCGCAACAACGTTCTTTAAAACACGAAATACAAGACTAGGACTTTAATGCACATAGCCAAACAATAGCAAAAACACTAAATACAAATTATAGAGTGGAGTGTAGAAATAACACTCAACGTTTAAGTTTACGTGGATTTTTTTATGGATTAATTTATATTTTTGTTTTAATTGGTGGATTTAGTATCCTATAGGTTCAAATTGATAATTAGGTGTCCATGAAGCAAAAATGATCAAAGAGTACGAAAAGAGTTACAATTAGAAAAATAAAATCAAATTAGAAGAGAGGATCCCTCAACATCTTCGCTAGTGTCCACGAAGTCCAGCATAACTTTCTCATCCGGACTCCAAATCAACTGGTTCTGGCGGCATTTGAAAGCAATTTTAGCTGGCTACAATTCCTGTCTAATGTCAAATTTCCAAATTCGGACTCGAACATGATCAAAATTGGATTCCAAAAGCGATCATGAAAATACGTGCTACAGTTCGAGGACACGAATGCGCATCAAAAAAACGTGTACAAAAACACTCGCTACAAAAGATACGCACATAAGTAAAAGTACAAAAGCTTGCACAAAAGTACTCACGCAAAAGTGCATTCGCAAAAAGGATCATGAAAACACAAGCTACAATCCTAGGACATTAATACAAATCCACAAACATGCACAAACACACTCGCTCAAATGGACATGCACAAACGAAAATGTAAAAAATATGCGCAAAAGTGCATTCGCAACAACGTTCTTAAAAACACGAAATACAACACTAGGACTTTAATGCACATAACCAAACAATAGCAAAAACACTAAATACAAAAGATACAGTGGAGTGTAGAAATAACACTCAACGTTTAAGTTTACGTGGATTTTTTTATGGATTAATTTATATTTTTGTTTTACTTGGTGGATTTAGTATCCTAAAGGTACAAATTGATAATTAGGTGTCCATGAAGCAAAAATGATCAAAGAGTAAGAAAAGAGTTGCAATTAGGGAAATAAAATCAAATTAGAAGAGAGGATCCCTCAACATCTTCGGTAGTGTCCACGAAGTCGAGGATAACTTTCTTCATCCGGACTCCAACTCAACTGGTTTCGGCGGCATTAGAAAGCAATTTTAGCTGGCTACAATTCCTGTCTAATTTTAAATTTCCAAATTCGAACTCGAACATGGTAAAAATTGGATTCCAAAAGCGATCATGAAAATACGTGCTACAGTACGGGGACATGAATGCGCATCAAGAAACGTGCACAAAAGCACTCGCTACAAAATATACACGCACATAAGTAAAAGTACAATAGCATGCACAAAAGTTCACACGCAAAAGTGCATTCGCAAAAAGGATCATGAAAACACAAGCTACAATCCTAGGACATTAATACAAATCCACAAACATGCACAAACACACTCGCTCAAATGGACATGCACAAACGTACATGTAAAAAATATGCGCAAAAGTGCATTCGCAACAACGTTCTTAAAAACACGAAATACAACACTAGGACTTTAATGCGCATAACCAAACAATAGCAAAAACACTAAATACAAAAGATACAGTGGAGTGTAGAAATAACACTCAACGTTCACGTTTACGTGGATTTTTTTATGGATTAATTTATATTTTTGTTTTACTTGGTGGATTTAGTATCCTAAAGGTACAAATTGATAATTAGGTGTCCATGAAGCAAAAATGATCAAAGAGTAAGACAAGAGTTGCAATTAGGAAAATTAAATCAAATTAGAAGAGAGGATCCCTCAACATCTTCGGTAGTGTCCACGAAGTCGAGGATAACTTTCTCATCCGGACTCCAACTCAACTGGTTCCGGCGGCATTAGAAAGCAATTTTAGCAGGCTACAATTCCTGTCTAATTTTAAATTTCCAAATTCGAACTCGAACATGGTAAAAATTGGATTCCCAAAGCGATCATGAAAATACGTGCTACAGTACGGGGACATGAATGCCCATCAAGAAACGTGCACAAAAGCACTCGCTACAAGCTATACACGCACATTACTAAAAGTACAATAGCATGCACAAAAGTTCACACGCAAAAAGTGCATACGCAAACAAGGATCCTGAAAACACAAGCTACAATCCTAGGACATTAATAAAAATCCGCAAACATGCACAAACACACTCGCTCAAATGGACATGCACAAACGTACATGTAAAAAATATGCGCAAAAGTGCATGCGCAACAACGTTCTTAAAAACACGAAATAGAACACTAGGACTTTAATGCGCATAACCAAACAATAGCAAAAACACTAAATACAAAAGATACAGTGGAGTGTAGAAATAACACTCAACGTTCACGTTTACGTGGATTTTTTTATGGATTAATTTATATTTTTGTTTTACTTGGTGGATTTAGTATCCTAAAGGTACAAATTGATAATTAGGTGTCCATGAAGCAAAAATGATCAAAGAGTAAGACAAGACTTGCAATTAGGAAAATAAAATCAAATTAGAAGAGAGGATCCCTCAACATCTTCGGTAGTGTCCACGAAGTCGAGGATAACTTTCTCATCCGGACTCCAACTCAACTGGTTCCGGCGGCATTAGAAAGCAATTTTAGCAGGCTACAATTCCTGTCTAATTTTAAATTTCCAAATTCGAACTCGAACATGGTAAAAATTGGATTCCAAAAGCGATCATGAAAATACGTGCTACAGTACGGGGATATGAATGCGCATCAAGAAACGTGCACAAAAGCACTCGCTACAAAATATACGCATATAAGTAAAAGTACAATAGCATGCACAAAAGTTCACACGCAAAAGTGCATTCGCAAAAAGGATCATGAAAACACAAGCTACAGTCCTAGGACATTAATACAAATCCACAAACTTGCACAAACACACTCGCTCAAATGGACATGCACAAACGTACATGTAAAAAATATGCGCAAAAGTGCATTCGCAACAACGTTCTTTAAAACACGAAATACAAGACTAGGACTTTAATGCACATAGCCAAACAATAGCAAAAACACTAAATACAAATTATAGAGTGGAGTGTAGAAATAACACTCAACGTTTAAGTTTACGTGGATTTTTTTATGGATTAATTTATATTTTTGTTTTAATTGGTGGATTTAGTATCCTATAGGTTCAAATTGATAATTAGGTGTCCATGAAGCAAAAATGATCAAAGAGTAAGAAAAGAGTTACAATTAGGAAAATAAAATCAAATTAGAAGAGAGGATCCCTCAACATCTTCGGTAGTGTCCACGAAGTCGAGCATAACTTTTTCATCCGGACTCCAAATCAACTGGTTCCGGCGGCATTAGAAAGCAATTTTAGATGGCTACAATTCCTGTCTAATGTCAAATTTCTAAATTCGGACTCGAACATGATCAAAATTGGATTCCAAAAGCGATCATGAAAATACGTGCTACTGTTCGAGGACACGAATGCGCATCAAAAAAACGTGTACAAAAACACTCGCTACAAAAGATACGCACATAAGTAAAAGTACAAAAGCATGCACAAAAGTACTCACGCAAAAGTGCATTCGCAAAAAGGATCATGAAAACACAAGCTACAATCCTAGGACATTAATAAAAATCCGCAAACATGCACAAACACACTCGCTCAAATGGACATGCACAAACGTACATGTAAAAAATATGCGCAAAAGTGCATTCGCAACAACGTTCTTAAAAACACGAAATACAACACTAGGACTTTAATGCGCATAACCAAACAATAGCAAAAACACTAAATACAAAAGATACAGTGGAGTGTAGAAATAACACTCAACGTTCACGTTTACGTGGATTTTTTTATGGATTAATTTATATTTTTGTTTTACTTGGTGGATTTAGTATCCTAAAGGTACAAATTGATAATTAGGTGTCCATGAAGCAAAAATGATCAAAGAGTAAGAAAAGAGTTGCAATTAGGAAAATAAAATCAAATTAGAAGAGAGGATCCCTCAACATCTTCGGTAGTGTCCACGAAGTCGAGGATAACTTTCTCATCCGGACTCCAACTCAACTGGTTCCGGCGGCATTAGAAAGCAATTTTAGCAGGCTACAATTCCTGTCTAATTTTAAATTTCCAAATTCGAACTCGAACATGGTAAAAATTGGATTCCAAAAGCGATCATGAAAATACGTGCTACAGTACGGGGACATGAATGCGCATCAAGAAACGTGCACAAAAGCACTCGCTACAAAATATACACGCACATAAGTAAAAGTACAATAGCATGCACAAAAGTTCACACGCAAAAGTGCATTCGCAAAAAGGATCATGAAAACACAAGCTACAATCCTAGGACATTAATACAAATCCACAAACATGCACAAACACACTCGCTCAAATGGACATGCACAAACGTACATGTAAAAAATATGCGCAAAAGTGCATTCGCAACAACGTTCTTAAAAATACGAAATACAACACTAGGACTTTAATGCACATAACCAAACAATAGCAAAAACACTAAATACAAAAGATACAGTGGAGTGTAGAAATAACACTCAACGTTCACGTTTACGTGGATTTTTTTATGGATTAATTTATATTTTTGTTTTACTTGGTGGATTTAGTATCCTAAAGGTACAAATTGATAATTAGGTGTCCATGAATCAAAAATGATCAAAGAGTAAGAAAAGAGTTGCAATTAGGAAAATAAAATCAAATTAGAAGAGAGGATCCCTCAACATCTTCGGTAGTGTCCACGAAGTCGAGGATAACTTTCTCATCCGGACTCCAACTCAACTGGTTCCGGCGGCATTAGAAAGCAATTTTAGCAGGCTACAATTCCTGTCTAATTTTAAATTTCCAAATTCGAACTCGAACATGGTAAAAAGTGGATTCCAAAAGCGATCAGGAAAATACGTGCTACAGTTCGAGGACACGAAGGCGCTTCAAAAAAGGTGCACAAAAGCACTCGCTACAAAATATACGCACATAAGTAAAAGTACAATAGCATGCACAAAAGTTCACACGCAAAAGTGCATTCGCAAAACGGATCATGAAAACACAAGCTACAGTCCTAGGACATTAATAGAAATCCACAAACTTGCACAAACACACTCGCTCAAATGGACATGCACAAACGTACATGTAAAAAATATGCGCAAAAGTGCATTCGCAACAACGTTCTTAAAAACACGAAATACAACCCTAGGACTTTAATGCGCATAACCAAACAATAGCAAAAACACTAAATACAAAAGATAGAGTGGAGTGTAGAAATAACACTCAACGTTCACGTTTACGTGGATTTTTTTATGGATTACTTTATATTTTTGTTTTAATTGGTGGATTTAGTATCCTATAGGTTCAAATTGATATTTAGGTGTCCATGAAGCAAAAATGATCAAAGAGTAAGAAAAGAGTTACAATTAGGAAAATAAAATCAAATTAGAAGAGAGGATCCCTCAACATCTTCGGTAGTGTCCACGAAGTCGAGCATAACTTTCTCATCCGGACTCCAAATCAACTGGTTCCGGCGGCATTAGAAAGCAATTTTAGCTGGCTACAATTCCTGTCTAATGTCAAATTTCCAAATTCGTACTCGAACATGATCAAAATTGGATTCCAAAAGCGATCATGAAAATACGTGCTACAGTTCGAGGACACGAATGCGCATCAAAAAAACGTGTACAAAAACACTCGCTACAAAATATACACGCACATAAGTAAAAGTACGATAGCATGCACAAAAGTTCACACGCAAAAGTGCATTCGCAAAAAGGATCATGAAAACACAAGCTACAATCCTAGGACATTAATACAAATCCACAAACATGCACAAACACACTCGCTCAAATGGACATGCACAAACGTACATGTAAAAAATATGCGCAAAAGTGCATTCGCAACAACGTTCTTTAAAACACGAAATACAACACTAGGACTTTAATGCGCATAACCAAACAATAGCAAAAACACTAAATACAAAAGATACAGTGGAGTGTAGAAATAACACTCAACGTTCACGTTTACGTGGATTTTTTTATGGATTAATTTATATTTTTGTTTTACTTGGTGGATTTAGTATCCTAAAGGTACAAATTGATAATTAGGTGTCCATGAAGCAAAAATGATCAAAGAGTAAGAAAAGAGTTGCAATTAGGAAAATAAAATCAAATTAGAAGAGAGGATCCCTCAACATCTTCGGTAGTGTCCACGAAGTCGAGGATAACTTTCTCATCCGGACTCCAACTCAACTTGTTCCGGCGGCATTAGAAAGCAATTTTAGCAGGCTACAATTCCTGTCTAATTTTAAATTTCCAAATTCGAACTCGAACATGGTAAAAATTGGATTCCAAAAGCGATCATGAAAATACGTGCTACAGTACGGGGATATGAATGCGCATCAAGAAACGTGTACAAAAGCACTCGCTACAAAATATACGCATATAAGTAAAAGTACAATAGCATGCACAAAAGTTCACACGCAAAAGTGCATTCGCAAAAAGGATCATGAAAACACAAGCTACAGTTCTAGGACATTAATACAAATCCACAAACTTGCACAAACACACTCGCTCAAATGGACATGCACAAACGTACATGTAAAAAATATGCGCAAAAGTGCATTCGCAACAACGTTCTTTAAAACACGAAATACAACACTAGGACTTTAATGCACATAACCAAACAATAGCAAAAACACTAAATACAAATTATAGAGTGGAGTGTAGAAATAACACTCAACGTTTAAGTTTACGTGGATTTTTTTATGGATTAATTTATATTTTTGTTTTAATTGGTGGATTTAGTATCCTATAGGTTCAAATTGATAATTAGGTGTCCATGAAGCAAAAATGATCAAAGAGTAAGAAAAGAGTTACAATTAGGAAAATAAAATCAAATTAGAAGAGAGGATCCCTCAACATCTTCGGTAGTGTCCACAAAGTCGAGCATAACTTTCTCATCCGGACTCCAAATCAACTGGTTCCGGCGGCATTAGAAAGCAATTTTAGCTGGCTACAATTCCTGTCTAATGTCAAATTTCCAAATTCGGACTCGAACATGATCAAAATTGGATTTCAAAAGCGATCATGAAAATACGTGCTACAGTTCGAGGACACGAATGCGCATCAAAAAAAGTGTACAAAAACACTCGCTACAAAAGATACGCACATAAGTAAAAGTACAAAAGCATGCACAAAAGTACTCACGCAAAAGTGCATTCGCAAAAAGGATCATGAAAACACAAGCTACAATCCTAGGACATTAATACAAATCCACAAACATGCACAAACACACTCGCTCAAATGGACATGCACAAACGTACATGTAAAAAATATGCGCAAAAGTGCATTCGCAACAACGTTCTTAAAAACACGAAATACAACACTAGGACTTTAATGCGCATAACCAAACAATAGCAAAAACACTAAATACAAAAGATACAGTGGAGTGTAGAAATAACACTCAACGTTCACGTTTACGTGGATTTTTTTATGGATTAATTTATATTTTTGTTTTACTTGGTGGATTTAGTATCCTGCAGGTACAAATTGATAATTAGGTGTCCATGAAGCAAAAATGATCAAAGAGTAAGAAAAGAGTTGCAATTAGGAAAATAAAATCAAATTAGAAGAGAGGATCCCTCAACATCTTCGGTAGTGTCCACGAAGTCGAGGATAACTTTCTCATCCGGACTCCAACTCAACTGGTTCCGGCGGCATTAGAAAGCAATTTTAGCAGGCTACAATTCCTGTCTAATTTTAAATTTCCAAATTCGAACTCGAACATGGTAAAAATTGGATTCCAAAAGCGATCATGAAAATACGTGCTACAGTACGGGGACATGAATGCGCATCAAGAAACGTGCACAAAAGCACTCGCTACAAAATATACGCACATAAGTAAAAGTACAATAGCATGCACAAAAGTTCACACGCAAAAGTGCATTCGCAAAAAGGATCATGAAAACACAAGCTACAATCCTAGGACATTAATACAAATCCACAAACTTGCTCAAACACACTCGCTCAAATGGACATGCACAAACGTACATGTAAAAAATATGCGCAAAAGTGCATTCGCAACAACGTTCTTAAAAACACGAAATACAACACTAGGACTTTAATGCACATAACCAAACAATAGCAAAAACACTAAATACAAAAGATACAGTGGAGTGTAGAAATAACCCTCAACGTTTACGTTTACGTGGATTTTTCTATGGATAAATTTATATTTTTGTTTTAATTGGTGGATTTAGTATCCTATAGGTTCAAATTGATAATTAGGTGTCCATTAAGCAAAAATGATCAAAAAGTAAGAAAAGAGTTACAATTAGGAAAATAAAATCAAATTAGAAGAGAGGATCCCTCAACATCTTCGGTAGTGTCCACGAAGTCGAGCATAACTTTCTCATCCGGACTCCAAATCAACTGGTTCCGGCGGCATTAGAAAGCAATTTTAGCTGGCTACAATTCCTGTCTAATGTCAAATTTCCAAATTCGGACTCGAACATGATCAAAATTGGATTCCAAAAGCGATCATGAAAATATGTGCTACAGTTCGAGGACACGAATGCGCATCAAAAAAACGTGTACAAAAACACACGCTACAAAAGATACGCACATAAGTAAAAGTACAAAAGCATGCACAAAAGTACTCACGCAAAAGTGCATTCGCAAAAAGGATCATGAAAACACAAGCTACAATCCTAGGACATTAATACAAATCCGCAAACATGCACAAACACACTCGCTCAAATGGACATGCACAAACGTACATGTAAAAAATATGCGCAAAAGTGCATTCGCAACAACGTTCTTAAAAACACGAAATAGAACACTAGGACTTTAATGCGCATAACCAAACAATAGCAAAAACACTAAATACAAAAGATACAGTGGAGTGTAGAAATAACACTCAACGTTCACGTTTACGTGGATTTTTTTATGGATTAATTTATATTTTTGTTTTACTTGGTGGATTTAGTATCCTAAAGGTACAAATTGATAATTAGGTGTCCATGAAGCAAAAATGATCAAAGAGTAAGAAAAGAGTTGCAATTAGGAAAATAAAATCAAATTAGAAGAGAGGATCCCTCAACATCTTCGGTAGTGTCCACGAAGTCGAGGATAACTTTCTCATCCGGACTCCAACTCAACTGGTTCCGGCGGCATTAGAAAGCAATTTTAGCAGGCTACAATTCCTGTCTAATTTTAAATTTCCAAATTCGAACTCGAACATGGTAAAAATTGGATTCCATAAGCGATCATGAAAATACGTGCTACAGTACTGGGACATGAATGCGCATCAAGAAACGAGCACAAAAGCACTCGCTACAAAATATACGCACATAAGTAAAAGTACAATAGCATGCACAAAAGTTCACACGCAAAAGTGCATTCGCAAAAAGGATCATGAAAACACAAGCCACAGTCCTAGGACATTAATACAAATCCACAAACTTGCACAAACACACTCGCTCAAATGGACATGCACAAACGTACATGTAAAAAATATGCGCAAAAGTGCATTCGCAACAACGTTCTTTAAAACACGAAATACAACACTAGGACTTTAATGCACATAACCAAACAATAGCAAAAACACTAAATACAAATTATAGAGTGGAGTGTAGAAATAACACTCAACGTTTAAGTTTACGTGGATTTTTTTATGGATTAATTTATATTTTTTTTTTAATTGGTGGATTTAGTATCCTATAGGTTCAAATTGATAATTAGGTGTCCATGAAGCAAAAATGATCAAAGAGTAAGAAAAGAGTTGCAATTAGGAAAATAAAATCAAATTAGAAGAGAGGATCCCTCAACATCTTCGGTAGTGTCCACGAAGTCGAGGATAACTTTCTCATCCGGACTCCAACTCAACTGGTTCCGGCGGCATTAGAAAGCAATTTTAGCAGGCTACAATTCCTGTCTAATTTTAAATTTCCAAATTCGAACTCGAACATGGTAACAATTGGATTCCAAAAGCGATCATGGAAATACGTGCTACAGTACGGGGACATGAATGCGCATCAAGAAACGTGCACAAAAGCACTCGCTAAAAAATATACGCACATAAGTAAAAGTACAATAGCATGCACAAAAGTTCACACACAAATGTGCATTCGCAAAAAGGATCATGATAACACAAGCTACAGTCCTAGGACAGTAATACAAATCCACAAACTTGCACAAACACACTCGCTCAAATGGACATGCACAAACGTACATGTAAAAAATATGCGCAAAAGTGCATTCGCAACAACGTTCTTTAAAACACGAAATACAACACTAGGACTTTAATGCACATAACCAAACAATAGCAAAAAGACTAAATACAAATTATAGAGTGGAGTGTAGAAATAACACTCAACGTTTAAGTTTACGTGGATTTTTTTATGGATTAATTTATATTTTTTTTTTAATTGGTGGATTTAGTATCCTATAGGTTCAAATTGATAATTAGGTGTCCATGAAGCAAAAATGATCAAAGAGTAAGAAAAGAGTTACAATTAGGAAAATAAAATCAAATTAGAAGAGAGGATCCCTCAACATCTTCGGTAGTGTCCACGAAGTCGAGCATAACTTTCTCATCCGGACTCCAAAACAACTGGTTCAGGCGGCATTAGAAAGCAATTTTAGCTGGCTACAATTCCTGTCTAATGTCAAATTTCCAAATTCGGACTCGAACATGATCAAAATTGGATTCCAAAAGCGATCATGAAAATACGTGCTACAGTTCGAGGACACGAATGCGCATCAAAAAAACGTGTACAAAAACACTCGCTACAAAAGATACGCACATAAGTAAAAGTACAAAAGCATGCACAAAAGTACTCACGCAAAAGTGCATTCGCAAAAAGGATCATGAAAACACAAGCTACAATCCTAGGACATTAATACAAATCCACAAACATGCACAAACACACTCGCTCAAATGGACATGCACAAACGTACATGTAAAAAATATGCGCAAAAGTGCACTCGCAACAACGTTCTTAAAAACACGAAATACAACCCTAGGACTTTAATGCGCATAACCAAACAATAGCAAAAACACTAAATACAAAAGATACAGTGGAGTGTAGAAATAACACTCAACGTTCACGTTTACGTGGATTTTTTTATGGATTAATTTATATTTTTGTTTTACTTGGTGGATTTAGTATCCTAAAGGTACAAATTGATAACTAGGTGTCCATGAAGCAAAAATGATCAAAGAGTAAGAAAAGAGTTGCAATTAGGAAAATAAAATCAAATTAGAAGAGAGGATCCCTCAACATCTTCGGTAGTGTCCACGAAGTCGAGGATAACTTTCTCATCCGGACTCCAACTCAACTGGTTCCGGCGGCATTAGAAAGCAATTTTAGCAGGCTACAATTCCTATCTAATTTTAAATTTCCAAATTCGAACTCGAACATGGTAAAAATTGGATTCCAAAAGCGATCATGAAAATACGTGCTACAGTTTGGGGACATGAATGCGCATCAAGAAACGTGCACAAAAGCACTCCCTACAAAATATACGCACATAAGTAAAAGTACAATAGCATGCACAAAAGTTCACACGCAACAGTGCATTCGCAAAAAGGATCATGAAAACACAAGCTACAGTCCTAGGACATTAATACAAATCCACAAACTTGCACAAACACACTCGCTCAAATGGACATGCACAAACGTACATGTAAAAAATATGCGCAAAAGTGCATTCTCAACAACGTTCTTTAAAACACGAAATACAACACTAGGACTTTAATGCACATAACCAAACAATAGCAAAAACACTAAATACAAATTATAGAGTGGAGTGTAGAAATAACACTCAACGTTTAAGTTTACGTGGATTTTTTTATGGATTAATTTATATATTTGTTTTAATTGGTGGATTTAGTATCCTATAGGTTCAAATTGATAATTAGGTGTCCATGAAGCAAAAATGATCAATGAGTAAGAAAAGAGTTACAATTAGGAAAATAAAATCAAATTAGAAGAGAGGATCCCTCAACATCTTCGTAGTGTCCACGAAGTCGAGCATAACTTTCTCATCCGGACTCCAAATGAACTGGTTCCGGCGGCATTAGAAAGCAATTTTAGCTGGCTACAATTCCTGTCTAATGTCAAATTTCCAAATTCGGACTCGAACATGATCAAAATTGGATTCCAAAAGCGATCATGAAAATACGTGCTACAGTTCGAGGACACGAATGCGCATCAAAAAAACGTGTACAAAAACACTCGCTACAAAAGATACGCACATAAGTAAAAGTACAAAAGCATGCACAAAAGTACTCACGCAAAAGTGCATTCGCAAAAAGGATCATGAAAACACAAGCTACAATCCTAGGACATTAATACAAATCCACAAACATGCACAAACACACTCGCTCAAATGGACATGCACAAACGTACATGTAAAAAATATGCGCAAAAGTGCATTCGCAACAACGTTCTTAAAAACACGAAATACAACACTAGGACTTTAATGCGCATAACCAAACAATAGCAAAAACACTAAATACAAAAGATACAGTGGAGTGTAGAAATAACACTCAACGTTCACGTTTACGTGGATTTTTTTATGGATTAATTTATATTTTTGTTTTACTTGGTGGATTTAGTATCCTGCAGGTACAAATTGATAATTAGGTGTCCATGAAGCAAAAATGATCAAAGAGTAAGAAAAGAGTTGCAATTAGGAAAATAAAATCAAATTAGAAGAGAGGATCCCTCAACATCTTCGGTAGTGTCCACGAAGTCGAGGATAACTTTCTCATCCGGACTCCAACTCAACTGGTTCCGGCGGCATTAGAAAGCAATTTTAGCAGGCTACAATTCCTGTCTAATTTTAAATTTCCAAATTCCAACTCGAACATGGTAAAAATTGGATTCCAAAAGCGATCATGAAAATACGTGCTACAGTACGGGGACATGAATGCGCATCAAGAAACGTGCACAAAAGCACTCGCTACAAAATATACGCACATAAGTAAAAGTACAATAGCATGCACAAAAGTTCACACGCAAAAGTGCATTCGCAAAAAGGATCATGAAAACACAAGCTACAGTCCTAGGACATTAATACAAATCCACAAACTTGCACAAACACACTCGCTCAAATGGACATGCACAAACGTACATGTAAAAAATATCCGCAAAAGTGCATTCGCAACAACGTTCTTTAAAACACGAAATACAACACTAGGACTTTAATGCACATAACCAAACAATAGCAAAAACACTAAATACAAA
Source organism: Erythranthe guttata (assembly GCF_000504015.1). The sequence goes on from NW_012193975.1 coordinate 51,928, forward strand.
TTATAGAGTGGAGTGTAGAAATAACACTCAACGTTTAAGTTTACGTGGATTTTTTTATGGATTAATTTATATTTTTGTTTTAATTGGTGGATTTAGTATCCTATAGGTTCAAATTGATAATTAGGTGTCCATGAAGCAAAAATGATCAAAGAGTAAGAAAAGAGTTACAATTAGGAAAATAAAATCAAATTAGAAGAGAGGATCCCTCAACATCTTCGGTAGTGTCCACGAAGTCGAGCATAACTTTCTCATCCGGACTCCAAATCAACTGGTTCCGGCGGCATTAGAAAGCAATTTTAGCTGGCTACAATTCCTGTCTAATGTCAATTTCCAAATTCGAACTTGAACATGGTAAAAATTGGATTCCAAAGCGATCATGAAAATACGTGCTACAGTACGGGGACATGAATGCGCACCAAGAAACGTGCACAAAAGCACTCGCTACAAAATATACGCACATAAGTAAAAGTACAATAGCATGCACAAAAGTTCACACGCAAAAGTGCATTCGCAAAAAGGATCATGAAAACACAAGCTACAGTCCTAGGACATTAATACAAATCCACAAACTTGCACAAACACACTCGCTCAAATGGACATGCACAAACGTACATGTAAAAAATATGCGCAAAAGTGCATTCGCAACAACGTTCTTTAAAACACGAAATACAACACTAGGACTTTAATGCACATAACCAAACAATAGCAAAAACACTAAATACAAATTATAGAGTGGAGTGTAGAAATAACACTCAACGTTTAAGTTTACGTGGATTTTTTTATGGATTAATTTATATTTTTGTTTTAATTGGTGGATTTAGTATCCTATAGGTTCAAATTGATAATTAGGTGTCCATGAAGCAAAAATGATCAAAGAGTAAGAAAAGAGTTACAATTAGGAAAATAAAATCAAATTAGAAGAGAGGATCCCTCAACATCTTCGGTAGTGTCCACGAAGTCGAGCATAACTTTCTCATCCGGACTCCAAATCAACTGGTTCCGGCAGCATTAGAAAGCAATTTTAGCTGGCTACAATTCCTGTCTAATGTCAAATTTCCAAATTCGGACTCGAACATGATCAAAATTGGATTCCAAAAGCAATCATGAAAATACGTGCTACAGTTCGAGGACACGAATGCGCATCAAAAAAACGTGTACAAAAACACTCGCTACAAAAGATACGCACATAAGTAAAAGTACAAAAGCATGCACAAAAGTACTCACGCAAAAGTGCATTCGCAAAAAGGATCATGAAAACACAAGCTACAATCCTAGGACATTAATACAAATCCGCAAACATGCACAAACACACTCGCTCAAATGGACATGCACAAACGTACATGTAAAAAATATGTGCAAAAGTGCATTCGCAACAACGTTCTTAAAACCACGAAATAGAACACTAGGACTTTAATGCGCATAACCAAACAATAGCAAAAACACTAAATACAAAAGATACAGTGGAGTGTAGAAATAACACTCAACGTGCACGTTTACGTGGATTTTTTTATGGATTAATTTATATTTTTGTTTTACTTGGTGGATTTAGTATCCTAAAGGTACAAATTGATAATTAGGTGTCAATGAAGCAAAAATGATCAAAGAGTAAGAAAAGAGTTGCAATTAGGAAAATAAAATCAAATTAGAAGAGAGGATCCCTCAACATCTTCGGTAGTGTCCACGAAGTCGAGCATAACTTTCTCATCCGGACTCCAAATCAACTGGTTCCGGCGGCATTACAAAGCTATTTTAGCAGGCTACAATTCCTGTCTAATTTTAAATTTCCAAATTCGAACTCGAACATGGTAAAAATTGGATTCCATAAGCGATCATGAAAATACGTGCTACAGTACTGGGACATGAATGCGCATCAAGAAACGTGCACAAAAGCACTCGCTACAAAATATACGCACATAAGTAAAAGTACAATAGCATGCACAAAAGTTCACACGCAAAAGTGCATTCGCAAAAAGGATCATGAAAACACAAGCCACAGTCCTAGGACATTAATACAAATCCACAAACTTGCACAAACACACTCGCTCAAATGGACATGCACAAACGTACATGTAAAAAATATGCGCAAAAGTGCATTCGCAACAACGTTCTTTAAAACACGAAATACAACACTAGGACTTTAATGCACATAACCAAACAATAGCAAAAACACTAAATACAAATTATAGAGTGGAGTGTAGAAATAACACTCAACGTTTAAGTTTACGTGGATTTTTTTATGGATTAATTTATATTTTTGTTTTAATTGGTGGATTTAGTATCCTATAGGTTCAAATTGATAATTAGGTGTCCATGAAGCAAAAATGATCAAAGAGTAAGAAAAGAGTTACAATTAGGAAAATAAAATCAAATTAGAAGAGAGGATCCCTCAACATCTTCGGTAGTGTCCACGAAGTCGAGCATAACTTTCTCATCCGGACTCCAAATCAACTGGTTCCGGCAGCATTAGAAAGCAATTTTAGCTGGCTACAATTCCTGTCTAATGTCAAATTTCCAAATTCGGACTCGAACATGATCAAAATTGGATTCCAAAAGCGATCATGAAAATACGTGCTACAGTTCGAGGACACGAATGCGCATCAAAAAAACGTGTACAAAAACACTCGCTACAAAAGATACGCACATAAGTAAAAGTACAAAAGCATGCACAAAAGTACTCACGCAAAAGTGCATTCGCAAAAAGGATCATGAAAACACAAGCTACAATCCTAGGACATTAATACAAATCCACAAACATGCACAAACACACTCGCTCAAATGGACATGCACAAACGTACATGTAAAAAATATGCGCAAAAGTGCATTCGCAACAACGTTCTTAAAAACACGAAATAGAACACTAGGACTTTAATGCGCATAACCAAACAATAGCAAAAACACTAAATACAAAAGATACAGTGGAGTGTAGAAATAACACTCAACGTGCACGTTTACGTGGATTTTTTTATGGATTAATTTATATTTTTGTTTTACTTGGTGGATTTAGTATCCTAAAGGTACAAATTGATAATTAGGTGTCCATGAAGCAAAAATGATCAAAGAGTAAGAAAAGAGTTGCAATTAGGAAAATAAAATCAAATTAGAAGAGAGGATCCCTCAACATCTTCGGTAGTGTCCACGAAGTCGAGGATAACTTTCTCATCCGGACTCCAACTCAACTGGTTCCGGCGGCATTAGAAAGCAATTTTAGCAGGCTACAATTCTTGTCTAATTTTAAATTTCCAAATTCGAACTCGAACATGGTAAAAATTGGATTCCAAAAGCGATCATGAAAATACGTGCTACAGTACGGGGACATGAATGCGCACCAAGAAACGTGCACAAAAGCACTCGCTACAAAATATACGCACATAAGTAAAAGTACAATAGCATGCACAAAAGTTCACACGCAAAAGTGCATTCGCAAAAAGGATCATGAAAACACAAGCTACAGTCCTAGGACATTAATACAAATCCACAAACTTGCACAAACACACTCGCTCAAATGGACATGCACAAACGTACATGTAAAAAATATGCGCAAGAGTGCATTCGCAACAACGTTCTTTAAAACACGAAATACAACACTATGACTTTAATGCACATAACCAAACAATAGCAAAAACACTAAATACAAATTATAGAGTGGAGTGTAGAAATAACACTCAACGTTAAAGTTTACGTGGATTTTTTTATGGATTAATTTATATTTTTGTTTTAATTGGTGGATTTAGTATCCTATAGGTTCAAATTGATAATTAGGTGTCCATGAAGCAAAAATGATCAAAGAGTAAGAAAAGAGTTACAATTAGGAAAATAAAATCAAATTAGAAGAGAGGATCCCTCAACATCTTCGGTAGTGTCCACGAAGTCGAGCATAACTTTCTCATCCGGACTCCAAATCAACTGGTTCCGGCGGCATTAGAAAGCAATTTTAGCTGGCTACAATTCTTGTCTAATGTCAAATTTCCAAATTCGGACTCGAACATGATCAAAATTGGATTCCAAAAGCAATCATGAAAATACGTGCTACAGTTCGAGGACACGAATGCGCATCAAAAAAACGTGTACAAAAACACTCGCTACAAAAGATACGCACATAAGTAAAAGTACAAAAGCATGCACAAAAGTACTCACGCAAAAGTGCATTCGCAAAAAGGATCATGAAAACACAAGCTACAATCCTAGGACATTAATACAAATCCACAAACATGCACAAACACACTCGCTCAAATGGACATGCACAAACGTACATGTAAAAAATATGCGCAAAAGTGCATTCGCAACAACGTTCTTAAAAACACGAAATACAACACTAGGACTTTAATGCGCATAACCAAACAATAGCAAAAACACTAAATACAAAAGATACAGTGGAGTGTAGAAATAACACTCAACGTTCACGTTTACGTGGATTTTTTTATGGATTAATTTATATTTTTGTTTTACTTGGTGGATTTAGTATCCTAAAGGTACAAATTGATAATTAGGTGTCAATGAAGCAAAAATGATCAAAGAGTAAGAAAAGAGTTGCAATTAGGAAAATAAAATCAAATTAGAAGAGAGGATCCCTCAACATCTTCGGTAGTGTCCACGAAGTCGAGGATAACTTTCTCATCCGGACTCCAACTCAACTGGTTCCGGCGGCATTAGAAAGCAATTTTAGCAGGCTACAATTCCTGTCTAATTTTAAATTTCCAAATTCGAACTCGAACATGGTAAAAATTGGATTCCAAAAGCGATCATGGAAATACGTGCTACAGTACGGGGACATGAATGCGCATCAAGAAACGTGCACAAAAGCACTCGCTACAAAATATACGCACATAAGTAAAAGTACAATAGCATGCACAAAAGTTCACACGCAAAAGTGCATTCGCAAAAAGTATCATGAAAACACAAGCTACAGTCCTAGGACATTAATACAAATCCACAAACTTGCACAAACACACTCGCTCAAATGGACATGCACAAACGTACATGTAAAAAATATGCGCAAGAGTGCATTCGCAACAACGTTCTTAAAACACGAAATACAACACTAGGACTTTAATGCGCATAACCAAACAATAGCAAAAACACTAAATACAAATTATAGAGTGGAGTGTAGAAATAACAATCAACGTTCACGTTTACGTGGATTTTTTTATGGATTAATTTATATTTTTGTTTTAATTGGTGGATTTAGTATCCTAAAGGTACAAATTGATAATTAGGTGTCCATGAAGCAAAAATGATCAAAGAGTAAGAAAAGAGTTGCAATTAGGAAAATAAAATCAAATTAGAAGAGAGGATCCCTCAACATCTTCGGTAGTGTCCACGAAGTCGAGGATAACTTTCTCATCCGGACTCCAACTCAACTGGTTCCGGCGGCATTAGAAAGCAATTTTAGCAGGCTACAATTCCTGTCTAATTTTAAATTTCCAAATTCGAACTCGAACATGGTAAAAATTGGATTCCAAAAGCGATCATGAAAATACGTGCTACAGTACGGGGACATGAATGCGCACCAAGAAACGTGCACAAAAGCACTCGCTACAAAATATACGCACATAAGTAAAAGTACAATAGCATGCACAAAAGTTCACACGCAAAAGTGCATTCGCATAAAGGATCATGAAAACACAAGCTACAGTCCTAGGACATTAATACAAATCCACAAACTTGCACAAACACACTCGCTCAAATGGACATGCACAAACGTACATGTAAAAAATATGCGCAAAAGTGCATTCGCAACAACGTTCTTTAAAACACGAAATACAACACTAGGACTTTAATGCACATAACCAAACAATAGCAAAAACACTAAATACAAATTATAGAGTGGAGTGTAGAAATAACACTCAACGTTTAAGTTTACGTGGATTTTTTTATGGATTAATTTATATTTTTGTTTTAATTGGTGGATTTAGTATCCTATTGGTTCAAATTGATAATTAGGTGTCCATGAAGCAAAAATGATCAAAGAGTAAGAAAAGAGTTACAATTAGGAAAATAAAATCAAATTAGAAGAGAGGATCCCTCAACATCTTCGGTAGTGTCCACGAAGTCGAGCATAACTTTCTCATCCGGACTCCAAATCAACTGGTTCCGGCGGCATTAGAAAGCAATTTTAGCTGGCTACAATTCCTGTCTAATGTCAAATTTCCAAATTCGGACTCGAACATGATCAAAATTGGATTCCAAAAGCGATCATGAAAATACGTGCTACAGTTCGAGGACACGAATGCGCATCAAAAAAACGTGTACAAAAACACTCGCTACAAAAGATACGCACATAAGTAAAAGTACAAAAGCATGCACAAAAGTACTCACGCAAAAGTGCATTCGCAAAAAGGATCATGAAAACACAAGCTACAATCCTAGGACATTAATACAAATCCGCAAACATGCACAAACACACTCGCTCAAATGGACATGCACAAACGTACATGTAAAAAATATGCGCAAAAGTGCATTCGCAACAACGTTCTTAAAAACACGAAATAGAACACTAGGACTTTAATGCGCATAACCAAACAATAGCAAAAACACTAAATACAAAAGATACAGTGGAGTGTAGAAATAACACTCAACGTTCACGTTTACGTGGATTTTTTTATGGATTAATTTATATTTTTGTTTTACTTGGTGGATTTAGTATCCTAAAGGTACAAATTGATAATTAGGTGTCCATGAAGCAAAAATGATCAAAGAGTAAGAAAAGAGTTGCAATTAGGAAAATAAAATCAAATTAGAAGAGGGGATCCCTCAACATCTTCGGTAGTGTCCACGAAGTCGAGGATAACTTTCTCATCCGGACTCCAACTCAACTGGTTCCGGCGGCATTAGAAAGCAATTTTAGCTGGCTACAATTCCTGTCTAATGTCAAATTTCCAAATTCGGACTCGAACATGATCAAAATTGGATTCCAAAAGCGATCATGAAAATACGTGCTACAGTTCGAGGACACGAATGCGCATCAAAAAAACGTGTACAAAAACACTCGCTACAAAAGATACGCACATAAGTAAAAGTACAAAAGCATGCACAAAAGTACTCACGCAAAAGTGCATTCGCAAAAAGGATCATGAAAACACAAGCTACAATCCTAGGACATTAATACAAATCCACAAACATGCACAAACACACTCGCTCAAATGGACATGCACAAACGTACATGTAAAAAATATGCGCAAAAGTGCATTCGCAACAACGTTCTTAAAAACACGAAATACAACACTAGGACTTTAATGCGCATAACCAAACAATAGCAAACACACTAAATACAAAAGATACAGTGGAGTGTAGAAATAACACTCAACGTTCACGTTTACGTGGATTTTTTTATGGATTAATTTATATTTTTGTTTTACTTGGTGGATTTAGTATCCTAAAGGTACAAATTGATAATTAGGTGTCCATGAAGCAAAAATGATCAAAGAGTAAGAAAAGAGTTGCAATTAGGAAAATAAAATCAAATTAGAAGAGAGGATCCCTCAACATCTTCGGTAGTGTCCACGAAGTCGAGGATAACTTTCTCATCCGGACTCCAACTCAACTGGTTCCGGCGGCATTAGAAAGCAATTTTAGCAGGCTACAATTCCTATCTAATTTTAAATTTCCAAATTCGAACTCGAACATGGTAAAAATTGGATTCCAAAAGCGATCATGAAAATACGTGCTACAGTACGGGGACATGAATGCGCATCAAGAAACGTGCACAAAAGCACTCGCTACAAAATATACGCACATAAGTAAAAGTACAATAGCATGCACAAAAGTTCACACGCAAAAGTGCATTCGCAAAAAGGATCATGAAAACACAAGCTACAGTCCTAGGACATTAATACCCACAAACTTGCACAAACACACTCGCTCAAATGGACATGCACAAACGTACATGTAATAAATATGCGCAAAAGTGCATTCGCAAAAAGGATCATGAAAACACAAGCTACAGTCCTAGGACATTAATACAAATCCACAAACTTGCACAAACACACTCGCTCAAATGGACATGCACAAACGTACATGTAAAAAATATGCGCAAAAGTGCATTCGCAACAACGTTCTTTAAAACACGAAATACAACACTAGGACTTTAATGCGCATAACCAAACAATAGCAAAAACACTAAATACAAGTTATAGAGTGGAGTGTAGAAATAACACTCAACGTTTAAGTTTACGTGGATTTTTTTATGGATTAATTTATATTATTGTTTTAATTGGTGGATTTAGTATCCTATAGGTTCAAATTGATAATTAGGTGTCCATGAAGCAAAAATGATCAAAGAGTAAGAAAAGAGTTGCAATTAGGAAAATAAAATCAAATTAGAAGAGAGGATCCCTCAACATCTTCGGTAGTGTCCACGAAGTCGAGCATAAGTTTCTCATCCGGACTCCAAATCAACTGGTTCCGGCGGCATTAGAAAGCAATTTTAGCTGGCTACAATTCCTGTGTAATGTCAAATTTCCAAATTCGGACTCGAACATGATCAAAATTGGATTCCAAAAGCGATCATGAAAATACGTGCTACAGTTCGAGGACGCGAATGCGCATCAAAAAAACGTGTACAAAAACACTCGCTACAAAAGATACGCACATAAGTAAAAGTACAAAAGCATGCACAAAAGTACTCACGCAAAAGTGCATTCGCAAAAAGGATCATGAAAACACAAGCTACAATGATACGAACCCCGTAGAACTTGTTACGAGACCCAATACCCTACGCGGAAGCAAGATCGAAAACACCCAAAAACAAAGATTCAAGTTTGGCGGAAGCAAGGAACAATGACCCCATAGCTATAAAGAGCTAGAAACCATTATTATCAAGGTGGAATATTGACCCCGTGGTTATAAAGAACCAGAAACCAATATTATGTCGCTAAGAAAGTTACAAGAATCCACTTGTAAAATCCCGAAATTTGCTGTAGAACAGCGAAGGAGAATTAACGCTCAAAATACTCAAATATGCATTAAAATTCGTCCTCTCAAATAAGCCAAATTGGCGACCTATTTATAAGGTCTAAAAAGACTCCTTTTTCACAAGGAAAAGGACTCCTACCTAAACTATAATAAGGAAATAAATAAATAAGCAAATCCTAACCATTAAGGACTCTAAAACACCAAAATAAAATAATAAGACCTAAATTAAAAACGTGCATAAATAAATTAAATAACTTGATCTTCAAGTCGGCTTCTCGATCACCCTTCTAATCTCGCGACATTGGGCTGTGCACGTGCATGCAATTAAAGCTCAATTTCGACACTGTTCCACTTCGAATATCTCTTCGCTCAAAACATGAAAGTTGTAGATCTTTCAGTTAGCTTTCCGAATCATTTTGAATCATCTCAATCGGACTTCGGATGCGAGAGTTATAACGCGAATGGTAAACTCTGCCAGAATAGGCGAGAATCTCGGATGCATGGAATTTGACTTGTCCAACGAATTTTCCTCTTCCTTTTCTTCCAATTCCTCAACAACGACTCTTCAAAGGCCTGATTCAAGCCTTGATTCTTCAATCCCAACACGAACGGCTCCATTAATATCACTCGCTTTCTCTTCTTCCAATTCTTTGTCTTGGAGCTTGTGCGGGTCGTATCATTCTCCCCCTCTTTAAAAGGATTCGTCCTCGAATCCGGACAAATATTCCAATTCTTAGTCTTCGATCTCGAGAGGATCGTATCATACTCCCCCTCTCTAAAAGGATTCGTCCTCGAATCTGGACAAATATAAAAAGGAGCATATAGAAGCCATCTCTCACGATCATCTTCAAACAATTGTAGCTCATATGGTCTAGAATACTCCAACGTCGATAAAATCAAGTTTTCCACCGAATTATTGCTAACAACATTACTATAACTGCCTTCGTCTTCATGTATTGAATAACCGTCTTCATCAACTTCAATAACGGAAGTTTGTGCTTCAGTTAGCTCGACATTAAGTTGGTCACATGGCTGGATTGTATCATCATCCTTAACTTCGATGCATGGCTGGATCGTATCATTCTCCACCTCTTCAAAAGGATTCGTCCTCGAATCCGAATCTTCAATTTCTTCTTCGAGTGGTGGGGCGGTTTTGCACTTTTGATCCTCCACGGGCTGCAACTCAACAATCTCAGTTACTTTTTGCTCAACTAGCGCATTATCACTTTCCAAATCAGTTCTTTCTTTATTCACATATGGCGGATCGAACGTGGCCTCTCTTGGTATTGATTCACTATCTCGGTTTGATGAACAGCTCCACCGTGATTTTCGACTCGGCGATCTCCTATCTTCTAACTTAGTAGCTTGCCTCAACCTTTGCAATTGTAAGTCCCTATAATATTGTGAAGGGACGAACCTCCTTCTCATGATTGCCTTCATGGACTCCCAATCTTCAATTGGTGATTCGCCACAGCGGCGCCTAGTTAAGACAAATTGATCCCACCAAGTAATTGCATAGTCAATGAACGCTTCGACGGCGAGCTTCACTTTCTTCTTTTCGGAATAGTAATCAGAATCGAATACGTGCTCAACCTTTCTTTCCCATTGAATATACGCCTCGGGATCACTCTTACCTTGAAAAGATGGTATAGTCAATTTCATTGAGCTACGGTTTTGATAGACTCCATCTCTTTCTCGACCAAAATATCCTCGGCTCGATCTATCCAATCCAGACCCTCGTCCCATACTCTCCCTCCTTGATTTTGTAGCGTTCACACCAAAATTTTCATCACGAGCTACCTCTTTATCTGGATAAGGTATAACTGGTTGGTGAACATCACGTCGTACGTATGGCCCTCGAACATGTTGATCTTTGCGTAGTTCCTGTAGTTGGGTAACAATTCCTTCCATCCGATCTTGGAGTTCCTGGAAGCGTTTATCCATTGGCGACATCCTACGCTGCTGAATTCTTTCTCCTTTATAACCGGCCTTCTCGGACATGATCAAAGCAATTTTTTTTTTCTTTTTTATTTTTAACGACACTAACAAAACCTAACTTGGGCTCTAAAAACTACAAATAAAAGATAAATTTCGATTTTTTTTTTTTTTTATTTTGACACGGACAAACCAAACCCTATCTTGGGGCTCAAAAGAACTTGAAATAAAAGCAAAAATTCGAATTATTTTTTTTTTTGGACGACGACTCTAGACGACACAACTCAAGAATAGGTGAGATACACTAGAAGACACAACAAAAAAAATAAAGATAGGTGAAACCTGTTTTGGATGTTGGCTCTGATACCAACTGATACGAACCCCGTAGAACTTGTTACGAGACCCAATACCCTACGCGGAAGCAAGATCGAAAACACCCAAAAACAAAGATTCAAGTTTGGCGGAAGCAAGGAACAATGACCCCATAGCTATAAAGAGCTAGAAACCATTATTATCAAGGTGGAATATTGACCCCGTGGTTATAAAGAACCAGAAACCAATATTATGTCGCTAAGAAAGTTACAAGAATCCACTTGTAAAATCCCGAAATTTGCTGTAGAACAGCGAAGGAGAATTAACTCTCAAAATACTCAAATATGCATTAAAATTCGTCCTCTCAAATAAGCCAAATTGGCGACCTATTTATAAGGTCTAAAAAGACTCCTTTTTCACAAGGAAAAGGACTCCTACCTAAACTATAATAAGGAAATAAATAAATAAGCAAATCCTAACCATTAAGGACTCTAAAACACCAAAATAAAATAATAAGACCTAAATTAAAAACGTGCATAAATAAATTAAATAACTTGATCTTCAAGTCGGCTTCTCGATCACCCTTCTAATCTCGCGACATTGGGCTGTGCACGTGCATGCAATTAAAGCTCAATTTCGACACTGTTCCACTTCGAATATCTCTTCGCTCAAAACATGAAAGTTGTAGATCTTTCAGTTAGCTTTCCGAATCATTTTGAATCATCTCAATCGGACTTCGGATGCGAGAGTTATAACTCGAATGGTAAACTCTGCCAGAATAGGCGAGAATCTCGGATGCATGGAATTTGACTTGTCCAACGAATTTTCCTCTTCCTTTTCTTCCAATTCCTCAACAACGACTCTTCAAAGGCCTGATTCAAGCCTTTATTCTTCAATCCCAACACGAACGGCTCCATTAATATCACTCGCTTTCTCTTCTTCCAATTCTTTGTCTTGGAGCTTGTGCGGGTCGTATCATACAATCCTAGGACATTAATACAAATCCACAAACATGCACAAACACACTCGCTCAAATGGACATGCACAAACGTACATGTAAAAAATATGCGCAAAAGTGCATTCGCAACAACGTTCTTAAAAACACGAAATACAACACTAGGAATTTAATGCGCATAACCAAACAATAGCAAAAACACTAAATACAAAAGATACAGTGGAGTGTAGAAATAACACTCAACGGTCACGTTTACGTGGATTTTTTTATGGATTAATTTATATTTTTGTTTTACTTGGTGGATTTAGTATCCTAAAGGTACAAATTGATAATTAGGTGTCCATGAAGCAAAAATGATCAAAGAGTAAGACAAGAGTTGCAATTAGGAAAATAAAATCAAATTAGAAGAGAGGATCCCTCAACATCTTCGGTAGTGTCCACGAAGTCGAGGATAACTTTCTCATCCGGACTCCAACTCAACTGGTTCCGGCGGCATTAGAAAGCAATTTTAGCAGGCTACAATTCCTGTCTAATTTTAAATTTCCAAATTCGAACTCGAACATGATAAAAATTGGATTCCAAAAGCGATCATGAAAATACGTGCTACAGTACGGGGACATGAATGCGCATCAAGAAACGTGCACAAAAGCACTCGCTACAAAATATACGCACATAAGTAAAAGTACAATAGCATGCACAAAAGTTCACACGCAAAAGTGCATTCGCAAAAAGGATCTTGAAAACACAAGCTACAGTCCTAGGACATTAATACAAATCCACAAACTTGCACAAACACACTCGCTGAAATGGACATGCACAAACGTACATGTAAAAAATATGCGCAAAAGTGCATTCGCAACAACGTTCTTTAAAACACGAAATACAACACTTGGACTTTAATGCACATAACCAAACAATAGAAAAAACACTAAATACAAATTATAGAGTGGAGTGTAGAAATATAACTCAACGTTTAAGTTTACGTGGATTTTTTTATGGATTAATTTATATTTTTGTTTTAATTGGTGGATTTAGTATCCTATAGGTTCAAATTGAGAATTAGGTGTCCATGAAGCAAAAATGATCAAAGAGTAAGAAAAGAGTTGCAATTAGGAAAATAAAATCAAATTAGAAGAGAGGATCCCTCAACATCTTCGGTAGTGTCCACGAAGTCGAGCATAACTTTCTCATCCGGACTCCAAATCAACTGGTTCCGGCGGCATTAGAAAGCAATTTTAGCTGGCTACAATTCCTGTGTAATGTCAAATTTCCAAATTCGGACTCGAACATGATCAAAATTGGATTCCAAAAGCGATCATGAAAATACGTGCTACAGTTCGAGGACACGAATGCGCATCAAAAAAACGTGTACAAAAACACTCGCTACAAAAGATACGCACATAAGTAAAAGTACAAAAGCATGCACAAAAGTACTCACGCAAAAGTGCATTCGCAAAAAGGATCATGAAAACACAAGCTACAATCCTAGGACATTAATACAAATCCACAAACATACACAAACACACTCGCTCAAATGGACATGCACAAACGTACATGTAAAAAATATGCGCAAAAGTGCATTCGCAACAATGTTCTTAAAAACACGAAATACAACACTAGGACTTTAATACGCATCACCAAACAATAGCAAAAACACTAAATAAAAAAGATACGGTGGAGTGTAGAAATAACACTCAACGTTCACGTTTACGTGGATTTTTTTATGGATTAATTTATATTTTTGTTTTACTTGGTGGATTTAGTATCCTAAAGGTACAAATTGATAATTAGGTGTCCATGAAGCAAAAATGATCAAAGAGTAAGACAAGAGTTGCAATTAGGAAAATAAAATCAAATTAGAAGAGAGGATCCCTCAACATCTTCGGTAGTGTCCACGAAGTCGAGGATAACTTTCTCATCCGGACTCCAACTCAACTGGTTCCGGCGGCATTAGAAAGCAATTTTAGCAGGCTACAATTCCTGTCTAATTTTAAATTTCCAAATTCGAACTCGAACATGATAAAAATTGGATTCCAAAAGCGATCATGAAAATACGTGCTACAGTACGGGGACATGAATGCGCATCAAGAAACGTGCACAAAAGCACTCGCTACAAAATATACGCACATAAGTAAAAGTACAATAGCATGCACAAAAGTTCACACGCAAAAGTGCATTCGCAAAAAGGATCTTGAAAACACAAGCTACAGTCCTAGGACATTAATACAAATCCACAAACTTGCACAAACACACTCGCTCAAATGGACATGCACAAACGTACATGTAAAAAATATGCGCAAAAGTGCATTCGCAACAACGTTCTTTAAAACACGAAATACAACACTAGGACTTTAATGCACATAACCAAACAATAGCAAAAACACTAAATACAAATTATAGAGTGGAGTGTAGAAATAACACTCAACGTTTAAGTTTACGTGGATTTTTTTATGGATTAATTTATATTTTTGTTTTAATTGGTGGATTTAGTATCCTATAGGTTCAAATTGATAATTAGGTGTCCATGAAGCAAAAATGATCAAAGAGTAAGAAAAGAGTTACAATTAGGAAAATAAAATCAAATTAGAAGAGAGGATCCCTCAACATCTTCGGTAGTGTCCACGAAGTCGAGCATAACTTTCTCATCCGGACTCCAAATCAACTGGTTCCGGCGGCATTAGAAAGCAATTTTAGCTGGCTACAATTCCTGTCTAATGTCAAATTTCCAAATTCGGACTCGAACATGATCAAAATTGGATTCCAAAAGCTATCATGAAAATACGTGCTACAGTTCGAGGACACGAATGCGCATCAAAAAAACGTGTACAAAAACACTCGCTACAAAAGATACGCACATAAGTAAAAGTAAAAAGCATGCACAAAAGTACTCACGCAAAAGTGCATTCGCAAAAAGGATCATGAAAACACAAGCTACAATCCTAGGACATTAATACAAATCCACAAACATGCACAAACACACTCGCTCAAATGGACATGCACAAACGTACATGTAAAAAATATGCGCAAAAGTGCATTCGCAACAATGTTCTTAAAAACACGAAATACAACACTAGGACTTTAATGCGCATCACCAAACAATAGCAAAAACACTAAATACAAAAGATACAGTGGAGTGTAGAAATAACACTCAACGTTCACGTTTACGTGGATTTTTTTATGGATTAATTTATATTTTTGTTTTACTTGGTGGATTTAGTATCCTAAAGGTACAAATTGATAATTAGGTGTCCATGAAGCAAAAATGATCAAAGAGTAAGAAAAGAGTTGCAATTAGGAAAATAAAATCAAATTAGAAGAGAGGATCCCTCAACATCTTCGGTAGTGTCCACGAAGTCGAGGATAACTTTCTCATCCGGACTCCAACTCAACTGGTTCCGGCGGCATTAGAAAGCAATTTTAGCAGGCTACAATTCCTGTCTAATTTTAAATTTCCAAATTCGAACTCGAACATGGTAAAAATTGGATTCCAAAAGCGATCATGAAAATACGTGCTACAGTACGGGGACATGAATGCGCATCAAGAAACGTGCACAAAAGCACTCGCTACAAAATATACGCACATAAGTAAAAGTACAATAGCATGCACAAAAGTTCACACGCAAAAGTGCATTCGCAAAAAGGATCATGAAAACACAAGCTACAGTCCTAGGACATTAATACAAATCCACAAACTTGCACAAACACACTCGCTCAAATGGACATGCACAAACGTACATGTAAAAAATATGCGCAAAAGTGCATTCGCAACAACGTTCTTTAAAACACGAAATACAACACTAGGACTTTAATGCACATAGCCAAACAATAGCAAAAACACTAAATACAAATTATAGAGTGGAGTGTAGAAATAACACTCAACGTTTAAGTTTACGTGGATTTTTTTATGGATTAATTTATATTTTTGTTTTAATTGGTGGATTTAGTATCCTATAGGTTCAAATTGATAATTAGGTGTCCATGAAGCAAAAATGATCAAAGAGTAAGAAAAGAGTTACAATTAGGAAAATAAAATCAAATTAGAAGAGAGGATCCCTCAACATCTTCGGTAGTGTCCACGAAGTCGAGCATAACTTTCTCATCCGGACTCCAAATCAACTGGTTCCGGCGGCATTAGAAAGCAATTTTAGCTGGCTACAATTCCTGTGTAATGTCAAATTTCCAAATTCGGACTCGAACATGATCAAAATTGGATTCCAAAAGCGATCATGAAAATACGTGCTACAGTTCGAGGACACGAATGCGCATCAAAAAAACGTGTACAAAAACACTCGCTACAAAAGATACGCACATAAGTAAAAGTACAAAAGCATGCACAAAAGTACTCACGCAAAAGTGCATTCGCAAAAAGGATCATGAAAACACAAGCTACAATCCTAGGACATTAATACAAATCCACAAACATGCACAAACACACTCGCTCAAATGGACATGCACAAACGTACATGTAAAAAATATGCGCAAAAGTGCATTCGCAACAACGTTCTTAAAAACACGAAATACAACACTAGGACTTTAATGCGCATAACCAAACAATAGCAAAAACACTAAATACAAAAGATACAGTGGAGTGTAGAAATAACACTCAACGTTCACGTTTACGTGGATTTTTTTATGGATTAATTTATATTTTTGTTTTACTTGGTGGATTTAGTATCCTAAAGGTACAAATTGATAATTAGGTGTCCATGAAGCAAAAATGATCAAAGAGTAAGAAAAGAGTTGCAATTAGGAAAATAAAATCAAATGAGAAGAGAGGATCCTTCAACATCTTCGGTAGTGTCCACGAAGTCGAGGATAACTTTCTCATCCGGACTCCAACTCAACTGGTTCCGGCGGCATTAGAAAGCAATTTTAGCAGGCTACAATTCCTGTCTAATTTTAAATTTCCAAATTCGAACTCGAACATGGTAAAAATTGGATTCCAAAAGCGATCATGAAAATACGTGCTACAGTACGGGGACATGAATGCGCATCAAGAAACGTGCACAAAAGCACTCGCTACAAAATATACGCACATAAGTAAAAGTACAATAGCATGCACAAAAGTTCACACGCAAAAGTGCATTCGCAAAAAGGATCATGAAAACACAAGCTACAGTCCTAGGACATTAATACAAATCCACAAACTTGCACAAACACACTCGCTCAAATGGACATGCACAAACGTACATGTAAAAAATATGCGCAAAAGTGCATTCGCAACAACGTTCTTTAAAACACGAAATACAACACTAGGACTTTAATGCACATAACCAAACAATAGCAAAAACACTAAATACAAATTATAGAGTGGAGTGTAGAAATAACACTCAACGTTTAAGTTTACGTGGATTTTTTTATGGATTAATTTATATTTTTGTTTTAATTGGTGGATTTAGTATCCTATAGGTTCAAATTGATAATTAGGTGTCCATGAAGCAAAAATGATCAAAGAGTAAGAAAAGTGTTACAATTAGGAAAATAAAATCAAATTAGAAGAGAGGATCCCTCAACATCTTCGGTAGTGTCCACGAAGTCGAGCATAACTTTCTCATCCGGACTCCAAATCAACTGGTTCCGGCGGCATTAGAAAGCAATTTTAGCTGGCTACAATTCCTGTCTAATGTCAAATTTCCAAATTCGGACTCGAACATGATCAAAATTGGATTCCAAAAGCGATCATGAAAATACGTGCTACAGTTCGAGGATACGAATGCGCATCAAAAAAACGTGTACAAAAACACTCGCTACAAAAGATACGCACATAAGTAAAAGTACAAAAGCATGCACAAAAGTACTCACGCAAAAGTGCATTCGCAAAAAGGATCATGAAAACACAAGCTACAATCCTAGGACATTAATACAAATCCACAAACATGCACAAACACACTCGCTCAAATGGACATGCACAAACGTACATGTAAAAAATATGCGCAAAAGTGCATTCGCAACAACGTTCTTAAAAACACGAAATACAACACTAGGACTTTAATGCGCATAACCAAACAGTAGCAAAAACACTAAATACAAAAGATACAGTGGAGTGTAGAAATAACACTTAACGTTCACGTTTACGTGGATTTTTTTATGGATTAATTTATATTTTTGTTTTACTTGGTGGATTTAGTATCCTAAAGGTACAAATTGATAATTAGGTGTCCATGAAGCAAAAATGATCAAAGAGTAAGAAAAGAGTTGCAATTAGGAAAATAAAATCAAATTAGAAGAGAGGATCCCTCAACATCTTCGGTAGTGTCCACGAAGTCGAGGATAACTTTCTCATCCGGACTCCAACTCAACTGGTTCCGGCGGCATTAGAAAGCAATTTTAGCAGGCTACAATTACTGTCTAATTTTAAATTTCCAAATTCGAACTCGAACATGGTAAAAATTGGATTCCAAAAGCGATCATGAAAATACGTGCTACAGTACGGGGACATGAATGCGCATCAAGAAACGTGCACAAAAGCACTCGCTACAAAATATACGCACATAAGTAAAAGTACAATAGCATGCACAAAAGTTCACACGCAAAAGTGCATTCGCAAAAAGGATCATGAAAACACAAGCTACAGTCCTAGGACATTAATACAAATCCACAAACTTGCACAAACACACTCGCTCAAATGGACATGCACAAACGTACATGTAAAAAATATGCGCAAAAGTGCATTCGCAACAACGTTCTTTAAAACACGAAACACAACACTAGGACTTTAATGCACATAACCAAACAATAGCAAAAACACTAAATACAAATTATAGAGTGGAGTGTAGAAATAACACTCAACGTTTAAGTTTACGTGGATTTTTTTATGGATTAATTTATATTTTGTTTTAATTGGTGGATTTAGTATCCTATAGGTTCAAATTGATAATTAGGTTTCCATGAAGCAAAAATGATCAAAGAGTAAGAAAAGAGTTACAATTAGGAAAATAAAATCAAATTAGAAGAGAGGATCCCTCAACATCTTCGGTAGTGTCCACGAAGTCGAGCATAACATTCTCATCCGGACTCCAAATCAACTGGTTCCGGCGGCATTAGAAAGCAATTTTAGCTGGCTACAATTCCTGTCTAATGTCAAATTTCCAAATTCGTACTCGAACATGATCAAAATTGGATTCCAAAAGCGATCATGAAAATACGTGCTACAGTTCGAGGACACGAATGCGCATCAAAAAAACGTGTACAAAAACACTCGCTACAAAAGATACGCACATAAGTAAAAGTACAAAAGCATGCACAAAAGTACTCACGCAAAAGTGCATTCGCAAAAAGGATCATGAAAACACAAGCTACAATCCTAGGACATTAATACAAATCCACAAACATGCACAAACACACTCGCTCAAATGGACATGCACAAACGTACATGTAAAAAATATGCGCAAAAGTGCATTCGCAACAACGTTCTTAAAAACACGAAATACAACACTAGGACTTTAATGCGCATAACCAAACAATAGCAAAAACACTAAATACAAAAGATACAGTGGAGTGTAGAAATAACACTCAACGTTCACGTTTACGTGGATTTTTTTATGGATTAATTTATATTTTTGTTTTACTTGGTGGATTTAGTATCCTAAAGGTACAAATTGATAATTAGGTGTCCATGAAGCAAAAATGATCAAAGAGTAAGAAAAGAGTTGCAATTAGGAAAATAAAATCAAATGAGAAGAGAGGATCCCTCAACATCTTCGGTAGTGTCCACGAAGTCGAGGATAACTTTCTCATCCGGACTCCAACTCAACTGGTTCCGGCGGCATTAGAAAGCAATTTTAGCAGGCTACAATTCCTGTCTAATTTTAAATTTCCAAATTCGAACTTGAACATGGTAAAAATTGGATTCCAAAAGCGATCATGAAAATACGTGCTACAGTACGGGGACATGAATGCGCACCAAGAAACGTGCACAAAAGCACTCGCTACAAAATATACGCACATAAGTAAAAGTACAATAGCATGCACAAAAGTTCACACGCAAAAGTGCATTCGCAAAAAGGATCATGAAAACACATGCTACAGTCCTAGGACATTAATACAAATCCACAAACTTGCACAAACACACTCGCTCAAATGGACATGCACAAACGTACATGTAAAAAATATGCGCAAAAGTGCATTCGCAACAACGTTCTTTAAAACACGAAATACAACACTAGGACTTTAATGCACATAACCAAACAATAGCAAAAACACTAAATACAAATTATAGAGTGGAGTGTAGAAATAACACTCAACGTTTAAGTTTACGTGGATTTTTTTATGGATTAATTTATATTTTTGTTTTAATTGGTGGATTTAGTATCCTATAGGTTCAAATTGATAATTAGGTGTCCATGAAGCAAAAATGATCAAAGAGTAAGAAAAGAGTTACAATTAGGAAAATAAAATCAAATTAGAAGAGAGGATCCCTCAACATCTTCGGTAGTGTCCACGAAGTCGAGCATAACATTCTCATCCGGACTCCAAATCAACTGGTTCCGGCGGCATTAGAAAGCAATTTTAGCTGGCTACAATTCCTGTCTAATGTCAAATTTCCAAATTCGGACTCGAACATGATCAAAATTGGATTCCAAAAGCTATCATGAAAATACGTGCTACAGTTCGAGGACACGAATGCGCATAAAAAAAACGTGTACAAAAACACTCGCTACAAAAGATACGCACATAAGTAAAAGTAAAAAGCATGCACAAAAGTACTCACGCAAAAGTGCATTCGCAAAAAGGATCATGAAAACACAAGCTACAATCCTAGGACATTAATACAAATCCACAAACATGCACAAACACACTCGCTCAAATGGACATGCACAAACGTACATGTAAAAAATATGCGCAAAAGTGCATTCGCAACAACGTTCTTAAAAACACGAAATACAACACTAGGACTTTAATGCGCATAACCAAACAATAGCAAAAACACTAAATACAAAAGATACAGTGGAGTGTAGAAATAACACTCAACGTTCACGTTTACGTGGATTTTTTTATGGATTAATTTATATTTTTGTTTTACTTGGTGGATTTAGTATCCTAAAGGTACAAATTGATAATTAGGTGTCCATGAAGCAAAAATGATCAAAGAGTAAGAAAAGAGTTGCAATTAGGAAAATAAAATCAAATTAGAAGAGAGGATCCCTCAACATCTTCGGTAGTGTCCACGAAGTCGAGGATAACTTTCTCATCCGGACTCCAACTCAACTGGTTCCGGCGGCATTAGAAAGCAATTTTAGCAGGCTACAATTCCTGTCTAATTTTAAATTTCCAAATTCGAACTCGAACATGGTAAAAATTGGATTCCAAAAGCGATCATGAAAATACGTGCTACAGTACGGGGACATGAATGCGCATCAAGAAACGTGCACAAAAGCACTCGCTACAAAATATACGCACATAAGTAAAAGTACAATAGCATGCACAAAAGTTCACACGCAAAAGTGCATTCGCAAAAAGGATCATGAAAACACAAGCTACAGTCCTAGGACATTAATACAAATCCACAAACTTGCACAAACACACTCGCTCAAATGGACATGCACAAACGTACATGTAAAAAATATGCGCAAAAGTGCATTCGCAACAACGTTCTTTAAAACACGAAATACAACACTAGGACTTTAATGCACATAACCAAACAATAGCAAAAACACTAAATACAAATTATAGAGTGGAGTGTAGAAATAACACTCAACGTTTAAGTTTACGTGGATTTTTTTATGGATTAATTTATATTTTTGTTTTAATTGGTGGATTTAGTATCCTATAGGTTCAAATTGATAATTAGGTGTCCATGAAGCAAAAATGATCAAAGAGTAAGAAAAGTGTTACAATTAGGAAAATAAAATCAAATTAGAAGAGAGGATCCCTCAACATCTTCGGTAGTGTCCACGAAGTCGAGCATAACTTTCTCATCCGGACTCCAAATCAACTGGTTCCGGCGGTATTAGAAAGCAATTTTAGCTGGCTACAATTCCTGTCTAATGTCAAATTTCCAAATTCGGACTCGAACATGATCAAAATTGGATTCCAAAAGCTATCATGAAAATACGTGCTACAGTTCGAGGACACGAATGCGCATCAAAAAAACGTGTACAAAAACACTCGCTACAAAAGATACGCACATAAGTAAAAGTACAAAAGCATGCACAAAAGTACTCACGCAAAAGTGCATTCGCAAAAAGGATCATGAAAACACAAGCTACAATCCTAGGACATTAATACAAATCCACAAACATGCACAAACACACTCGCTCAAATGGACATGCACAAACGTACATGTAAAAAATATGCGCAAAAGTGCATTCGCAACAACGTTCTTAAAAACACGAAATACAACACTAGGACTTTAATGCGCATAACCAAACAATAGCAAAAACACTAAATACAAAAGATACAGTGGAGTGTAGAAATAACACTCAACGTTCACGTTTACGTGGATTTTTTTATGGATTAATTTATATTTTTGTTTTACTTGGTGGATTTAGTATCCTAAAGGTACAAATTGATAATTAGGTGTCCATGAAGCAAAAATGATCAAAGAGTAAGAAAAGAGTTGCAATTAGGAAAATAAAATCAAATTAGAAGAGAGGATCCCTCAACATCTTCGGTAGTGTCCACGAAGTCGAGGATAACTTTCTCATCCGGACTCCAACTCAACTGGTTCCGGCGGCATTAGAAAGCAATTTTAGCAGGCTACAATTCCTGTCTAATTTTAAATTTCCAAATTCGAACTCGAACATGGTAAAAATTGGATTCCAAAAGCGATCATGAAAATACGTGCTACAGTACGGGGACATGAATGCGCATCAAGAAACGTGCACAAAAGCACTCGCTACAAAATATACGCACATAAGTAAAAGTACAATAGCATGCACAAAAGTTCACACGCAAAAGTGCATTCGCAAAAAGGATCATGAAAACACAAGCTACAGTCCTAGGACATTAATACAAATCCACAAACTTGCACAAACACACTCGCTCAAATGGACATGCACAAACGTACATGTAAAAAATATGCGCAAAAGTGCATTCGCAACAACGTTCTTTAAAACACGAAATACAACACTAGGACTTTAATGCACATAACCAAACAATAGCAAAAACACTAAATACAAATTACAGAGTGGAGTGTAGAAATAACACTCAACGTTTAAGTTTACGTGGATTTTTTTATGGATTAATTTATATTTTTGTTTTAATTGGTGGATTTAGTATCCTATAGGTTCAAATTGATAATTAGGTGTCCATGAAGCAAAAATGATCAAAGAGTAAGAAAAGAGTTACAATTAGGAAAATAAAATCAAATTAGAAGAGAGGATCCCTCAACATCTTCGGTAGTGTCCACGAAGTCGAGCATAACATTCTCATCCGGACTCCAAATCAACTGGTTCCGGCGGCATTAGAAAGCAATTTTAGCTGGCTACAATTCCTGTCTAATGTCAAATTTCCAAATTCGGACTCGAACATGATCAAAATTGGATTCCAAAAGCGATCATGAAAATACGTGCTACAGTTCGAGGACACGAATGCGCATCAAAAAAACGTGTACAAAAACACTCGCTACAAAAGATACGCACATAAGTAAAAGTACAAAAGCATGCACAAAAGTACTCACGCAAAAGTGCATTCGCAAAAAGGATCATGAAAACACAAGCTACAATCCTAGGACATTAATACAAATCCACAAACATGCACAAACACACTCGCTCAAATGGACATGCACAAACGAAAATGTAAAAAATATGCGCAAAAGTGCATTCGCAACAGCGTTCTTAAAAACACGAAATACAACACTAGGACTTTAATGCGCATAACCAAACAATAGCAAAAACACTAAATACAAAAGATACAGTGGAGTGTAGAAATAACACTCAACGTTCACGTTTACGTGGATTTTTTTATGGATTAATTTATATTTTTGTTTTACTTGGTGGATTTAGTATCCTAAAGGTACAAATTGATAATTAGGTGTCCATGAAGCAAAAATGATCAAAGAGTAAGAAAAGAGTTGCAATTAGGAAAATAAAATCAAATTAGAAGAGAGGATCCCTCAACATCTTCGGTAGTGTCCACGAAGTCGAGGATAACTTTCTCATCCGGACTCCAACTCAACTGGTTCCGGCGGCATTAGAAAGCAATTTTAGCAGGCTACAATTCCTGTCTAATTTTAAATTTCCAAATTCGAACTCGAACATGGTAAAAATTGGATTCCATAAGCGATCATGAAAATACGTGCTACAGTACTGGGACATGAATGCGCATCAAGAAACGTGCACAAAAGCACTCGCTACAAAATATACACGCACATAAGTAAAAGTACGATAGCATGCACAAAAGTTCACACGCAAAAGTGCATTCGCAAAAAGGATCATGAAAACACAAGCTACAGTCCTAGGACATTAATACAAATCCACAAACTTGCACAAACACACTCGCTCAAATGGACATGCACAAACGTACATGTAAAAAATATGCGCAAAAGTGCATTCGCAACAACGTTCTTTAAAACACGAAATACAACACTAGGACTTTAATGCACATAACCAAACAATAGCAAAAACACTAAATACAAATTATAGAGTGGAGTGTAGAAATAACACTCAACGTTTAAGTTTACGTGGATTTTTTTATGGATTAATTTATATTTTTGTTTTAATTGGTGGATTTAGTATCCTATAGGTTCAAATTGATAATTAGGTGTCCATGAAGAAAAAATGATCAAAGAGTAAGAAAAGAGTTACAACTAGGAAAATAAAATCAAATTAGAAGAGAGGATCCCTCCACATATTCGGTAGTGTCCACGAAGTCGAGCATAACTTTCTCATCCGGACTCCAAATCAACTGGTTCCGGCGGCATAAGAAAGCAATTTTAGCTGGCTACAATTCATGTCTAATGTCAAATTTCCAAATTCGGACTCGAACATGATCAAAATTGGATTCCAAAAGCGATCATGAAAATACGTGCTACAGTTCGAGGACACGAATGCGCATCAAAAAAACGTGTACAAAAACACTCGCTACAAAAGATACGCACATAAGTAAAAGTAAAATGCATGCACAAAAGTACTCACGCAAAAGTGCATTCGCAAAAAGGATCATGAAAACACAAGCTACAATCCTAGGACATTAATACAAATCCACAAACATGCACAAACACACTCGCTCAAATGGACATGCACAAACGTACATGTAAAAAATATGCGCAAAAGTGCATTCGCAACAACGTTCTTAAAAACACGAAATACAACACTAGGACTTTAATGCGCATAACCAAACAATAGCAAAAACACTAAATACAAAAGATACAGTGGAGTGTAGAAATAACACTCAACGTTCACGTTTACGTGGATTTTTTTATGGATTAATTTATATTTTTGTTTTACTTGGTGGATTTAGTATCCTAAAGGTACAAATTGATAATTAGGTGTCCATGAAGCAAAAATGATCAAAGAGTAAGAAAAGAGTTGCAATTAGGAAAATAAAATCAAATTAGAAGAGAGGATCCCTCAACATCTTCGGTAGTGTCCACGAAGTCGAGGATAACTTTCTCATCCGGACTCCAACTCAACTGGTTCCGGCGGCATTAGAAAGCAATTTTAGCAGGCTACAATTCCTGTCTAATTTTAAATTTCCAAATTCGAACTCGAACATGGTAAAAATTGGATTCCAAAAGCGATCATGAAAATACGTGCTACAGTACTGGGACATGAATGCGCATCAAGAAACGAGCACAAAAGCACTCGCTACAAAATATACGCACATAAGTAAAAGTACAATAGCATGCACAAAAGTTCACACGCAAAAGTGCATTCGCAAAAAGGATCATGAAAACACAAGCCACAGTCCTAGGACATTAATACAAATCCACAAACTTGCACAAACACACTCGCTCAAATGGACATGCACAAACGTACATGTAAAAAATATGCGCAAAAGTGCATTCGCAACAACGTTCTTTAAAACACGAAATACAACACTAGGACTTTAATGCACATAACCAAACAATAGCAAAAACACTAAATACAAATTATAGAGTGGAGTGTAGAAATAACACTCAACGTTTAAGTTTACGTGGATTTTTTTATGGATTAATTTATATTTTTGTTTTAATTGGTGGATTTAGTATCCTATAGGTTCAAATTGATAATTAGGTGTCCATGAAGCAAAAATGATCAAAGAGTAAGAAAAGAGTTACAATTAGGAAAATAAAATCAAATTAGAAGAGAGGATCCCTCAACATCTTCGGTAGTGTCCACGAAGTCGAGCATAACTTTCTCATCCGGACTCCAAATCAACTGGTTCCGGCGGCATTAGAAAGCAATTTTAGCTGGCTACAATTCCTGTCTAATGTCAAATTTCCAAATTCGGACTCGAACATGATCAAAATTGGATTCCAAAAGCGATCATGAAAATACGTGCTACAGTTCGAGGACACGAATGCGCATCAAAAAAACGTGTACAAAAACACTCGCTACAAAAGATACGCACATAAGTAAAAGTACAAAAGCATGCACAAAAGTACTCACGCAAAAGTGCATTCGCAAAAAGGATCATGAAAACACAAGCTACAATCCTAGGACATTAATACAAATCCGCAAACATGCACAAACACACTCGCTCAAATGGACATGCACAAACGTACATGTAAAAAATATGCGCAAAAGTGCATTCGCAACAACGTTCTTAAAAACACGAAATACAACACTAGGACTTTAATGCGCATAACCAAACAATAGCAAAAACACTAAATACAAAAGATACAGTGGAGTGTAGAAATAACACTCAACGTTCACGTTTACGTGGATTTTTTTATGGATTAATTTATATTTTTGTTTTACTTGGTGGATTTAGTATCCTAAAGGTACAAATTGATAATTAGGTGTCCATGAAGCAAAAATGATCAAAGAGTAAGAAAAGAGTTGCAATTAGGAAAATAAAATCAAATTAGAAGAGAGGATCCCTCAACATCTTCGGTAGTGTCCACGAAGTCGAGGATAACTTTCTCATCCGGACTCCAACTCAACTGGTTCCGGCGGCATTAGAAAGCAATTTTAGCAGGCTACAATTCCTGTCTAATTTTAAATTTCCAAATTCGAACTCGAACATGGTAAAAATTGGATTCCATAAGCGATCATGAAAATACGTGCTACAGTACTGGGACATGAATGCGCATCAAGAAACGTGCACAAAAGCACTCGCTACAAAATATACGCACATAAGTAAAAGTACAATAGCATGCAAAAAAGTACTCACGCAAAAGTGCATTCTCAAAAAGGATCATGAAAACACAAACTACAGTCCTAGGACATTAATACAAATCAACAAACATGCAAGAGCACACACGCTCAAATGGACATGGACAAACTTACATGTAAAAAAATATGCGCAAAAGTGCATTCGCACCAAAGTTCTTGAAAACACGAAATACAACACTAGGACTTTAATACGCATAACCAAACAACAACAAAAACACTAAATACAAAAGATACAGTGGAGTGTAGAAATTACACTCAACGTTTACGTTTACGTGGATTTTTTTATGGATTTATTTATATTTCAGTTTTAATTGGTGGATTTAGGATCTTATAGGTACAAATTGATAATTAGGTGTCCATGAAGCAAAAATGATCAAAGAGTAAGAAAAGAGTTACAATTAGGAAAATAAAATCAAATTAGAAGAGAGGATCCCTCAACATCTTCGGTAGTGTCCACGAAGTCGAGCATAACTTTCTCATCCGGACTCCAAATCAACTGGTTCCGGCAGCATTAGAAAGCAATTTTAGCTGGCTACAATTCCTGTCTAATGTCAAATTTCCAAATTCGGACTCGAACATGATCAAAATTGGATTCCAAAAGCAATCATGAAAATACGTGCTACAGTTCGAGGACACGAATGCGCATCAAAAAAACGTGTACAAAAACACTCGCTACAAAAGATACGCACATAAGTAAAAGTACAAAAGCATGCACAAAAGTACTCACGCAAAAGTGCATTCGCAAAAAGGATCATGAAAACACAAGCTACAATCCTAGGACATTAATACAAATCCGCAAACATGCACAAACACACTCGCTCAAATGGACATGCACAAACGTACATGTAAAAAATATGTGCAAAAGTGCATTCGCAACAACGTTCTTAAAACCACGAAATAGAACACTAGGACTTTAATGCGCATAACCAAACAATAGCAAAAACACTAAATACAAAAGATACAGTGGAGTGTAGAAATAACACTCAACGTGCACGTTTACGTGGATTTTTTTATGGATTAATTTATATTTTTGTTTTACTTGGTGGATTTAGTATCCTAAAGGTACAAATTGATAATTAGGTGTCAATGAAGCAAAAATGATCAAAGAGTAAGAAAAGAGTTGCAATTAGGAAAATAAAATCAAATTAGAAGAGAGGATCCCTCAACATCTTCGGTAGTGTCCACGAAGTCGAGCATAACTTTCTCATCCGGACTCCAAATCAACTGGTTCCGGCGGCATTACAAAGCTATTTTAGCATGCTACAATTCCTGTCTAATTTTAAATTTCCAAATTCGAACTCGAACATGGTAAAAATTGGATTCCATAAGCGATCATGAAAATACGTGCTATAGTACTGGGACATGAATGCGCATCAAGAAACGTGCACAAAAGCACTCGCTACAAAATATACGCACATAAGTAAAAGTACAATAGCATGCACAAAAGTTCACACGCAAAAGTGCATTCGCAAAAAGGATCATGAAAACACAAGCCACAGTCCTAGGACATTAATACAAATCCACAAACTTGCACAAACACACTCGCTCAAATGGACATGCACAAACGTACATGTAAAAATATGCGCAAAAGTGCATTCGCAACAACGTTCTTTAAAACACGAAATACAACACTAGAACTTTAATGCACATAACCAAACAATAGCAAAAACACTAAATACAAATTATAGAGTGGAGTGTAGAAATAACACTCAACGTTTAAGTTTACGTGGATTTTTTTATGGATTAATTTATATTTTTGTTTTAATTGGTGGATTTAGTATCCTATAGGTTCAAATTGATAATTAGGTGTCCATGAAGCAAAAATGATCAAAGAGTAAGAAAAGAGTTACAATTAGGAAAATAAAATCAAATTAGAAGAGAGGATCCCTCAACATCTTCGGTAGTGTCCACGAAGTCGAGCATAACTTTCTCATCCGGACTCCAAATCAACTGGTTCCGGCGGCATTAGAAAGCAATTTTAGCTGGCTACAATTCCTGTCTAATGTCAAATTTCCAAATTCGGACTCGAACATGATCAAAATTTGATTCCAAAAGCGATCATGAAAATACGTGCTACAGTTCGAGGACACGAATGCGCATCAAAAAAACGTGTACAAAAACACTCGCTACAAAAGATACGCACATAAGTAAAAGTACAAAAGCATGCACAAAAGTACTCACGCAAAAGTGCATTCGCAAAAAGGATCATGAAAACACAAGCTACAATCCTAGGACATTAATACAAATCCGCAAACATGCACAAACACACTCGCTCAAATGGACATGCACAAACGTACATGTAAAAAATATGCGCAAAAGTGCATTCGCAACAACGTTCTTAAAAACACGAAATACAACACTAGGACTTTAATGCGCATAACCAAACAATAGCAAAAACACTAAATACAAAAGATACAGTGGAGTGTAGAAATAACACTCAACGTTCACGTTTACGTGGATTTTTTTATGGATTAATTTATATTTTTGTTTTACTTGGTGGATTTAGTATCCTAAAGGTACAAATTGATAATTAGGTGTCCATGAAGCAAAAATGATCAAAGAGTAAGAAAAGAGTTGCAATTAGGAAAATAAAATCAAATTAGAAGAGAGGATCCCTCAACATCTTCGGTAGTGTCCACGAAGTCGAGGATAACTTTCTCATCCGGACTCCAACTCAACTGGTTCCGGCGGCATTAGAAAGCAATTTTAGCAGGCTACAATTCCTGTCTAATTTTAAATTTCCAAATTCGAACTCGAACATGGTAAAAATTGGATTCCAAAAGCGATCATGAAAATACGTGCTACAGTACGGGGACATGAATGCGCATCAAGAAACGTGCACAAAAGCACTCGCTACAAAATATACGCACATAAGTAAAAGTACAATAGCATGCACAAAAGTTCACACGCAAAAGTGCATTCGCAAAACGGATCATGAAAACACAAGCTACAGTCCTAGGACATTAATACAAATCCACAAACTTGCACAAACACACTCGCTCAAATGGACATGCACAAACGTACATGTAAAAAATATGCGCAAAAGTGCATTCGCAACAACGTTCTTTAAAACACGAAATACAACACTAGGACTTTAATGCACATAGCCAAACAATAGCAAAAACACTAAATACAAATTATAGAGTGGAGTGTAGAAATAACACTCAACGTTTAAGTTTACGTGGATTTTTTTATGGATTACTTTATATTTTTGTTTTAATTGGTGGATTTAGTATCCTATAGGTTCAAATTGATATTTAGGTGTCCATGAAGCAAAAATGATCAAAGAGTAAGAAAAGAGTTAAAATTAGGAAAATAAAATCAAATTAGAAGAGAGGATCCCTCAACATCTTCGGTAGTGTCCACGAAGTCGAGCATAACTTTCTCATCCGGACTCCAAATCAACTGGTTCCGGCGGCATTAGAAAGCAATTTTAGCTGGCTACAATTCCTGTGTAATGTCAAATTTCCAAATTCGGACTCGAACATGATCAAAATTGGATTCCAAAAGCGATCATGAAAATACGTGCTACAGTTCGAGGACACGAATGCGCATCAAAAAAACGTGTACAAAAACACTCGCTACAAAAGATACGCACATAAGTAAAAGTACAAAAGCATGCACAAAAGTACTCACGCAAAAGTGCATTCGCAAAAAGGATCATGAAAACACAAACTACAATCCTAGGACATTAATACAAATCAACAAACACGCAAGAACACACTTGCTCAAATGGACATGCATGAACGTACATGTAAAAAAACATGCGCAAAAGTGCATTCGCAACAACGTTCTTAGAAACACGAAATACAACACTAGGACTTTAATACGCATAACCAAACAACAGCAAAAACACAAAATACAAAGGATACAATGGAGTGTAGAAATAACACTCAACATTTACGTTTACGTGGATTTTTTTATGGATTAATTTATATTTCTGATTTAATTAGTGGATTTAGTATCTTGTAGGTACAAATTGATAATAAGGTGTCATGAAGCAAAAATGATAAAAGAGTAAGAAAAGAGTTGCAATTAGGAAAATAAAATCAAATTAGAAGAGAGGATCCCTCAACATCTTCGGTAGTGTCCACGAAGTCGAGCATAACTTTCTCATCCGGAATCCAAATCAACTGGTTCTGGCGGCATTAGAAAGATATTTTAGCTGGCTACAATTCCTGTCAGGGAGAATGTAAGAGCAGGCGGACTCGAACATGGTCAAAATTGGATTCCAAAAGCGATAATTAGGATCATAATACAGTTCGAGGACACGAATGCGCATCAAAAAACGTGAAAAAAAATACTCGCTACAAAAGATACGCACAAAAACACGAACTACAATTCTTGGACATTAATAAAAATCAACAAACATGCAAGAACACACTCGCTAAAATGGACATGCACAAACGTACATGTAAAAAAAGATGCGCAAAAGTGCATTCGCAACAACGTTCTTAAAAACACGAAATACAACACTAGGACTTTAATACGCATAACCAAACAACAGAAAAAACACTAGATATAAAACATACAGTGGAATGTAGAAATAGCACTCAACGTTTACGTTTACGTGGATTTTTTTATAGATTAATTTATATTTCTGTTTTAATTGGTGGATTTAGTATCTTATAGGCACAAATTGATAATTAGGTGTCCATGAAGCAAAAATGATCAAAGAGTAAGAAAAGAGTTGCAATTAGGAAAATAAAATCAAATTAGAAGAGAGGATCCCTCAACATCTTCGGTAGTGTCCACGAAGTCGAGCATAACTTTCTCATCCGAAATTCAAATCAACTGGTTCCGGCGGCATTAGGAAGATATTTTAGCTGGCTACAATTCCTGTCTAATGTCAAATTTCCAAATTCGGACTCGAACATGGTCAAAATTGGATTCCAAAAGCCATCAGAAAATACGTGCTACAGTTCGAGGACACGAATGCGCATCAAAAAACGTGCAAAAAAATACTCGCTCCAAGAGATACGCACATAAGTAAGAGGACAAATGCATGCACAAAAGTACTCACGCAAAAGTGCATTCGCAAAAAGGATCATGAAAACACAAACTACAATCCTAGGACATTAATACAAATCAACAAACACGCAAGAACACACTCGCTCAAATGGACATGCACAAACGTACATGTAAAAAAACATGCGCAAAAGTGCATTCGCAACAACGTTCTTAAAAACACGAAATACAACACTAGGACTTTAATACGCATAACCAAACAACAGCAAAAACACTAGATACAAAAGATATAGTGGAATGTAGAAATAGCACTCAACGTTTACGTTTACGTGGATTTTTTTATGGATTAATTTATATTTCTATTTTAATTGGTGGATTTAGTATCTTATAGGGACAAATTGATAATTAGGTGTCCATGAAGCAAAAATGATCAAAGAGTAAGAAAAGAGTTGCAATTAGGAAAATAAAATCAAATTAGAAGAGAGGATCCCTCAACATCTTCGGTAGTGTCCACGAAGTCGAGCATAACTTTCTCATCCGGAATCCAAATCAACTGGTTCCGGCGGCATTAGAAAGATATTTTAGCTGGCTACAATTCCTGTCTAATGTCAATTTCCAGATTCGGACTCGAACATGGTCAAAATTGGATTCCAAAGCGATCATGAAGATACGTGCTACAGTTCGAGGACACGAATGCGCATCAAAAAACGTGCAAAAAAATACTCGCTCCAAGAGATACGCACATAAGTAAGAGTACAAATGCATGCACAAAAGTACTCACGCAAAAGTGCATTCGCAAAAAGGATCATGAAAACACAAACTACAATCCTAGGACATTAATACAAATCAACAAACACGCAAGAACATACTCGCTCAAATGGACATGCACAGACGTACATGTAAAAAAACATGCGCAAAAGTGCATTCGCAACAACGTTCTTAAAAACACGAAATACAACACTAGGACTTTAATACGCATAACCCAACAACAGCAAAAACACTAGATACAAAAGATATAGTGGAATGTAGAAATAGCACTCAACGTTTACGTTTACGTGGATTTTTTTATGGATTAATTTATATTTCTATTTTAATTGGTGGATTTAGTATCTTATAGGGACAAATTTATAATTAGGTGTCCATGAAGCAAAAATGATCAAAGAGTAAGAAAAGAGTTGCAATTAGGAAAATAAAATCAAATTAGAAGAGAGGATCCCTCAACATCTTCGGCAGTGTCCACGAAGTCGAGCATAACTTTCTCATCCGGAATCCAAATCAACTGGTTCCGGCGGCATTAGAAAGATATTTTAGCTGGCTACAATTCCTGTCTAATGTCAAATTTCCAAATTCGGACTCGAACATGGTCAAAATTGGATTCCAAAAGCGATCATGAAAATACGTGCTACAGTTCGAGGACACGAATGCGCATCAAAAAACGTGCAAAAAAATACTCGCTCCAAGAGATACGCACATAAGTAAGAGTACAAAAGCATGCACAAAAGTACTCACGCAAAAGTGCATTCGCAAAAAGGATCATGAAAACACAAACTACAATCCTAGGACATTAATAAAAATCAACAAACATGCAAGAACACACTCGCTCAAATGGACATGCACAAACGTACATGTAAAAAAACATGCGCAAAAGTGCATTCGCAACAACGTTCTTAAAAACACGAAATACAACACTAGGACTTTAATACGCATAACCAAACAACAGCAAAAACACTAGATACAAAAGATATAGTGGAATGTAGAAATAGCACTCAACGTTTATATTTACGTGGATTTTTTTATGGATTAATTTATATTTCTATTTTAATTGGTGGATTTAGTATCTTATAGGGACAAATTGATAATTAGGTGTCCATGAAGCAAAAATGATCAAAGAGTAAGAAAAGAGTTGCAATTAGGAAAATAAAATCAAATTAGAAGAGAGGATCCCTCAACATCTTCGGTAGTGTCCACGAAGTCGAGCATAACTTTCTCATCCGGAATCCAAATCAACTGGTTCCAGCGGCATTAGAAAGATATTTTAGCTGGCTACAATTCCTGTCTAATGTCAAATTTCCAAATTCGGACTCGAACATGGTCAAAATTGGATTCCAAAAGCCATCAGAAAATACGTGCTACAGTTCGAGGACACGAATGCGCATCAAAAAACGTGCAAAAAATACTCGCTCCAAGAGATACGCACATAAGTAAGTGGACAAATGCATGCACAAAAGTACTCACGCAAAAGTGCATTCGCAAAAAGGATCATGATACACAAACTACTAACCTAGGACAGTGTACAATCAACAAACACGCAAGAACACACTCGCTCAAATGGACATGCACAAACGTACATGTAAAAAAACATGCGCAAAAGTGCATTCGCAACAACGTTCTTAAAAACACGAAATACAACACTAGGACTTTAATACGCATAACCAAACAACAGCAAAAACACTAGATACAAAAGATATAGTGGAATGTAGAAATAGCACACAACGTTTACGTTTACGTGGATTTTTTTATGGATTAATTTATATTTCTATTTTAATTGGTGGATTTAGTATCTTATATGGACAAATTGATAATTAGGTGTCCATGAAGCAAAAATGATCAAAGAGTAAGAAAAGAGTTGCAATTAGGAAAATAAAATCAAATTAGAAGAGAGGATCCCTCAACATCTTCGGCAGTGTCCACGAAGTCGAGCATAACTTTCTCATCCGGAATCCAAATCAACTGGTTCCGGCGGCATTTGAAAGATATTTTAGCTGGCTACAATTCCTGTCTAATGTCAAATTTCCAAATTCGGACTCGAACATGTTCAAAATTGGATTCCAAAAGCCATCAGAAAATACGTGCTACAGTTCGAGGACACGAATGCGCATCAAAATACGTGCCAAAAAATACTCGCTCCAAGAGATACGCACATAAGTAAGAGGACAAATGCATGCACAAAAGTACTCACGCAAAAGTGCATTCGCAAAAAGGATCATGAAAACACGAACTACAATCCTAGGACATTAACACAAATCAACAAACACGCAAGAACACACTCGCTCAAATGGACATGCACAAACGTACATGTAAAAAAACATGCGCAAAAGTGCATTCGCAACAACGTTCTTAAAAACACGAAATACAACACTAGGACTTTAATACGCATAACCCAACGACAGCAAAAACACTAGATACAAAAGATATAGTGGAATGTAGAAATAGCACTCAACGTTTACGTTTACGTGGATTTTTTTATGGATTAATTTATATTTCTATTTCAATTGGTGGATTTAGTATCTTATACGGACAAATTGATAATTAGGTGTCCATGAAGCAAAAATGATCAAAGAGTAAGAAAAGAGTTGCAATTAGGAAAATAAAATCAAATTAGAAGAGAGGATCCCTCAACATCTTCGGTAGTGTCCACGAAGTCGAGCATAACTTTCTCATCCGGAATCCAAATCAACTGGTTCCGGCGGCATTATAAAGATATTTTAGCTGGCTACAATTCCTGTCTAATGTCAAATTTCCAAATTCGGACTCGAACATGGTCAAAATTGGATTCCAAAAGCGATAATTAGGATCATAAGTAAAAGTAAAAAAACATGCAAAAAAGTACTCACGCAAAAGTGCATTCGCAAAAAGGATCATGAAAACACGAACTACAATTCTTGGACATTAATAAAAATCAACAAACATGCAAGAACACACTCGCTTAAATGGACATGCACAAACGTACATGTAAAAAAACATGCGCAAAAGTGCATTCGTTACAACGTTCTTAAAAACACGAAATACAACACTAGGACTTTAATACGCATAACCAAAGAACAGCAAAAACACTAGATATAAAACATACAGTGGAATGTAGAAATAGCACTCAACGTTTACGTTTATGTGGATTTTTTATGGATAAATTTATATTTCTGTTTTAATTGGTTGATCTAGTATCTTATAGGCGCAAATTGATAATAAGGTGTCCATGAAGCAAAAATGATCAAAGAGTAAGAAAAGAGTTGCAATTAGGAAAATAAAATCAAATTAGAAGAGAGGATCCCTCAACATCTTCGGTAGTGTCCACAAAGTCGAGCATAACTTTCTCATCCGGAATCCAAATCAACTAGTTCCGGCGGCATTAAAAAGATATTTTAGCTGGCTACAATTCCTTTCTAATGTCAAATTTCCAAATTCGGACTCGAACATGGTCAAAATTGGATTCCAAAAGCGATCATGAAGATACATGCTACAGTTCGAGGACACGAATGCGCATCAAAAAACGTGAAAAAAAATACTCGCTACAAAAGATACGCACATAAGTAAAAGTACAAAAGCATGCACAAAAGTACTCACGCAAAAGTGCATTCGCAAAAAGGATCATGAAAACACAAACTACAATCCTAGGACATTAATACAAATCAACAAACACGCAAGAACACACTCGCTCAAATGGACATGCACAAACGTGCACGTAAAAAAAGATGCGCAAAAGTGCATTCGCAACAACGTTCTTAAAAACACGAAATACAACACTAGGACTTTAATACGCATAACCAAACAACAGCAAAAACACTAGATATAAAACATACAATGGAATGTAGAAATAGCACTCAACGTTTACGTTTACGTGGATTTTTTTATGGATTAATTTATATTTCTGTTTTAATTGGTGGATTTAGTATCTTATAGGCACAAATTGATAATTAGGTGTCCATGAAGCAAAAATGATCAAAGAGTAAGAAAAGAGTTGCAATTAGGAAAATAAAATCAAATTAGAAGAGAGGATCCCTCAACATCTTCGGTAGTGTCCACGAAGTCGAGCATAACTTTCTCATCCGGAATCCAAATCAACTGGTTCCGTCGGCATTAGAAAGATATTTTAGCTGGCTACAATTCCTGTCTAATGTCAAATTTCCAAATTCGGACTCGAACATGGTCAAAATTGGATTCCAAAAGCCATCGGAAAATACGTGCTACAGTTCGAGGACACGAATGCGCATCAAAAAACGTGCAAAAAAATACTCGCTCCAAGAGATACGCACATAAGTAAGAGTACAAATGCATGCACAAAAGTACTCACGCAAAAGTGCATTCGCAAAAAGGATCATGAAAACACAAACTACAATCCTAGGACATTAATACAAATCAACAAATACGCAAGAACACACTCGCTCAAATGGACATGCACAAACGTACATGTAAAAAAACATGCGCAAAAGTGCATTCGCAACAACGTTCTTAAAAACACGAAATACAACACTAGGACTTTAATACGCATAACCAAACAACAGCAAAAACACTAGATACAAAAGATATAGTGGAATGTAGAAATAGCACTCAACGTTTACGTTTACGTGGATTTTTTTATGGATTAATTTATATTTCTATTTTAATTGGTGGATTTAGTATCTTATAGGGACAAATTGATAATTAGGTGTCCATGAAGATAAAATGATCAAAGAGTAAGAAAAGAGTTGCAATTAGGAAAATAAAAGCAAATTAGAAGAGAGGATCCCTCAACATCTTCGGTAGTGTCCACGAAGTCGAGCATAACTTTCTCATCCGGAATCCAAATCAACTGGTTCCGGCGGCATTATACAGATATTTTAGCTGGCTACAATTCCTGTCTAATGTCAAATTTCCAAATTCGGACTCGAACATGGTCAAAATTGGATCCCAAAAGCGATAATTACATGCTACAGTTCGAGGACACGAATGCGCATCGAAAAACGTGCAAATGTATACTCGCTACAAGAGATACGCACATAAGTAAGAGTACAAAAGCATGCACAAAAGTACTCAAGCAAAAGTGCATTCGCAAAAAGGATCATGAAAACACGACCTTCACTTTTTGGTCATTAATAAAAATCAACAAATATGCAAGAACACACTCGCTCAAATGGACATGCACAAACGTACATGTAAAAAAAGATGCGCAAAAGTGCATTCGCAACAACGTTCTTAAATACACGAAATACAACACTAGGACTTTAATACGCATAACCAAAGAACAGCAAAAACACTAGATATAAAACATACAGTGGAATGTAGAAATAGCACTCAACGTTTACGTTTATGTGGATTTTTTATGGATAAATTTATATTTCTGTTTTAATTGGTTGATCTAGTATCTTATAGGCACAAATTGATAATAAGGTGTCCATGAAGCAAAAATGATCAAAGAGTAAGAAAAGAGTTGCAATTAGGAAAATAAAATCAAATTAGAAGAGAGGATCCCTCAACATCTTCGGTAGTGTCCACAAAGTCGAGCATAACTTTCTCAACCGGAATCCAAATCAACTAGTTCCGGCGGCATTAGAAAGATATTTTAGCTGGCTACAATTCCTTTCTAATGTCAAATTTCCAAATTCGGACTCGAACATGGTCAAAATTGGATTCCAAAAGCGATCATGAAGATACATGCTACAGTTCGAGGACACGAATGCGCATCAAAAAACGTGAAAAAAAATACTCGCTACAAAAGATACGCACATAAGTAAAAGTACAAAAGCATGCACAAAAGTACTCACGCAAAAGTGCATTCGCAAAAAGGATCATGAAAACACAAACTACAATCCTAGGACATTAATACAAATCAACAAACACGCAAGAACACACTCGCTCAAATGGACATGCACAAACGTGCACGTAAAAAAAGATGCGCAAAAGTGCATTCGCAACAACGTTCTTAAAAACACGAAATACAACACTAGGACTTTAATACGCATAACCAAACAACAGCAAAAACACTAGATATAAAACATACAATGGAATGTAGAAATAGCACTCAACGTTTACGTTTACGTGGATTTTTTTATGGATTAATTTATATTTCTGTTTTAATTGGTGGATTTAGTATCTTATAGGCACAAATTGATAATTAGGTGTCCATGAAGCAAAAATGATCAAAGAGTAAGAAAAGAGTTGCAATTAGGAAAATAAAATCAAATTAGAAGAGAGGATCCCTCAACATCTTCGGTAGTGTCCACGAAGTCGAGCATAACTTTCTCATCCGGAATCCAAATCAACTGGTTCCGGCGGCATTATACAGATATTTTAGCTGGCTACAATTCCTGTCTAATGTCAAATTTCCAAATTCGGACTCGAACATGGTCAAAATTGGATTCCAAAAGCGATAATTAGGATCATAAGTAAAAGTAAAAAAACATGCAAAAAAGTACTCACGCAAAAGTGCATTCGCAAAAAGGATCATGAAAACACGAACTACAATTCTTGGACATTAATAAAAATCAACAAACATGCAAGAACACACTCGCTCAAATGGACATGCACAAACGTACATGTAAAAAAACATGCGCAAAAGTGCATTCGTTACAACGTTCTTAAAAACACGAAATACAACACTAGGACTTTAATACGCATAACCAAAGAACAGCAAAAACACTAGATATAAAACATACAGTGGAATGTAGAAATAGCACTCAACGTTTACGTTTATGTGGATTTTTTATGGATAAATTTATATTTCTGTTTTAATTGGTTGATCTAGTATCTTATAGGCACAAATTGATAATAAGGTGTCCATGAAGCAAAAATGATCAAAGAGTAAGAAAAGAGTTGCAATTAGGAAAATAAAATCAAATTAGAAGAGAGGATCCCTCAACATCTTCGGTAGTGTCCACAAAGTCGAGCATAACTTTCTCATCCGGAATCCAAATCAACTAGTTCCGGCGGCATTAAAAAGATATTTTAGCTGGCTACAATTCCTTTCTAATGTCAAATTTCCAAATTCGGACTCGAACATGGTCAAAATTGGATTCCAAAAGCGATCATGAAGATACATGCTACAGTTCGAGGACACGAATGCGCATCAAAAAACGTGAAAAAAAATACTCGCTACAAAAGATACGCACATAAGTAAAAGTACAAAAGCATGCACAAAAGTACTCACGCAAAAGTGCATTCGCAAAAGGGATCATGAAAACACAAACTACAGTCCTAGGACATTAATACAAATCAACAAACATGCAAGAACACACTCGCTCAAATGGACATGCACAAACGTACATGTAAAAAAACATGCGCAAAAGTGCATTCGCAACAACGTTCTTAAAAACACGAAATACAACACTAGGACTTTAATACGCATAACCAAACAACAGCAAAAACACTAGACATAAAAGATACAATGGAATGTAGAAATAGCACTCAACGTTTACGTTTACGTGGATTTTTTTATGGATTAATTTATATTTCTGTTTTAATTGGTGGATTTAGTATCTTATAGGCACAAATTGATAATTAGGTGTCCATGAAGCAAAAATGATCAAAGAGTAAGAAAAGAGTTGCAATTAGGAAAATAAAATCAAATTAGAAGAGAGGATCCCTCAACATCTTCGGTAGTGTCCACGAAGTCGAGCATAACTTTCTCATTCGGAATCCAAATCAACTGGTTCCGGCGGCATTAGAAAGATATTTTAGCTGGCTACAATTCCTGTCTAATGTCAAATTTCCAAATTCGGACTCGAACATGTTCAAAATTTGATTCCAAAAGCGATCATGAAAATACGTGCTACAGTTCGAGGACACGAATGCGCATCAAAAAACGTGCAAAAAAATACTCGCTACAAAAGATACGCACGTAAGTAAAAGTACAAAAGCATGCACAAAAGTACTCACGCAAAAGTGCATTCGCAAAAAGGATCATGAAAACACGAACTACAATTCAACGACATTAATACAAATCAACAGACATGCAAGAACACACTCGCTCAAATGGACATGCACAAACGTACATGTAAAAAAACATGCGCAAAAGTGCATTCGCAACAACGTTCTTAAAAACACGAAATACAACACTAGGACTTTAATACGCATAACCAAACAACAGCAAAAACACTAGATACAAAAGATACAGTGGAATGTAGAAATAGCACTCAACGTTTACGTTTACGTGGATTTTTTTATGGATTAATTTATATTTCTATTTTAATTGGTGGATTTAGTATCTTATAGGGACAAATTTATAATTAGGTGTCCATGAAGCAAAAATGATCAAAGAGTAAGAAAAGAGTTGCAATTAGGAAAATAAAATCAAATTAGAAGAGAGGATCCCTCAACATCTTCGGTAGTGTCCACGAAGTCGAGCATAACTTTCTCATCCGGAATCCAAATCAACTGGTTCCGGCGGCATTAGAAAGATATTTTAGCTGGCTACAATTCCTGTCTAATGTCAAATTTCCAGATTCGGACTCGAACATGGTCAAAATTGGATTCCAAAAGAGATCATGAAGATACGTGCTACAGTTCGAGGACACGAATGCGCATCAAAAAACGTGGAAAAAAATACTCGCTACAAAAGATACGCACATAGGTAAAAGTACAAAAGCATGCACAAAAGTACTCACGCAAAAGTGCATTCGCAAAAAGGATCATGAAAACACAAACTACAATCCTAGGACATTAATACAAATCAACAAACACGCAAGAACACACTCGCTCAAATGGACATGCACAAACGTGCATGTAAAAAAAGATGCGCAAAAGTGCATTCGCAACAACGTTCTTAAAAACACGAAATACAACACTAGGACTTTAATACGCATAACCAAACAACAGCAGAAACACTAGATATAAAACATACAGTGGAATGTAGAAATAGCACTCAACGTTTACGTTTACGTGGATTTTTTTATGGATTAATTTATATTTCTGTTTTAATTGGTGGATTTAGTATCTTATAGGCACAAATTGATAATTAGGTGTCCATGAAGCAAAAATGATCAAAGAGTAAGAAAAGAGTTGCAATTAGGAAAATAAAATCAAATTAGAAGAGAGGATCCCTCAACATCTTCGGTAGTGTCCACGAAGTCGAGCATAACTTTCTCATCCGGAATCCAAATCAACTGGTTCCGTCGGCATTAGAAAGATATTTTAGCTGGCTACGATTCCTGTCTAATGTCAAATTTCCAAATTCGGACTCGAACATGGTCAAAATTGGATTCCAAAAGCCATCAGAAAATACGTGCTACAGTTCGAGGACACGAATGCGCATCAAAAAACGTGCAAAAAAATACTCGCTCCAAGAGATACGCACATAAGTAAGAGTACAAATGCATGCACAAAAGTACTCACGCAAAAGTGCATTCGCAAAAAGGATCATGAAAACACAAACTACAATCCTAGGACATTAATACAAATCAACAAACACGCAAGAACACACGCGCTCAAATGGACATGCACAAACGTACATGTAAAAAAACATGCGCAAAAGTGCATTCGCAACAACGTTCTTAAAAACACGAAATACAACACTAGGACTTTAATACGCATAACCAAACAACAGCAAAAACACTAGATACAAAAGATATAGTGGAATGTAGAAATAGCACTCAACGTTTACGTTTACGTGGATTTTTTTATGGATTAATTTATATTTCTATTTTAATTGGTGGATTTAGTATCTTATAGGGACAAATTGATAATTAGGTGTCCATGAAGCAAAAATGATCAAAGAGTAAGAAAAGAGTTGCAATTAGGAAAATAAAATCAAATTAGAAGAGAGGATCCCTCAACATCTTCGGCAGTGTCCACGAAGTCGAGCATAACTTTCTCATCCGGAATCCAAATCAACTGGTTCCGGCGGCATTTGAAAGATATTTTAGCTGGCTACAATTCCTGTCTAATGTCAAATTTCCAAATTCGGACTCGAACATGGTCAAAATTGGATTCCAAAAGCGATCATGAAAATACGTGCTACAGTTCGAGGACACGAATGCGCATCAAAAAACGTGCAAAAAAATACTCGCTCCAAGAGATACGCACATAAGTAAGAGTACAAAAGCATGCACAAAAGTACTCACGCAAAAGTGCATTCGCAAAAAGGATCATGAAAACACAAACTACAATCCTAGGACATTAATAAAAATCAACAAACATGCAAGAACACACTCGCTCAAATGGACATGCACAAACGTACATGTAAAAAAACATGCGCAAAAGTGCATTCGCAACAACGTTCTTAAAAACACGAAATACAACACTAGGACTTTAATACGCATAACCAAACAACAGCAAAAACACTAGATACAAAAGATATAGTGGAATGTAGAAATAGCACTCAACGTTTACGTTTACGTGGATTTTTTTATGGATTAATTTATATTTCTATTTTAATTGGTGGATTTAGTATCTTATAGGGACAAATTGATAATTAGGTGTCCATGAAGCAAAAATGATCAAAGAGTAAGAAAAGAGTTGCAATTAGGAAAATAAAATCAAATTAGAAGAGAGGATCCCTCAACATCTTCGGCAGTGTCCACGAAGTCGAGCATAACTTTCTCATCCGGAATCCAAATCAACTGGTTCCGGCGGCATTTGAAAGATATTTTAGCTGGCTACAATTCCTGTCTAATGTCAAATTTCCAAATTCGGACTCGAACATGGTCAAAATTGGATTCCAAAAGCGATCATGAAAATACGTGCTACAGTTCGAGGACACGAATGCGCATCAAAAAACGTGCAAAAAAATACTCGCTCCAAGAGATACGCACATAAGTAAGAGTACAAAAGCATGCACAAAAGTACTCACGCAAAAGTGCATTCGCAAAAAGGATCATGAAAACACAAACTACAATCATAGGACATTAATAAAAATCAACAAACATGCAAGAACACACTCGCTCAAATGGACATGCACAAACGTACATGTAAAAAAACATGCGCAAAAGTGCATTCGCAACAACGTTCTTAAAAACACGAAATACAACACTAGGACTTTAATACGCATAACCAAACAACAGCAAAAACACTAGATACAAAAGATATAGTGGAATGTAGAAATAGCACTCAACGTTTACGTTTACGTGGATTTTTTTATGGATTAATTTATATTTCTATTTTAATTGGTGGATTTAGTATCTTATAGGGACAAATTGATAATTAGGTGTCCATGAAGCAAAAATGATCAAAGAGTAAGAAAAGAGTTGCAATTAGGAAAATAAAATCAAATTAGAAGAGAGGATCCCTCAACATCTTCGGTAGTGTCCACGAAGTCGAGCATAACTTTCTCATCTGGAATCCAAATCAACTGGTTCCGGCGGCATTAGAAAGATATTTTAGCTGGCTACAATTCCTGTCTAATGTCAAATTTCCAAATTCGGACTCGAACATGGTCAAAATTGGATTCCAAAAGCCATCAGAAAATACGTGCTACAGTTCGAGGACACGA
The DNA here is from genome assembly GCF_000504015.1 of Erythranthe guttata. Next base: position 96,446 of record NW_012193975.1, read on the forward strand.
ATGCGCATCAAAAAACGTGCAAAAAAATACTCGCCCCAAGAGATACGCACATAAGTAAGAGTACAAATGCATGCACAAAAGTACTCACGCAAAAGTGCATTCGCAAAAAGGATCATGAAAACACAAACTACAATCCTAGGACATTAATACAAATCAACAAACACGCAAGAACACACTCGCTCAAATGGACATGCACAAACGTATATGTAAAAAACATGCGCAAAAGTGCATTCGCAACAATGTTCTTAAAAACACGAAATACAACACTAGGACTTTAATACGCATAACCAAACAACAGCAAAAACACTAGATACAAAAGATATAGTGGAATGTAGAAATAGCACTCAACGTTTACGTTTACGTGGATTTTTTTATGGATTAATTTATATTTCTATTTTAATTGGTGGATTTAGTATCTTATAGGGACAAATTGATATTTAGGTGTCCATGAAGCAAAAATGATCAAAGAGTAAGAAAAGAGTTGCAATTAGGAAAATAAAATCAAATTAGAAGAGAGGATCCCTCAACATCTTCGGTAGTGTCCACGAAGTCGAGCATAACTTTCTCATCTGGAATCCAAATCAACTGGTTCCGGCGGCATTAGAAAGATATTTTAGCGGGCTACAATTCCTGTCTAATGTCAAATTTCCAAATTCGGACTCGAACATGGTCAAAATTGGATTCCAAAAGCCATCAGAAAATACGTGCTACAGTTCGAGGACACGAATGCGCATCAAAAAACGTGCAAAAAAATACTCGCCCCAAGAGATACGCACATAAGTAAGAGTACAAATGCATGCACAAAAGTACTCACGCAAAAGTGCATTCGCAAAAAGGATCATGAAAACACAAACTACAATCCTAGGACATTAATACAAATCAACAAACACGCAAGAACACACTCGCTCAAATGGACATGCACAAACGTACATGTAAAAAAACATGCGCAAAAGTGCATTCGCAACAACGTTCTTAAAAACACGAAATACAACACTAGGACTTTAATACGCATAACCAAACAACAGCAAAAACACTAGATACAAAAGATATAGTGGAATGTAGAAATAGCACTCAACGTTTACGTTTACGTGGATTTTTTTATGGATTAATTTATATTTCTATTTTAATTGGTGGATTTAGTATCTTATAGGGACAAATTGATAATTAGGTGTCCATGAAGCAAAAATGATCCAAAGAGTAAGAACAGAGTTGCAATTAGGAAAATAAAATCAAATTAGAAGAGAGGATCCCTCAACATCTTCGGTAGTGTCCACGAAGTCGAGCATAACTTTCTCATCTGGAATCCAAATCAACTGGTTCCGGCGGCCTTAGAAAGATATTTTAGCTGGCTACAATTCCTGTCTAATGTCAAATTTCCAAATTCGGACTCGAACATGGTCAAAATTGGATTCCAAAAGCCATCAGAAAATACGTGCTACAGTTCGAGGACACGAATGCGCATCAAAAAACGTGCAAAAAAATACTCGCTCCAAGAGATACGCACATAAGTAAGAGTACAAATGCATGCACAAAAGTACTCACGCAAAAGTGCATTCGCAAAAAGGATCATGAAAACACAAACTACAATCCTAGGACATTAATACAAATCAACAAACACGCAAGAACACACTCGCTCAAATGGACATGCACAAACGTACATGTAAAAAAACATGCGCAAAAGTGCATTCGCAACAACTTTCGTAAAAACACGAAATACAACACTAGGACTTTAATACTCATAACCAAACAACAGCAAAAACACTAGATACAAAAGATATAGTGGAATGTAGAAATAGCACTCAACGTTTACGTTTACGTGGATTTTTTTATGGATTAATTTATATTTCTATTTTAATTGGTGGATTTAGTATCTTATAGGGACAATTTGATAATTAGGTGTCCATGAAGCAAAAATGATCAAAGAGTAAGAAAAGAGTTGCAATTAGGAAAATAAAATCAAATTAGAAGAGAGGATCCCTCAACATCTTCGGCAGTTTCCACGAAGTCGAGCATAACTTTCTCATCCGGAATCCAAATCAACTGGTTCCGGCGGCATTAGAAAGATATTTTAGCTGGCTACAATTCCTGTCTAATGTCAAATTTCCAAATTCGGACTCGAACATGGTCAAAATTGGATTCCAAAAGCGATCATGAAAATACGTGCTACAGTTCGAGGACACGAATGCGCATCAAAAAACGTGCAAAAAAATACTCGCTCCAAGAGATACGCACATAAGTAAGAGTACAAAAGCATGCACAAAAGTACTCACGCAAAAGTGCATTCGCAAAAGGGATCATGAAAACACAAACTACAGTCCTAGGACATTAATAAAAATCAACAAACATGCAAGAACACACTCGCTCAAATGGACATGCACAAACGTACATGTAAAAAAACATGCGCAAAAGTGCATTCGCAACAACGTTCTTAAAAACACGAAATACAACACTAGGACTTTAATACGCATAACCAAACAACAGCAAAAACACTAGATATAAAACATACAATGGAATGTAGAAATAGCACTCAACGTTTACGTTTACGTGGATTTTTTTATGGATTAATTTATATTTCTGTTTTAATTGGTGGATTTAGTATCTTATAGGCACAAATTGATAATTAGGTGTCCATGAAGCAAAAATGATCAAAGAGTAAGAAAAGAGTTGCAATTAGGAAAATAAAATCAAATTAGAAGAGAGGATCCCTCAACATCTTCGGTAGTGTCCACGAAGTCGAGCATAACTTTCTCATCTGGAATCCAAATCAACTGGTTCCGGCGGCATTAGAAAGATATTTTAGCTGGCTACAATTCCTGTCTAATGTCAAATTTCCAAATTCGGACTCGAACATGGTCAAAATTGTATTCCAAAAGCGATAATTAGGATCATAAGTAAAAGTAAAAAAACATGCAAAAAAGTACTCACGCAAAAGTGCATTCGCAAAAAGGATCATGAAAACACGAACTACAATTCTTGGACATTAATAAAAATCAACAAATATGCAAGAACACACTCGCTCAAATGGACATGCACAAACGTACATGTAAAAAAACATGCGCAAAAGTGCATTCGTTACAACGTTCTTCAAAACACGAAATACAACACTAGGACTTTAATACGCATAACCAAAGAACAGCAAAAACACTAGATATAAAACATACAGTGGAATGTAGAAATAGCACTCAACGTTTACGTTTATGTGGATTTTTTATGGATAAATTTATATTTCTGTTTTAATTGGTTGATCTAGTATCTTATAGGCACAAATTGATAATAAGGTGTCCATGAAGCAAAAATGATTAAAGAGTAAGAAAAGAGTTGCAATTAGGAAAATAAAATCAAATTAGAAGAGAGGATCCCTCAACATCTTCGGTAGTATCCACAAAGTCGAGCATAACTTTCTCATCCGGAATCCAAATCAACTGGTTCCGGCGGCATTAGAAAGATATTTTAGCTGGCTACAATTCCTGTCTAATGTCAAATTTCCAAATTCGAACTCGAACATGGTCAAAATTGGATTCCAAAAGCGATCATGAAGATACGTGCTACAGTTCGAGGACACGAATGCGCATCAAAAAACGTGAAAAAAAATACTCGCTACAAAAGATACGCACATAAGTAAAAGTACAAAAGCATGCACAAAAGTACTCACGCAAAAGTGCATTCGCAAAAAGGATCATGAAAACACAAACTACAATCCTAGGACATTAATACAAATCAACAAACACGCAAGAACACACTCGCTCAAATGGACATGCACAAACGTGCATGTAAAAAAAGATGCGCAAAAGTGTATTCGCAACAACGTTCTTAAAAACACGAAATACAACACTAGGACTTTAATACGCATAACCAAACAACAGCAAAAACACTAGATATAAAACATACAGTGGAATGTAGAAATAGCACTCAACGTTTACGTTTACGTGGATTTTTTTATGGATTAATTTATATTTCTGTTTTAATTGGTGGATTTAGTATCTTATAGGCACAAATTGATAATTAGGTGTCCATGAAGCAAAAATGATCAAAGAGTAAGAAAAGAGTTGCAATTAGGAAAATAAAATCAAATTAGAAGAGAGGATCCCTCAACATCTTCGGTAGTGTCCACGAAGTCGAGCATAACTTTCTCATCCGAAATCCAAATCAACTGGTTCCGGCGGCATTAGAAAGATATTTTAGCTGGCTACAATTCCTGTCTAATGTCAAATTTCCAAATTCGGACTCGAACATGGTCAAAATTGGATTCCAAAAGCCATCAGAAAATACGTGCTACAGTTCGAGGACACGAATGCGCATCAAAAAACGTGCAAAAAAATACTCGCTCCAAGAGATACGCACATAAGTAAGAGTACAAATGCATGCACAAAAGTACTCACGCAAAAGTGCATTCGCAAAAAGGATCATGAAAACACAAACTACAATCCTAGGACATTAATACAAATCAACAAACACGCAAGAACACACTCGCTCAAATGGACATGCACAAACGTACATGTAAAAAAACATGCGCAAAAGTGCATTCGCAACAACTTTCGTAAAAACACGAAATACAACACTAGGACTTTAATACTCATAACCAAACAACAGCAAAAACACTAGATACAAAAGATATAGTGGAATGTAGAAATAGCACTCAACGTTTACGTTTACGTGGATTTTTTTATGGATTAATTTATATTTCATTTTATTGGTGGATTTAGTATCTTATAGGGACAAATTGATAATTAGATGTCCATGAAGCAAAAATGATCAAAGAGTAAGAAAAGAGTTGCAATTAGGAAAATAAAATCAAATTAGAAGAGAGGATCCCTCAACATCTTCGGCAGTGTCTACGAAGTCGAGCATAACTTTCTCATCCGGAATCCAAATCAACTGGTTCTGGCGGCATTAGAAAGATATTTTAGCTGGCTACAATTCCTGCCTAATGTCAAATTTGCAAATTCGGACTCGAACATGGTCAAAATTGGATTCAAAAAGCGATCATCAAAATACGTGCTACAGATCGAGGACACGAATGCGCATCAAAAAACGTGCAAAAAAATACTCGCTCCAAGAGATACGCACATAAGTAAGAGTTCAAATGCATGCACAAAAGTACTCATGCAAAAGTGCATTCGCAAAAAGGATCATGAAAACACTAACTACAATCCTAGGACATTAATACAAATCAACAAACACGCAAGAACACACTCGCTCAAATGGACATGCACAAACGTACATGTAAAAAAACATGCGCAAAAGTGCATTCGCAACAACGTTCTTAAAAACACGAAATACAACACTAGGACTTTAATACGCATAACCAAACAACAGCAAAAACACTAGATACAAAAGATACAGTGGAATGTAGAAATAGCACTCAACGTTTACGTTTACGTGGATTTTTTTATGGATTAATTTTATATTTTCTGTTTTAATTGGTGGATTTAGTATCTTATAGGGACAAATTGATAATTAGGTGTCCATGAAGCAAAAATGATCAAAGAGTAAGAAAAGAGTTGCAATTAGGAAAATAAAATCAAATTAGAAGAGAGGATCCCTCAACATCTTCGGTAGTGTCCACGAAGTCGAGCATAACTTTCTCATCCGGAATCCAAATCAACTGGTTCGACCGGCATTAGAAAGATATTTTAGCTGGCTACAATTCTTGTCTAATGTCACATTTCCAGATTCGGACTCGAACATGGTCAAAATTGGATTCCAAAAGCAATCATGAAGATACGTGCTACAGTTCGAGGACACGAATGCGCATCAAAAAACGTGAAAAAAAATACTCGCTACAAAAGATACGCACATAAGTAAAAGTACAAAAGCATGCACAAAAGTACTCACGCAAAAGTGCATTCGCAAAAAGGATCATGAAAACACAAACTACAATCCTAGGACATTAATACAAATCAATAAACATGCAAGAACACACTCGCTCAAATGGACATGCACAAACGTGCATGTAAAAAAAGATGAGCAAAAGTGCATTCGCAACAACGTTCTTAAAAACACGAAATACAACACTAGGACTTTAATACGCATACCCAAACAACAGCAAAAACACTAGATATAAAACATACAGTGGAATGTAGAAATAGCACTCAACGTTTACGTTTACGTGGATTTTTTTATGGATTAATTTATATTTCTGTTTTAATTGGTGGATTTAGTATCTTATAGGGACCAATTGATAATTAGGTGTCCATGAAGCAAAAATGATCAAAGAGTAAGAAAAGAGTTGCAATTAGGAAAATAAAATCAAATTAGAAGAGAGGATCCCTCAACATCTTCGGTAGTGTCCACGAAGTCGAGCATAACTTTCTCATCCGGAATACAAATCAATTGGCTCCAGCGGCATTAGAAAGATATTTTAGCTGGCTACAATTCCTGTCTAATGTCAAATTTCCAAATTCGGACTCGTACATGGTCAAAATTGGATTCCAAAAGCGATCATGAAAATACGTGCTACAGTTCGAGGACACGAATGCGCATCAAAAAAGTTGCAAAAAAATACTCGCTACAAAAGATACGCACATAAGTAAAAGTACAAAAGCATGCACAAAAGTACTCACGCAAAAGTGCATTCGCAAAAAGGATCATGAAAACACGAACTACAATTCTTGGACATTAATAAAAATCAACAAACATGCAAGAACACACTCGCTCAAATGGACATGCACAAACGTACATGTAAAAAAACATGCGCAAAAGTGCATTCGCAACAACGTTCTTAAAAACACGAAATACAACACTAGGACTTTAATACGCATAACCAAACAACAGCAAAAACACTAGATATAAAACATACAGTGGAATGTAGAAATAGCACTCAACGTTTACGTTTACGTGGATTTTTTTATGGATTAATTTATATTTCTGTTTTAATTGGTGGATTTAGTATCTCATAGGCACAAATTGATAATTAGGTGTCCATGAAGCAAAAATGATCAAAGAGTAAGAAAAGAGTTGCAATTAGGAAAATAAAATCAAATTAGAAGAGAGGATCCCTCAACATCTTCGGTAGTGTCCACGAAGTCGAGCATAACTTTCTCATCCGAAATCCAAATCAACTGGTTCCGGCGGCATTAGAAAGATATTTTAGTTGGCTACAATTCCTGTCTAATGTCAAATTTCCAAATTCGGACTCGAACATGGTCAAAATTGGATTCCAAAAGCCATCAGAAAATACGTGCTACAGTTCGAGGACACGAATGCGCATCAAAAAACGTGCAAAAAAATACTCGCTCCAAGAGATACGCACATAAGTAAGAGTACAAATGCATGCACAAAAGTACTAACGCAAAAGTGCATTCGCAAAAAGGATCATGAAAACACAAACTACAATCCTAGGACATTAATACAAATCAACAAACACGCAAGAACACACTCGCTCAAATGGACATGCACAAACGTACATGTAAAAAAACATGCGCAAAAGTGCATTCGCAACAACGTTCTTTAAAACACGAAATAAAACACTAGGACTTTAATACGCATAACCAAACAACAGCAAAAACACTAGATACAAAAGATATAGTGGAATGTAGAAATAGCACTCAACGTTTACGTTTACGTGGATTTTTTTATGGATTAATTTATATTTCTATTTTAATTGGTGGATTTAGTATCTTATAGGGACAAATTGATAATTAGATGTCCATGAAGCAAAAATGATCAAAGAGTAAGAAAAGAGTTGCAATTAGGAAAATAAAATCAAATTAGAAGAGAGGATCCCTCAACATCTTCGGCAGTGTCTACGAAGTCGAGCATAACTTTCTCATCCGGAATCCAAATCAACTGGTTCTGGCGGCATTAGAAAGATATTTTAGCTGGCTACAATTCCTGCCTAATGTCAAATTTGCAAATTCGGACTCGAACATGGTCAAAATTGGATTCAAAAAGCGATCATCAAAATACGTGCTACAGATCGAGGACACGAATGCGCATCAAAAAACGTGCAAAAAAATACTCGCTCCAAGAGATACGCACATAAGTAAGAGTTCAAATGCATGCACAAAAGTACTCATGCAAAAGTGCATTCGCAAAAAGGATCATGAAAACACTAACTACAATCCTAGGACATTAATACAAATCAACAAACACGCAAGAACACACTCGCTCAAATGGACATGCACAAACGTACATGTAAAAAAACATGCGCAAAAGTGCATTCGCAACAACGTTCTTAAAAACACGAAATACAACACTAGGACTTTAATACGCATAACCAAACAACAGCAAAAACACTAGATACAAAAGATACAGTGGAATGTAGAAATAGCACTCAACGTTTACGTTTACGTGGATTTTTTTATGGATTAATTTATATTTCTAATTTAATTAGTGGATTTAGTATCTTATAGGGATAAATTGATAATTAGGTGTCCATGAAACAAAAATGATCAAAGAGAAAGAAAAGAGTTGCAATTAGGAAAATAAAATCAAATTAGAAGAGAGGATCCCTCAACATCTTCGGTAGTGTCCACGAAGTCGAGCATAACTTTCTCATCCGGAATCCAAATCAAATGGTTCCGGCGGCATTAGAAATATATTTTAGCTGGCTACAATTCCTGTCTTATGTCAAATTTCCAAATTCGGACTCGAACATGGTCAAAATTGGATTCCTAAAGCAATCATGAAAATACGTGCTACAGTTCGAGGACACGAATGCGCATCAAAAAAGGTGCAAAAAAATACTCGCTACAAAAGATACGCACATAAGTAAGAGTACAAAAGCATGCACAAAAGTACTCACGCAAAAGTGCATTCGCAAAAAGGATCATGAAAACACAAACTACAATCCTAGGACATTAATACAAATCAACAAACACGCAAGAACACACTCGCTCAAATGGACATGCATGAACGTACATGTAAAAAAACATGCGCAAAAGTGCATTCGTAAAAACATTCTTAAAAACACGAAATACAACACTAGGACTTTAATACGCATAACCAAACAACAGCAAAAACACAAAATTTATATGGATTAATTTATATTTCTGTTTTAATTAGTGGATTTAGTATCTTGTAGGTACGAATTGATAATAAGGTGTCATGAAGCAAAAATGATAAAAGAGTAAGAAAAGAGTTGCAATTAGGAAAATGAAATCAAATTAGAAGAGAGGATGCCTCAACATCTTCGGTAGTGTCCACGAAGTCGAGCATAACTTTCTCATCCGGAATCCAAATAAGCTGGTTCCGGCGGCATTAGAAATATATTTTAGCTGGCTACAATTCCTGTCTAATGTCAAATTTCCAAATTCGGACTCGAACATGGTCAAAATTTGATTCCAAAAGCGATAATTACGATCATAAGTAAAAGTAAAAAAGCATGCAAAAAAGTACTCACGCAAAAGTGCATTCGCAAAAAGGATCATGAAAACACGAACTACAATTCTTGGACATTAATAAAAATCAACAAACATGCAAGAACACACTCGCTCAAATGGACATGGACAAATGTACATGTAAAAAAACATGCGCAAAAGTGCATTCGTTACAACATTCCTAAAAACACGAAATACAACACTAGGACTTTAATACGCATAACCAAACAACAGCCAAAACACTAGATATAAAACATACAGTGGAATGTAGAAATAGCACTCAACGTTTACGTTTACGTGGATTTTTTTATGGATTAATTTATATTTCTGTTTTAATTGGTGGATTTAGTATCTTATAGGGACAAATTGATAATTAGGTGTCCATGAAGCAAAATGATCAAAGAGTAAGAAAAGAGTTGCAATTAGGAAAATAAAATCAAATTAGAAGAGAGGATCCCTCAACATCTTCGGTATTGTCCACGAAGTCGAGCATAACTTTCTCATCCGGAATCCAAATCAACTGGTTCCGGCGGCATTAGAAAGATATTTTAGCTGGCTACAATTCCTGTCTAATGTCAAATTTCCAGATTCGGACTCGAACATTGTCAAAATTGGATTCCAAAAGTTATCATGAAGATACGTGCTACAGTTCGAGGACACGAGTGCGCATCAAAAAACGTGAAAAAAAATACTCGCTCCAAGAGATACGCACATAAGTAAGAGTACAAAAGCATGCACAAAAGTCCTCACGCAAAAGTGCATTCGCAAAAAGGATCATGAAAACACAAACTACAATCCTAGGACATTAATACAAATCAACAAACACGCAAGAACACACTCGCTCAAATGGACATGCACAAACGTGCATGTAAAAAAAGATGCGCAAAAGTACATTCGCAACAACGTTCTTAAAAACACGAAATACAACACTACGACTTTAATACGCATAACCAAACAACAGCAAAAACACTAGATACAAAAGATACAGTGGAATGTAGAAATAGCACTCAACGTTTACGTTTACGTGGATTTTTTTATGGATTAATTTATATTTCTGTTTTAATTGGTGGATTTAGTATCTTATAGGGACCAATTGATAATTAGGTGTCCATGAAGCAAAAATGATCAAAGAGTAAGAAAAGAGTTGCAATTAGGAAAATAAAATCAAATTAGAAGAGAGGATCCCTCAACATCTTCGGTAGTGGCCACGAAGTCGAGCACAACTTTCTCATCCGGAATCCAAATCAACTGGTTCCGGCGGCATTAGAAAGATATTTTAGGTGGCTACAATTCCTGTCTAGTGTCAAATTTCCAAATTCGGACTCGAACATGGTCAAAATTGGATTCCAAAAGCGATCAAGAAAATACGTGCTACAGTTCGAGGACACGAATGCGCATCAAAAAACGTGCAAAAAAATACTCGCTCCAAGAGATACGCACATAAGTAAGAGTACAAATGCATGCACAAAATTACTCACGCAAAAGTGCATTCGCAAAAAGGATCATGAAAACACAAACTACAATCCTAGGACATTAATACAAATCAACAAACACTCGCTCAAATGGACATGCACAAACGTACATGTAAAAAAACATGCGCAAAAGTGCATTCGCAACAACGTTCTTAAAAACACGAAATACAACACTAGGACTTTAATACGCATAACCAAACAACAGCAAAAACACTAGATACAAAAGATACAGTGGAATGTAGAAATAGCACTCAACGTTTACGTTTACGTGGATTTTTTTATGGATTAATTTATATTTCTGTTTTAATTGGTGGATTTAGTATCTTATAGGGACAAATTGATAATTAGGTGTCCATGAAGCAAAAATGATCAAAGAGTAAGAAAAGAGTTGCAATTAGGAAAATAAAATCAAATTAGAAGAGAGGATCCCTCAACATCTTCGGTAGTGTCCACGAAGTCGAGCATAACTTTCTCATCCGGAATCCAAATCAACTGGTTCCGGCGGCATTAGAAAGATATTTTAGCTGGCTACAATTCCTGTCTAATGTCAAATTTCCAGATTCGGACTCGAACATGGTCAAAATTGGATTCCAAAAGTTATCATGAAGATACGTGCTACAGTTCGAGGACACGAGTGCGCATCAAAAAACGTGAAAAAAAATACTCGCTCCAAGAGATACGCACATAAGTAAGAGTACAAAAGCATGCACAAAAGTACTCACGCAAAAGTGCATTCGCAAAAAGGATCATGAAAACACAAACTACAATCCTAGGACATTAATACAAATCAACAAACACGCAAGAACACACTCGCTCAAATGGACATGCACAAACGTGCATGTAAAAAAAGATGCGCAAAAGTACATTCGCAACAACGTTCTTAAAAACACGAAATACAACACTACGACTTTAATACGCATAACCAAACAACAGCAAAAACACTAGATACAAAAGATACAGTGGAATGTAGAAATAGCACTCAACGTTTACGTTTACGTGGATTTTTTTATGGATTAATTTATATTTCTGTTTTAATTGGTGGATTTAGTATCTTATAGGGACCAATTGATAATTAGGTGTCCATGAAGCAAAAATGATCAAAGAGTAAGAAAAGAGTTGCAATTAGGAAAATAAAATCAAATTAGAAGAGAGGATCCCTCAACATCTTCGGTAGTGGCCACGAAGTCGAGCACAACTTTTTCATCCGGAATCCAAATCAACTGGTTCCGGCGGCATTAGAAAGATATTTTAGCTGGCTACAATTCCTGTCTAGTGTCAAATTTCCAAATTCGGACTCGAACATGGTCAAAATTGGATTCCAAAAGCGATCAAGAAAATACGTGCTACAGTTCGAGGACACGAATGCCCATCAAAAAACGTGCAAAAAAATACTCGCTCCAAGAGATACGCACATAAGTAAGAGTACAAATGCATGCACAAAATTACTCACGCAAAAGTGCATTCGCAAAAAGGATCATGAAAACACAAACTACAATCCTAGGACATTAATACAAATCAACAAACACGCAAGAACACACTCGCTCAAATGGACATGCACAAACGTACATGTAAAAAAACATGCGCAAAAGTGCATTCGCAACAACGTTCTTAAAAACACGAAATACAACACTAGGACTTTAATACGCATAACCAAACAACAGCAAAAACACTAGATACAAAAGATACAGTGGAATGTAGAAATAGCACTCAACGTTTACGTTTACGTGGATTTTTTTATGGATTAATTTATATTTCTGTTTTAATTGGTGGATTTAGTATCTTATAGGGACAAATTGATAATTAGGTGTCCATGAAGCAAAAATGATCAAAGAGTAAGAAAAGAGTTGCAATTAGGAAAATAAAATCAAATTAGAAGAGAGGATCCCTCAACATCTTCGGTAGTGTCCACGAAGTCGAGCATAACTTTCTCATCCGGAATCCAAATCAACTGGTTCCGGCGGCATTAGAAAGACATTTTAGCTGGCTACAATTCCTGTCTAATGTGAAATTTCCAAATTCGGACTCGAACATGGTCAAAATTGGATTCCAAAAGCGATCATGAAAATACGTGCTACAGTTCGAGGACACGAATGCGCATCAAAAAACGTGCAAAAAAATACTCGCTACAAAAGATACGCACATAAGTAAAAGTACAAAAGCATGCACAAAAGTACTCACGCAAAAGTGCATTCGCAAAAAGGATCATGAAAACACAAACTACAATCCTAAGACATTAATACAAATCAACAAACACGCAAGAACACACTCGCTCAAACGGACATGCACAAAAGTACATGTAAAAAAACATGCGCAAAAGTGCATTCGCAACAACGTTCTTAAAAACACGAAATACAACACTAGGACTTTAATACGCATAACCAAACAACCGCAAAAACACTAGATAGAAAAGATACAGTGGAATGTAGAAATAGCACTCAACGTTTACGTTTACTTGGATTTGTATATGGATTAATTTATATTTATGTTTTAATTGGTGGATTTAGTATCTTATAGGGACAAATTGATAATTAGGTGTCCATGAAGCAAAAATGATCAAAGAGTAAGAAAAGAGTTGCAATTAGGAAAATAAAATCAAATTAGAAGAGAGGATCCCTCAACATCTTCGGTAGTGTCCATGAAGTCGAGCATAACTTTCTCATCTGGAATCCAAATCAACTGGTTCCGGCGGGATTAGAAAGATATTTTAGCTGGCTACAATTCCTGTCTAATGTCAAATTTCCAAATTCAGACTCGAACATGGTCAAAATTGGATTCCAAAAGCGATCATGAAAATACGTGCTACAGTTCGAGGACACGAATGCGCATCAAAAAACGTGCAAAAAAATACTCGCTACAAAAGATACGCACATAAGTAAAAGTACAAAAGCATGCACAAAAGTACTCACGCAAAAGTGCATTCGCAAAAAGGATCATGAAAACACGAACTACAATTCTTGGACATTAATAAAAATCAACAAACATGCAAGAACACACTCGCTCAAATTGACATGCACAAACGTACATGTAAAAAAACATGCACAAAAGTGCATTCGCAACAACGTTCTTAAAAACATGAAATACAACACTAGGACTTTAATACGCATAACCAAACAATAGCAAAAACAATAGATATAAAACATACAGTGGAATGTAGAAATAGCACTCAACGTTTACGTTTACGTGGATTTTTTATGGATTAATTTATATTTATGTTTTAATTGGTGGATTTAGTATCTTATAGGCACAAATTGATAATTAGGTGTCCATGAAGCAAAAATGATCAAAGAGTAAGAAAAGAGTTGCAATTAGGAAAATAAAATCAAATTAGAAGAGAGGATCCCTCAACATCTTCGGTAGTGTCCACGAAGTCGAGCATAACTTTCTCATTCGGAATCCAAATCAACTGGTTCCGGCGGCATTAGAAAGATATTTTAGCTGGCTACAATTCCTGTCTAATGTCAAATTTCCAAATTCGGACTCGAACTTGGTCAAAATTGGATTCCAAAAGCGATCATGAAAATACGTGCTACAGTTCGAGGACACGAATGCGCATCAGAAAACGTGCAAAAAAATACTCGCTATAAAAGTTACGCACATAAGTAAAAGTACAAAAGCATGCACAAAAGTACTCACGCAAAAGTGCATTCGCAAAAAGGATCATGAAAACACAAATTACAATCCTAGGACATTAATACAAATCAACAAACACGCAAGAACACACTCGCTCAAACGGACATGCACAAACGTACATGTAAAAAAACATGCGCAAAAGTGCATTCGCAACAACGTTCTTAAAAAGACGAAATACAACACTAGGACTTTATTACGCATAACCAAACAACTGCAAAAACACTAGATAGAAAAGATACAGTGGAATGTAGAAATAGCACTCAACGTTTACGTTTACGTGTATTTTTTTATGGATTAATTTATATTTCTGTTTTAATTGGTGGATTTAGTATCTTAGATGTACAAATGGATAATTAGGTGTCCATGAAGCAAAAATGATCAAAGAGTAAGAAAAGAGTTGCAATTAGGAAAATAAAATCAAATTAGAAGAGAGGATCCCTCAACATCTTCGGTAGTGTCCACGAAATCGAGCATAACTTTCTCATCCGGAATCCAAATCAACTGGTTCCGGCGGCATTAGAAAGATATTTTAGCTGGCTACAATTCCTTTCTAATTTCAAATTTCCAAATTCGGACTCGAACATGGTCAAAATTGGATTCCAAAAGCGATCATGAAAATACGTGCTAC